>LKUV01000022.1:0-568365 GCA_001414455.1 Hymenoscyphus fructigenus | reverse complement strand
TGTGGGGGTGTGGAAAGCCTTGGATTCCGGCTCTTCCGAGGTTCGAGGGTATTCGCGAAGTCGAAGTGAGGGGTAAATTCGCTGAATATCGTGAGGGCGTAGTGAGGGTGAGAATGAGGGTATGAGGTTACTGACAGCGATCGGGTCGCAAGTGTTCAGTCTTTGCAATTCCAGCACTTCTAGAACTCGATCCGAGAAGGCGCTCTATACATGCTTGTTGCAGTAGTAAAGTATGAATCCACAGTCCGAGAGAGGGACTTTACTCTTCAAGTTATGATACCACCACACTGCATTAACACGTACCACGATCCGAGAAGGGGCAGAGGTAGTTAACAAGTGTATCTGATCTGTGCGCGCTCACTGATCAGTGTTGGTATGACTTGGTAGTCATAAAGTGTGATGCAATAAGTAGTTGTATTCCTATATCTTTATTGCATGAAGAGTAAAGGTAAAGAGGGGTCGGATCCTGTGAGCTTAAGTATGTGAGTGGCAAGCCACTCACATGAGCTCAAGCACGTGGATCAACTGAGCTGTCGTAGAAGGTGCTATTCACCAAGAATATGTAACGACAATTCCAAATGGCAAACCACCGGCAACCGTCAAAGCAAACACTCTGACAACCTTGAGATTTATTGCTTTCAATGAGATTTTCGAAGTGGCTTTCTACACTCAACTCATCCAGAATATCACCAATTGCGTCCCCGGATACGAGATCAAGGACGAGAAGAAGAAGCAAAAGCTCCTCGCTAACCTCGTTGCAATCCAAGCACAAGAAGAAGTCCACGCTCTCAACGCCAACAATGCACTCAAAAACTTTAAAGTCGACCCAATCCAACCTTGCCAATACAGTTTCCCCGTCGACAATGTCAACGATGCAATCGCTCTCGCCTCAACTTTCACCGACCTCGTCCTCGGAACCCTCCAAGATATCGAACAAACCCTCGCATTGGACGGAGACGCAGGACTCACCCGCGGAGTCGCCGCAGTAATCGGTCAAGAAGGCGAGCAAAATGGATATTTCCGCACATTCGGTGGCAAAATCGCCAGTGCCCTCCCTTTTCTCACTACCAGTACCCGAGACTTCGCTTTCTCAGCTCTCAACCAAGCCTTCGTCATCAAAGACTCCTGCCCCAACTCAAAGGACATCACACTTAAGATCTTCAACCCACTTACCGTCGACGTCGGAGATTTGCCAAAGAATCCTAAGCCGCAAAACATCAAGTTTAGTTTCCAACTTCCGGAGGGTGGTGTGAAGCCAGAGTGGAAGAGCGATTGGACGGGCTTGTCTTTGGCTTATATTAATCAACAGAATGTCCCTCTTAAGGCCCAACTTTCTGGAGTCAAGATTGAGGGGAGCAAGGTTTCTTTTGAGGCTTTTTTTCCGTTTGATGCTGGCACCTTTGGGAATGGGTTGACGGTTGCTGCGTTGGTTAATGCGGATGCGGATTTCTCGACTGCTGTGTCGGTTTCTAATTCTACTACTGTCTTTGGACCGGCTTTGATTGAGGTTAATTAAGTTGTTGGCCTTTTGTGGTAGGGGGCTTTGCTGGGATTGAGACTTAAGGGGCTTTAAGGTGGTGCTGGGGGTTTTTTTAGTTTCTGTTTGAGTCATGGTTTTCTAAGCTACAATTTGGAATGTATGTAAAGCAGTTAATGATATCTTATGAACTGTCGAAGATACTCTCCTTGTGAACAGAACTTTAAACTGCCACTCTAAGAAACAAATAACTACTGATAGCTTCATTTGAAATGCGCCTATGTAATATTCTAGCGGTAGCCAAAGGACGCCGTGAAAGGTATTTCGCTATTTTCCAAATGAATATCATTGACTCAAAGCCTGCTTTGGCGTGGCCAATGTATTACTCACTTTAATTTTTTTTTACCATACTGAAATTGATTCAAGAATGACTATTGGCTATACCCGCTTGAATCTACTGCTTTCTCGCTTGTTTGGACTTTTTTCTCTCCCACCAGGGGTTGCAAGAATTTGTGACTGTAGCCCCCTCGCGCTTCCCCTTCTACAATTGTCCTAATACTTCTAGGAGAACAAAGATAATTCAAATATAATTGTTCTAGTCGTTTAGGACAATTTTTCCGAGTTTTGGTCGAACAATTAATCGGGGATGCAGAGCAGAGAGAGTCCTCTTGGTCAGTTACGGATTCCTGCACCCCCTGGTGCTCCTTATCTGTGTTGCTGTACATACAACCCAGTAGAAGTATTTAAGTTAGGGAAATATTGGCCGCGAAAACAGAACTATGTAATGAATTCTTCTAGTTTTCGTAAGCAATTGAAATTAATTAGCCTTTCGTAATTCACTCAACCAACGTAGCTAACAGCTCAATATGCTCGTCGGACGACTAAACGAGCCTCTTCTATTAAAGTAAGTATTAGATACACTTATGTTAATTTTAAAACTTTATATGAGTCTTAAATCTGTTTTAACAGCAATTGGCTCAGATACCCTCTAATTAATTGAAAAGGATTGATATACCCCCGAAATAGAGCCAAAAGACGGATATGCCCCTCTTTCTTAAAAGAGAGGTATCTCAGTCAGTAGATGGATTTTCATCATTCATTGTTTTACTTATATAAATACACTAAGAAATCAATGAAATAAGTAAATTTACCTACTTCTATACTTGAAGCCTCTCTTGAAGAGTATCCTATTACTGTCCTACTCTCAGAGGCTTGGTATCTAGTATTACATTCGATAAACGAATCTCCCTGTTGCTAACGCATACGATAACTATCTTTTTAGGGTGGCATATCCTATACAACTTGAGACTGTTGTTTAGTGAAAGTTGGTGGAAAGTTAGTAGAAAGTTACAAAAGTATAATTTATTTACAAGCTACGATTCACTTGAAATAGGGTATATTTACTAAGAAATCAATGGATAAAAACTGACCGAGATACCCCTCTTTCTCAAAAGAGGGGTATCTTAGTCTTTTGGTTCTATTTTGGGGGTATCTGGGTCCTTTTTGGTTAATTAGGGGGTATCCGAGTCAATTACCGTTGTTTTAAAGCTCTCTACATGAATCATTTTAATTTAAGTAACTACGTAGTATCTTTGATGTGATTTTGGCGGATAATCATGGGGGCCGTTTTTAGCGTCGAAATATTACAGGAAGCTGGACCAATCGCAGCCCTTCCCCAAGTAAAACCCTCCCTGTGGTGGGTGCAGCAGTTCCATTTCAAGGCAAACACCCGATAGGTGGGATATTGGCTTAGCTACGTTCACGTCACTCTCACTCCTATCAAAACCCTGCTGGTGCTGCATTTCCAGGGGGCGAGATACTTATTGAAATCCCAAAAGAACCATCTGCATGGCGACCCCCGCATTTAACATTTGAAGTTGCATAAGGCGGGCAAGGCTTTCGAGGTTTTATTTCCTTTTGAAGATTACCCAAAAATTTAGCTTTTTTTTTACTTCCCTTCCTGCAAATTCTGTAACAATTGATCCTCCAATTGCGCTTAAATATGCGTTCTTCCAGTCCCCTTCTCATGAGCCTTTTGGCCTTTTCGAACGGGATTCTGTCTGCTACCACATCGCTGGGGGTAGAAAACCGGGCTCTTTCCCTGGGACAATGGACACCAATCGCACCTATCGTCAGCTATGAGCGTCAGGAATTTAGTACAGTTGCTCTTAACTCGACTAATATTTACGTGATTGGTGGGGTCATACCCGTGAGTTTGACGGGCGAAGTCTTTCCCACCGTCACGTTTATGCAAACATATTCGATCCCAAAAAATGAGTGGACTTCTGTTGCTCCTGTACCGGTGGCATATAATCACCCCAATGCTGCCGTCGTCAATGGAAAGATTTACCTGCTTGGCGGTCTGACGCCCGGTGAGCCTGCAACATGGGTCGCAACTTCAGAATGTTTTGTCTATGATCCTGTAGAAGATGAATGGAGTTCGCTAGGGAGTATGCCCGATGGTCGGGGAAGTGCTGCTGTTGGTGTACACGAGAACACTATGTACGTTTTATTGTGAAAACTTAACCGTTTCCATTAAAACAATTAATCATTGACTGTATAATAGCTACTTGGCTGGGGGCTTAGTCTTCACGGGTCTCGATGCAGCCGATAGAGAAGACACAGTGAGCAACGTCTCCTCGTATAACACAGTAACGAAAGAATGGGCTACACTTCCTGACCTCCCTGTTCCTCGTGATCATGCCGGTGTTGCACTTATTGACGATACATTTTATGTACTCGGCGGCCGAGCATTTGGACATGACAACGTTGTCAATACGGTCTTTGCGCTTAATGTATGTGATGAGAAGCCGGTATGGAAGACTGATCTCGCTACAATGCCCACTGCACGAGGTGGTTGCGCATCGGGTGTTTTGAATAGAGTGGTGTACGTATTTGGAGGAGAAGGCGATTATTCGAATGCAGCTGGGGTATTTAATGAGACTGAGGCGTACAATCTAAAAACTGATAAGTGGACCAAGTTGGCGCCGATGGCATTCCCTCGACACGGCTCGTATGCGGCAGTAGTTGGAGATAGGATTTATCTTGCAGGCGGGGGTACAATCAAGGGTGGCGCACCAACGAATTATAGCGACTACTTTACTTTGTAAGCTTCGTATACAAAAAGTAAAAAACAAAATGCTTTAAATGCGTAAAATATGCTCTAATTTCATTCTAGAACACCCCAAAATTAAAAATCTTTACTCTGAGAACCTCTCCGTCTATAAATACATGAGCTCTACATTAAGCATCATGCAATTGCGATCTGAACACTCCGTTTGTGAGACAACCGAGACTTACATATAAAATGTCTATTCAAGTTACTCTTACGACTGTCTATTAATTAACAGCCGCTTGTTGTGTTCTAAATACAATAAATTACCTTCTCGCTTAACTCTTCCTATAACTCCCCAAGCAATAAGCAGGAGATAAAATCCCAACCATGAGAGTCTTGAATTCCTCTAAAATTGTCAATGGCCATCATTTCCTATCCCCATTTCAAATCCATCCCCTCTACTACGTCAAAAGAACGCTGCAGCTATGGCGCTTACAGCAGATGCTAAACACACCGCGAAAGAACTTACAGTTGGGCCTGATATCACTGTTCCATTTCCTAGCCCTCATACACTTTGGCCAATTCCACGTGGTAGGGTGCTCATCACGCGATATATCTTATCTAGCGAATGTGATGTTGACAAGATCGACCAGCAAAATCGAAAACCTCCCTCTTGGACGGCGCCATTGAAGGAATGTTTACACACAGTAAGCTTCGTTCACTCAACAATCTAAAAATCAATAATGAACCCTTTTCAGAAATGCAATCGCCCTTGGTTCCCATGGAGACTGAAAATTTGGAACTTCCAATAAGAGTAAATAGAGGATCTACCAGCACTTAATGGATTCTGCTTTCTAACTGACTGAGGTTACACTACATTGTTTCCGGCACCGTTCCGCGCATACTACCCGCAAATGATATCACTTTTCTGACTATGAGAATACTCTCATTCAAGCATGTTGAACATCTCTGGCTGTAAATAAAACGTCAAAATCGGTGTTCGCGTTGCTGAGCCCTTTAGGCTGACCCAAGCATGGATCCCTCGCCCGCTCTCAAGGGGTCGATGAGCGACTGCTTCTATAGCTCTCTGATATGTCTGTAGCACAGAATGCTTCTGGTCATCTCTGCCTGAACACCCGGAAATATATTCTTCGACTCGTCTTCGGATCTCACCATCATGGGCAGCATAGTGAGAAACTGGGAAATGTAACGTCGCCTCGACTTTCAACTTTCCATCACGTTCTTTGGTAAATCCAAGACAAGTTATAAGTTTCTTGCTTGTGTATGGACCCTCAAAGCCGCCAGCAAGAACGGTACAGAAACGGCGAAGCTCAGAAGCTGATATAGGCATTGGAGAAATTGTCGTAATCTTCTTCGCGATTGCCGTAGCCGAAATATCGGTATGCTGAATATAAACTTTGACTCGAGATCTAGTGCCGCGGTGAAGGTCGAGTGAAAAATATATAAAATTGTCGGAATCGGAGGCTTTGATTTCTTCTAAGACTTCCCATGCTTCTGGCATCCCAAGTAAACTTACCGCCTGCTGCACAACATTTTTGGCGTTGCAGAAACCACTTGCACGTGGATTGAGATATATCTTCCACTCTGGCTGTTTTTCAGGTTTCAAGATAAAGCTATGCCAAGCGGCCATTTGCCCCAAGGCCCCGGACTGAAAAAAGAGATTCGAGACAGTATTGAAGCGTTCCAAACATACTCCTGGATACTTGGCCTGTATCTTTCGAGTGAAATCAATAGCGGCGTTTTGATAAGCTTCAATGGTGCTCTCCCCAGCTTGAGTCTCCACCATGTAGCGGAGTTGGACTGCACCTGTGCCTTGTTCAATGGCGATCGAGTACTCAATCGGTGAATGATCGAGGCTCAGATTTGAGAGCCAGTTTTGCGGCTGCTTCGGGATTATGTTGTTTCCCCAGGGCTTCATTGAAAATTCCAAGGCTTCATTAAGTTTTTGCCAGCTGTCATTGAGCCCGAGAGCATAGCAGAGTTTTGACAAATCATTTTGGGCGCTATTCAGGAACGTTTTAGCATCCTTGGGTGAATCATTGGGACGTTCAACTGGTAATGGCTCCATCCCGCATGAGAAATGTCTGATACGGAGATCCTTTCCTCTGACGATTTTGGCCTATCATATATCAAATCTATTAGCCCAGTCTAGTCATCTGGAAGAGTTTTGACACCTACCCCTGGAATAGTGTGTCGCCTCTTGTATAGCTGCGTAATGGCTGCTACGGTATAGTTGATATGTTCATCACTCATAACATAGCGTGGAATAGCGAAGCGTACCAGGTTAGGAATATCACCTCGATCCTCTTCACTCTTTTTATCCCATTGCCACTGTGTAGAACAGTCAGTGGCGCTAATCATTCTCCTGAAGATATACTCACACCCCACGGACCCGCTTCCATAGCGCGAATGCCATACTGGGTCAGTAACTCAATCACAAATCCAAATCCAGCAAATTCTCCATAAGATCTACCACATCCCTCAAAAAAAAAATCCATATCCAGAAATATAGCGTGGCCACCAGGGGGTAGCAAGACCGGAATTCCTTGTTCGACAAGTTTCTCAGCGAACCTCCTCACTTGACCGATTCGACTGCTGAGGTATGACTCCTTGGTCACTTCATAAAGCCCTACACAAGCTGCCATGATATCTCGACCACTCATTCCACCATACGAGTCATTTCCGTAGCACACGATTTGTCTCTCCTTCAACTCGATACCGATATCCGGAAACTGCTCTGCAAAAATGCCCCCATCACGGAAACACAAAACTCCACCCATATTTGCGAGGCCGTCCTTTTTAAGCGAAATCGTGAACCCATCAGCATACGAAAACATTTCCTGGACAATTTGAGGGATGCTCTTATTTTTGTACCCGGTTTCGAAGTCCTTAATGAATTTAGCATTCTCGGCAAAACGACAGGCGTCGAAGAAAAGGGGAATGTCGTGTTTTCTCGCTAATGCAAACGTTTCTCTTATGTTGGCCATGGACACTGGTTGAGCGGCTGCCCAGTTGTTTGTTATCGTCAGAAGAATCATCGTCACCCGAGTACTGTGTCTTTGAAGATACTCAGAGGCACCTTTCAAGTCCAAGTTTCCCTTGAACGGATTTTCCTTGCCCACCAACCCAATTGGGTACGAATCAGTCAATCCAGGTTGAGGGAACGCCTTCGTCTCGAAACCGGCGATGGAAATATTTGCACTTGTAGTGTCAAAGAATCCATTGCTGATTACGTCATAGTGTCCGATTTTGTCTAAAGCTGCTCCCAAAGTGGAGAAGAGTAAAGCCTCAGCACATCTTCCTTGCGGTACTAGAAAGAAGTTTGGACGTATGAGTTGCGATGGACCTCCATTTACGAAACCGCCATCGTGCCCTTTGAGAAGCTCATTCAAGAAGAAACTTGAATCGGCTATGCCTGCTAGTACATCGCGGTAAACATACTGACGAGAATTTCCCCGCTCGAATACGTCACGGAAGGCATCTAAGAGACAGTAGTATCCCCAATTGCGTCCGTAGCTTTCGTCACCACGAAGCACTAGAAAAATTTGTCAGCGCGAAAAGGTCAAAACTAAATAAACCTATACCACTTTCCTCACTAGCGAGCCACGAAGAAATTTAAGAAAAACCTCACTCGCAGCCCATTGAACATCCGTCATTGCAGAGGTTCCTGAGTCCGAAAGGAAGTCGCAAGTTACCAACGCAGCTGGAAATGCGAATAAATTGTACTCGACCGACCTCAACACTGCTTCACGCTCCTCGGCCGTGATAGATATGTGTGGACGAACAACAAGTGTGTTGTACGTTGGGGGGCTAGGGATATCCATACTTTCGACGTGGGTAGTTCTCAAAGACAACAAATTCCAGATCAAGTTCCCAGTGTATTTGAAAACAAAACCTTAAAATATTGAGGGTATAAAGCGAAGAATTAAAAATAGAAAGGCTGAGATGCCTGCTAACGAGTATGCAACTCAACGGAGTGGCGTCTTACGGTGTCATAAGCACAGTGTAACATAATCACACCGCATTCATCACACCCTTTTTGGGTTATTGGCATAGGCTTAAAGACTTGGCTACATATTTAATTGAACAAGGATAGAAAGTCATGGTTTTGTTTGGGCACACCCTTTTTTTATTCTCGAAATTGGAATTCCTCGCTTGGGCAATGTTGTCCTAATAAATAATAAGAGCGGGAGAAACAGCCCGCTGTGGCAACTTGTAAAGTAGGTCACTATTTCTTTGGGATGACCGAGCTTTATTTAATATTCCAAATCGTCCCAAGCTTTTAGGTTAATACCATCATTTACCCTAGAAGGTTGAAACAATTAGCTAGGTAGGCAGGTGCAAGCATCTGAACCAAAAGTCCCCCTCCATAGCGATTATTTTCAGACCTCACCTGACTCCACTTCTGTGCTTACCTGAGCTCCACCGCTGGGCAGATATTTCTTTAATGGGCGCCCAAAGCATTTCAAGTCTTTGCAATCAAATTTTACCTCAATATATTCAATGAAACAGGTCCCTCTAACAAACCGAAATCCTCTTCAAAAGTACTGATGTTGTGGGGTTATTCAGGTAGAGATAGCAAGACTTCTTTCTCAGGTTACCTTCAATCGCTTTTTTGGGGGGGTTTCTGTTGCTACCACCCTATTGGGTCGGTTATGTTATACACGTGACTACACGTGACCATTCTGCATCTATGGATGTTCTCAACTTCCCCTTCTTTAGAACAACAATGAATCAATAAAACCTCTTTACAAGACGTACGATATACGACAGTTATCACAAACCAAGTCGTACCAACAGTTTCAATTCCAAGAATGTGTCGTTCTTGAAGGGTATAGAGCACTTTCCCTTGAAGGCCCAATTTCTCCAAAACTGTAGCCAGTCCCACTTATTTCATGAAGCTTCCATAGAGATACCTCATGTTCTGTTACGAAATTGATTACTATGAACATCAATTTTGGATTCTTCCTAAAAGAATCCCAAAAATATAAGTGGCTGAATTTCAGCCACTCTTTATGAGTCCAAGGGGAGGGGGTGCATTATTCACGTGAGGTAAATAATTGCTGGAGAATAATTTTTCCCAAATACTCTTGAGAAATAAAGTTTGTATTCCTAGAAGTTGTGTTACCTAGCCACAAACCTAGCCATATTCCCAAATTTTTCCAGTAAAATAGCATTGATATGGGCAGAGTGTTTTGAGCATTTCCGCCCAGTCACATGAATGCCCTGTCACGTGTCAAATACCTACTGCCCATATCAATTCTTTTCAGCAATTGAAGTAAAAGTTCATGAGCTGCCTTCTCATTTAATACATAAGATGGAGGAGTTTAGTTTCACAAATATTACATTCCAATTCAAAATTTAGAGAATTTCCTTTTAAAATCTTGATTCTTCATTGGAAGGACCAAGGGCCACCGCTACGCTCAAACTAGAAATTGCGAGCTCCTTCTATGGCTCTGCGCAAGTTTTTTTTTTTTTGAGAGAACAAAGTTTCTGGAACGTATCAAAGAGCATGGATCAAGCGAGCTTGGACACCAACACCAAAAGTTCTGAAGTTTCAACTCTTTCCTCCCTCCTTTAGCCCTTTCACAACCCACCGCATCAAAATGCAAGATGTTTGTCAAGCGACCACAAGGGCATGGTCATTGTACAGTCAAACATGACTACTTTATCTTTCTGTTCAAAGAAACAGCACAGACACTTTCTTCCTTCTAGAAGAAAATTTTGAGACACATCTGACCAAAGCAAAAGTGCCATGTTTGGAAACTCCTCCCATCAAAGCTTTCTCCTTCTGGGGTTTGGATATCAAAGGAACTCTTGGATATATATTGTCAGGAAATTTCCATGAGAGCGCATTCCCAACCTTCTCCAATTCGCATCTGTCACGACGGAAAACCAACACCACTGACAAACCCCATCCAGATGATGGGCCATCAGCTATCATCAGCAATGTCCAACCCAGACCCCCTCTCAGTTTTCGAAATCATCACCAACTCCGAAGTTCTCAACCCCTCTCCACCCACCACTCCCGGGAACCCCCCAACCCCAGAGCACAGAATGTCGGAGGACGCGATTTCAGAAAACAAAACCCTAGAGAATCCAACCCCAGAGAACTCTTCAACCCTAGAGAACTCCTCAACTCCAGAGAGCACAGCCATCACAACCTCCGACCTCGAAAAGCTCTACAAATTCTCCACCTCCCTCGTCGACCAACACAACCTCGCCCTCCAAACAATCCGCAGCTACGAGACGGAAAAATTTCTCACCCTCCTCTCCATCAAAGACCTCCTCGCAAAACAAGATGAAATCCTCTCCCTCTGCACTCGTCTCGCTAAAGCCCATTCCCTCGGTGAACCCGTCGGTATCCCCGAGGAAGGAATCTTGAGTTACATGCTTGATTGCATTGAGAACTTGCAACGACCTCTTGATTCCATTGAAGATAAGCTTGGGGAGGTGGAGGAGAAGATTGATAACAAGATGGATGATATGGAGGAGAATATGCAAGGCTTTGAGGACCATGTCGTGGACCACGTTATCCGTGTCGAAGAAAAGTTGAACAAAAAACTAAATTTGTCGGAAAACTTGGACCTGAGTCACAAGATTTTGAAGCGGGTGACAGTTCTTGAGGAGGCGCTTCTTCATGATATCGATGATGAATTTGGCTTCATTCATCATCATCAAGAAGGTATATTGGGCTATCTCAGTGATGAGATTTTCAATCTGGTTCATCAGATTGAAGGGTTCGAGGGAAATTTACAGGAGATGGTCGATGGTGTCGAGGAGAGTTTGCATGAGTTTGTTGGAGAGAGCTTGGAGGATATTGGAGAGCGAATTACTTCTCTTCATGAGAGAGTCGATTCCTCTGTCCAGGACTCCTCCAAGATGCTCGAAATGTGTAGTGACATCCGGAAACAACTTTTGGATGCTGAGGGGAATGTGAAGAGCACTTTCCTCAACTCCCAGGAGGAGATTAACCAGAGACTTGGGCTTTTGGAAGGCAGAGTCGAGTCTCTTGGCACGGTGATATCGCCAAAGGAGACGATGAGTGATGTCTTCGAAGGCGTGGCATTGGAGGCTAAATTGCGCAAACAAAGACGCGATCTTTTGGAAAGCAGAGTTAGATCCATGGGTACTTCAAAATCGTCCATGAACACGATGCCGCCCTCGATGCATGACTTGGTTGATATTCCCAAGTTCCGAAAATTTGGAGTTTTGCCAACAGCTCCCCCAAGCTCGCCATTCAATATCGGAGCGGACGCCAAACCACACACCAATCCATCCAAGCTCCCAGAAAGCCCAACCGCCAGTTTTCGCAAACCAAACAAACCTTCAACGTCCAAGACCGGGTCGACAACTAAACCTCAAAATCTCGCCAAACCCTCGTCAACTAACTTCGACCTATTCCCAAAGATTAATTCCAGTTTCTCTGAACAATCGCTCCCCAAACTCAGAGTTATCACCACGAGTGCTTGTGGTACTGGCAAGCGAACCCGCTCTCCAAGTCCCAAATTCAACGGTGGACTCTCAAATCCCCGTCCAAAACCCACAACCCAAAAAGATCTCCCACCCTTCATCCCACCATCCAAGCTCAACCCAAAACCCCCCTTCAGCTTGCGACCAACCACGGGCTCACCATCAACCCTTCAAGTCCCCAAAATCAATGACGAGGACGACTGCCCTTTCGGCGTCTTGACGAACACACCCCCGACAAGAAAGAGCAAGGACGAGATGAAGAACCTCGCCCGGACACTCAGCAAACACGATACAGCTGTTGCGTCAGCTTTCAACGAGAAGAAGCCTGTCGAAACGTCCAAGAACCCAAACACTACTTCTACCCCCATCCAACCTCACCAAAAAAACCCCCAACACGACCAGCAGGATTGATCTGGAGCCCACCGACGCCTGAGGAGAAGAACTAAACGACGGTCATTCACCCTTCCTCGCTTAACCTTCTCCCAAGCGTGACGAGGGCCTGGAAAAGGGGGGGTTGGAAGCTCATTTGGCAATATATGGATTTTGTATGAGCATTGAGACATGGAAGGAGGGAGGGTCAAATTGCTTTTGCTTTTTTTTTTTATGAATGATATGTTGGTGCATCAGGAACCAGGCGTTACTTGTGGAATTTCTTGCTTACATTTGGGATAGAACGTTATGAGTTATGTATGCATTTGGGTTCGTCATCTTTGTTTTATCACTAGCTATCAGTTAGCCATTCCTTGAATTGAATACAATCTACACTCACCGAATATCATTCATCGTGATGTCCTTCAAATTCGTCATCTCCCAAGAAGGTCAAACAATCACAAGCACCCCATTCGATCAATATTAGCATTCTTTCTGTCTATCTACTCGTCAATCTCATAATCTTCACAATCTTCTTTTACAACCCAGCGCTAACAAAGCTTTTCTTTCCGCGCCTCATCCAGTAAAACATCTCACCAGCCCATCCACATTCCCCTGTCCAAAGCCAACTGATCCTTTCCAGCCTCAATCTTCGCCTCCCCAGAACCAAGTCACTCAGAAAGCAAATTCATATCATACTGCTTAGCATCGTGATAAAGATCAATAAGACATCCCGCACTCCAAGCCTGAGTAGGAGACTACCCCCCAAAAAAAATTAGCAAACACACCCAAGAACCGAAAAACCCGAAATAGGAACTCACAGAATCCCCACAATACTCTCCCCCCTTCTGCGTCAACTCCGTTAACCCCGCCCACTCACTCCCAACAATCGCCTCCTTACAACCCTTCAACCGTCTCGTAATCTGCTGAAACACCTCCGTCTTCCCCTCCGGCCCCTCCCGTCTCTTAAGATCAAAATGCAAGAGAGCCCTCAAGAAGAATCCCGTAGGCCAGAGCCATTCCGGACCTTGGTGGTAATTTCTCCCCTTACTAGTCGCAAAGTCCGTCGAGTCTTCAGAATTGTTGTAGTACGGGCGATAATTGAGATCAGCCGGATCCAAAGTTGCCATTCCAGTAGGACCACGAATGACTTTGTCTGCAAGGAAGAGGGCTGAGATGGCGTGTTTGGGGTCGAAGAGATCAGGAGCAACGGTCATGGCGATTGGGAAGTTGGCGCGGAGTTGGTAATCCTCGTACTCCTTGCCTGACTTGTAGAGATCCTTGTATATGCCCCGACGATTGATAATTTTGGGGTTGACATCGTAATTTTTGTCGTCTTTCGAGTCGAGAGGAACCCAATAGCAGCGTTCAAAGCTTTCCTTGATGCGTGCGGACCATTCCGAGAATTTGATGGTTTGCTTCTCTGCGATATCGACACCTTCGTATTTGTATTTACCTTCTTTGTAGAGTTTTGCAAGCCAGACCATGGCGCTGTAATGAAGGCCAGTAATTTCGATAGCAGCTCCATCACGAGGTGTACCAGGAACACCTTTGCTTCCTGCACGCTCGCTTTCACCCATCTTATCCATCCAGGTCCCGCAATTATTTTGGTTGCCGCCAAAGATAATTCCGGTATCCCAATCAACTTTGATTGATTGGTCAAATCCTTCCGACTTCATTTGCATGTCAAGATTTGGGCCAGCGTTAGCCTCACGGAAAACCATTCCAGTGGCATGGCGTTGAAGTGCCTCTTGAATGATGTCTTCAAGCGTCGATGATTTCGAGTATGCTCTTTGGTCATCTGCTTCGAAATACATATCGTCATAAGGTAGGAACCGTCGTGGGATCACCTCTTTTAGGAGCTCAATTCCATTTGGTACAATCTTGGTGTAATCTTGAATGGTCTGCAACATGAACCATATAGCATCTCGGGCGTTGTATCGAGGATTGTTGCCACTACTGAGAAGATTGGGCACCATGCCATGTTTCATCACACTTGCGAAGGCTAAAATGTGCTCTCTACACTCGGCATACCGACCTGTCCCGAGATACAGACCCCGTGCGGATATAAAGACATCACGTCCCCAGCATCTTGCCCACTCGACCGAAAAGTGAGGTAGACCAGCCGCTAATGATGGCACAGCTTTGTTGGGGTAAAGTGAAGCTGATTTGACAAATCCAGATTGTTGCACACTCACCATGGCGAGACTCTTGAGAAACCATTGTCCTTGTTGCACATTCTCGTTCATCAACTCCAAGCCGCGATTGTATGCCGCCATGTATGCTGTTCGAATGACAAGACCAAAATAACGAGGTAAAAGGAAACTCGGGATTTTGCGAATCGCATCAAACCGGTCCTTCAACCAGATTGCAAGTTTAGAAAGCTGTTCGTGCCCTGTTTTCTTGGATATCCTCTCGAGTCGGCCCACGATATAATCCAAAGCCCATTGCCCATCTCGGAGATGTTGGCAGAGTGGATGTGCCAAATTATTGTCCTTGATGACATTTTTCAGTACGCTCCACCATCCTTGTAACCCGGCATAGACTAGCTTCCCATGCCCTGGAATTTCATAGACGCCGTCCTTGCCATCGCTCGAGTCTTTTTCCTCAGCTTCGCATCTATAAAGAACAAAGTTGAGATCGACTAGATCCAACTTCGAGAATGCTTCCTTGGCCCCGGATGTGACGAAAGTATCAAGACCATGAGAATGTTCAGCACTGGGGATCCATGTTTCAAACAGAGCGATACTTCCAGGAGGGAATTTATCGCGAACAGTGATGACAGTTTCATCCTCTTTTGCCTCCATTGTGACCCCAGGGAGATTGATGACTTTGCTTGGTAGGCCCTTTAATAATTTCTTGTCTTCCAAGGCCTCCGTCTTCGCCTCTTCGCTAACATCAACGTCAAGCATCCAGCTCCCTATACGGCGGGCTTTGGTTCCAGGTAGGTGAACCGGACTAAAATTACCGTTGCCATTTCCATATCCGGGGTATGCCGTGTGAGCAATGAGAAAGTAACCTTTGCGCGATTCGGGATGGACTCGGTGAACAGTGATGTACTGGTCCTCATGATGAATGTGAGTCTCGTCATATCCATCCTTTCCCATCAGCGTATGGATTTGATTCAAAAGCTTCTTAACACCACCAATGCCACCTTCTCCAGCTCCTATTTCCACCGGCTTCTTTGACGAGGGTGATGAATATAAGCGTGTCTCGTGAACTAGATCCACCAATTTGGGATAGATTTCGTCATAACCCATCACACTACCAGTTGAACTTGAACACATGCTCACCAAAGCAGCATTTGGTAATGTGTCTCGAGCATCGCGCTTTTGGGCAGGAACTTCGTTATCGTGAGTACAGTCCATGAACAGAGCGTGCACAGGTGTATGCTTTATTCGATGAATTATATCTCTTTTCAGTTCACCATTCGCCTGACCATTGGCTGGGGTTTTGGAGACTGCCCCCGATATTTCATCAACTTCAAAGCTACCGATTGGTCGACCACCATGGCGATGAACAAGGCGACTAAGTTCCCCTGTGCTCCACGCCTGCATGGCCTCCCGGATCAGCGAACTCAAACCAAGACGCTTGACGAAAATGTAATCCATCTCTTCGGATCCCGTGAACAATTCTGCCACCACGAAAAGGTTTCGGCGAACCCTTCTAGCTTCATCCAGAAGAAATTCAGCAACGTGAATAGGAGTTGAGTGGCAATTGTCAATTCGGAAGCCAGTGAAATACTTGGCCATGAGACGAGTGTATTTTGCCATGAAATCCCATAGGAAAGGGCTGTCTTCTCTGCTCTTTCCATATCGAAGTTTTACACAGTCTCCCCAAACAATTACCTCTCGACGGAGATAGGCGCGAGATTGTGGGCCAGCATTGTCAATCAGGGCGTTGGCTGCCCAAATCCAGCCATTGTTTGCAAGCGCAAGATCCTCTTGGTTATGTTGAGCAGTGATGGAATTCTTCGGAAGACGTGTAAAGTATGATTCAATAAGAGGATTCTCCAAATTAATCGGACCAAGTTTCGGGCCATGGCCGTCTAGTCTGGTATATTTTGTGCGATTAAACACTTGCTCAAGAAGTTCTGCAACGTCGCGATCATACTCCTTGTATAAGGGCAGGTTGAGTTCGTCCAGAACCTTGACTACATAGCTATGTGCGGCTTTTCGGTCTGTAGAATCGCCACTATCGCCACCGAAACGGCCATAGATTGCCGTAAGAAGCGCAGCGGCCACCTTGGGGTTTACTCGTCGAAAATAACGCTCGCCTAAACGGTCTTTATTTTCCAATGCGGATTTTGTAAGAAATTCGGACTGCTGGGCGGGAGTTGAGTTTTTAATGGTTTCAAGGCCACCAATATCTGAACCACCAAATCCACCCTCGGGAAACGTGATATCTGCCCTGCACCACGATTCTACGGCTGCCTCTGCATCTCGTTCGACATCAATAACGTAGAATTCCCATAATTTAAGCTTTGCAATTACCTTCTCCTTCATGCTGTCCATAATCTTGATAAGATCGTCTTCTGATTTCAGGGTTGTAGGGAGGCCATGTTTGCTCAAGTCCTGGCTGAATTGGAGAAGTTCAGTATCCAGCTCCAACGCAGATCGTAACCAAGGTGCGGTTGATACATTGTAGCCAACTTCCGGATGCTCCTGGAGCCATTTGCTGTTGTTTGCAGTATGATTCCAGACGACATCGGTAAGACCCAGGAGGCCGTGGGTTTTCTCCATACTTGCGACCAACTTGTTGACATCTGATTCACCGTTTGGAAAACATTCCGGGTCCCAGGCCAACTGATCATATATGCTATATGGAGAATTTGACTCCCCTCGTTGCTGTAGGGGTGTGAAATGAATCATGTTATAACCCCTCGCACTGATACCTCTCAAGTGCCCTTCCCAATCCGTCGGATATTTGCCCATGAATTTCGAGATGAGGGAGAATATAGACAAGGCCGCCAGAGGCATCTGCTCGCCCTCCAGAAATAGCCTAGGCGCCACATCGATATAATATGTAGGTGTCCGAGTGGGCTTAATCTCTTTGATGGCTGTTTCTGAGAGCTCGGGAAGAGGGGCGTAGGTAGTGTAGTAGGCGAATGCGCCAGCGCCATGAATGGGTATGGATATTTCGATTGTTCGATTGAAGTCGGGTTCGAGCCTGCGAGCGAGTAGATTAGCACATCATTTTGGGGTTCTGGGCAGGGGTTTCTTACTTGAATTCTCGAAAATGGTCTCTTTGGAACTCAGCACCCTCCTCGGGGATATTTACCCACAGGCTGCCATGCCGACATATGGAAGATGTGCCTTCAATTTCGAAGCGCAAAATAATGGGACTTGCGGACTGTGGAGTCAAGTAGATGTAGCCACCGGCAACATCTGGACTCCCGTCATCTTTCAGTGGGAGGAGATATACTTTATTCGAAACCATCGTCTTGGGAGCCATTGTCAGTTATAGCTAAGTAAATGATGTTTAAAAAAGGGATGTTGACGAAACGGCTGCAATGGTAATAGCTCGTACGAGTCGACCAAGTCAAAAGAGCGTGGTAAAAGAGAGACGGGAAATTAATGAGGAGAGGCAGGCAAAAGAGAGGGAATCCCTCGATCTGTTAACAGGTACGTACGAGTAATTGCAGGAAGACGGTGAAGGGTGTCTAAAGGGCGTCTAAAGGGCGCTGCACTAGGTAGAGAGGGAGGGATTGATAGGAGGACGGCAGAAGGCAAGTAACGCGACGGAGGGAGAGGCAAACGGGAGGCAGGGACAAGAAAGTGCACTGCAAACCTGGGAAGCAAGAACGATGGGCGAGGTCTAGATGCTGCCGATGGCAGGGGGTTTGGTGGGGTAGGGGGTAGGGGGTAGGGGGGTAGGTGAGCTCACTCGAGGGCTTGAGTGGAGGGGTGAGAAAGCTGGACTTGGACTTGGACTTGGACTTGGAGTTGAAGAGTGGAGGAGCACAACGATGACGTCTCTTGCTCCGTGCGCCACGATTCTCAACGTTCAAAGTGACCTGTCGAGTTGTTGAATTCTGCAAAAAGAGAAGAGTGAAAAGGTGAAAAGGCAGAGAATAGGGAATAAAAAAGTGGCATCATCTATATCTTTTGGAAATGGTGGGTTTCGAGGAGGTTACACAAGATGGGAAAGTGACCACTCGTTACTCATTACTGTATGGATATCTCATACCCCTCTGTTACCCCACGATGCAGCATCTTCGTTCCAAGACCAGCTTCCCAGCTCGTCGATTTTGTTCGACTCAATCCATTTGCCGTTCGAGTACTGTGTAATACTGTGTAAGAGCTTTGGAAATATAGGGATGACTGAAGTCCCCTTGCTATAATATATACCTCAGAGCCTTTCGTGCTTGAAATTGGTTGAGGTAATTGACTTTGACGGTGCTGGAGCTTATCCTCAACCATTCAAACCACTCGCGCCACACCCCAAATCCCAAGCTAGACTACTTCTGTCAGCGGTCAGCAATTCTGCCGCTACCCCACGCTCACTAAGGCGACCCTATTCGTCTCTCCAGCTCTCACCCAGCTGCCTTGAAATCAAAAGACCGCCCGGCCACAAGACCATCATTTCATGTCTCACCCTACCACCGCCATTCACTCTTTATAACTCCTTCTCCAGCCTGATCATTCTCCGCGCAATCGGCACATGCTCATCTGCAGAAGTATCCAAGCAACCACAACCAGAGCTATCAGAAAGCTTTCCTGCCATCTCATCCCAACCAAACGACTCAACATGGCCACTCTAGGTGCTCCCACCAAGAAGCACAAGGTGACGGTCGTTGGATCTGGTAACTGGTATGTCTCCAAAACCCGGCACCTTCGATTCATATTCTGATGGCAGCAGGGGATCCACCATCGCGAAAATCGTTGCCGAAAATACAAAGGAGCACCCCGGGATATTTGAGGAAGAGGTCCAAATGTGGGTGTACGAAGAAGAAGTCACCATCGCAAAAGACTCCAACCACTACGACGCCTCGATTGGTGACGCACCACAAAAGCTCACCACCATAATCAATAAATACCACGAGAACGTGAAATACCTGCCCAACATCGCCTTGCCCAAAAATGTTATGGCAAACCCCTCCGTGGTCGATGCTGTCAAGGACTCCTCCATTCTCATTTTCAATCTGCCCCATCAGTTCATTGGTCGCATATCTAAGCAATTAGAAGGAAACATTCTCCCATTCGCTCGTGGTGTCTCCTGCATAAAGGGTGTCAATGTCACAGCTTCCGATATCAGCCTCTTCAGCGAGTGGATTGGTGAAGGACTGGGAATATACTGTGGTGCTTTGTCCGGAGCCAACATTGCTAGTGAGATTGCTCAAGAAAAATGGTCTGAGACAACCGTCGCCTACGATCCTCCAGTGATTGATTCCCGTCCTCCCACTCCAACGGGTCCTTCTCCTTCTACTTCCCAAATCAATCTTACCATTACCCCCGCGGACGGAGAGCACAAGGATGCTCGTGGTCGTGTGAGCAAAGCTGCGTTGAAGCCGGTGCCCTCTTCATATCCTCCATTGGATCACGCCGTTTTCAAGACCCTTTTCCACCGACCATATTTCCATGTCCGCATAGTTTCTGATGTTGCTGGTGTCTCTCTGAGTGGTGCTCTCAAGAACATTGTTGCTTTAGCAGCAGGATTTGTCGAAGGTCGGGGTTGGGGAGATAATGCCAAGGCCGCTGTTATGCGTGTTGGGTTGTTGGAAATGGTTGAATTTGGCAAGGAATTCTTTGGGCACTCGGTTCACACTGCTACTTTCACGGAAGAAAGTTGCGGAGTTGCGGATTTGATCACCAGTTGCAGTGGTGGTCGTAACTTCAAGTGCGCAAGGACCGCAGTCGAGAAGGGAATCTCTGTGGCAGAAGTTGAGAGGACTCAGTTGAATGGTCAAATGCTTCAAGGAACCAGTACCGCTCAGGAAGTCAATAGCTTCTTGAAGACTAGAGGACGAGTAGACGCATACCCCCTTTTCAAGGCTGTTCATGGTAAGTTTACTTTCTTGTATGAAGAGAAATGAAGCTAACAGTGCTAGATATTTTGGAAGGACGAAAGTCAGTTGACGATATTCCAGATTTAGTTGCAAGAGTTGATGCATAGATACCCTCCTCTTTCTGATAGACGAATTTGTTTCGGCGCAATGCAGTTAAAGGATACAGGCAAAGGTAAATGGCAAAGGGGGCTTGGTAGATAAGACCCGCAGGCAATCTGCAATGGCTTCAAACACATAATTGAGACCCATATATACTTCATCGTGTTATTGTCTCCCTTCTGTTTTGAAAGCACTTTTCCCGTATTCATATCAACTGTAAGTACTACTTTTACTATTCATCATTGGATTCGTAAATTATCGGACTTTTTTATTTACTTCGTATATTTCATGTGGATTCCCACCGGCTTCTCTTGCCCTTATTTTTCAAGATACTCTTTACGATCTATTTTAAAATCGGCTGATCGGGGGAATTTCAACCGGACCTCGGAGCGGCCCGCCACAGTGGAACTTCGGATGACGCCCTCCACAAATCGACTCATCCACCCCACCATCAGTTCTACAAAGACCATCTGCACCACCGCCAACAACGTTCCTAATCTTTTTACTGCCGAAACCAACAAGGAAAGTGGAAAACTCGAACAATCAACGGTCATGTCTGTTGTAAGTAAATTTGAAACATTCTCTTTCCAAAAGCTGAAGTTCAAATCTGACTCACTCCCAGCGCTACCACATCGAAAACCCGAATGTTGGAAACAAAGCTGATACTGAAGATTGGAGAAGTACGTTGGAAGCTCTACCCTTATTAATTTCTCAATTGGATACTAATTTCATGAAACAGTTCGCGGCTACAACCCATTGACTCCTCCCGATCTCCTCCAACACGAAATCCCCCAAACTCCCAAATCAAAACAAACGGTTGTCAATGGACGAAATGAGTCAGTCGAAGTAGTCAATGGCAAAGACCCCAAGCAGCGATTACTAGTCATCATCGGTCCCTGCTCAATCCACGACCCTGCTGCTGCCCTCGAATACTGCGACAACCTTGTTAAGCTTAAGCAGAAGTACGAAGATGACCTACTCATCGTTATGCGCTCCTACCTCGAGAAGCCTCGCACTACAGTTGGATGGAAGGGGTTGATCAATGACCCGGATATCGACAACAGTTTCCAAATCAATAAGGGCTTGCGAACGAGTAGACAATTGTTTGTTGATTTGACTGAGCGAGGAATGCCGTTGGCGAGTGAAATGTTGGATACGATTTCCCCGCAATTTCTTGCGGACCTGTTAAGTGTTGGTGCTGTTGGAGCAAGAACTACTGAGTCTCAATTACATCGGGAGTTGGCAAGTGGTTTGAGTTTCCCGGTTGGTTTCAAGAATGGGACGGATGGTACACTGAGCGTTGCAATTGATGCAATCGGTTCTGTCAGCCATCCTCATCATTTCTTGTCAGTTACCAAACCAGGTGTGGTTGCTATTGTAGGCACCGTTGGAAACGAGGATTGCTTCGTTATTCTTCGAGGTGGTACCAAGGGAACGAACTACGATGCGGAGAGTATCAAAGAAGCAAAGGCCGCACTGAATAAGAGCGGTGTCAACCCAAGATTGATGGTCGATTGCAGTCATGGCAATTCATTGAAGAACCATAAGAATCAACCCAAGGTTGCTGCAGTTTTAGCTGAGCAGATCGCGAAAGGAGAGGATGCTATTATGGGTGTTATGATTGAGAGTAATATCAATGAGGGTGAGTTTTTCTTTCTACTCTTTGGCTTATGGGTATCGACTAACATAAATCCAGGTAACCAGAAAGTTCCAAAGGAGGGTAAATCCGGCTTGAAATACGGAGTGAGTATCACAGATGCTTGCATTGGATGGGAAGATACCGAATCTGTGCTCGAACTTCTTGCAAAGTCTGTTCAGCAACGGAGAGAACTTTCGAAATGATCTAAATGAAAATACTAAGCAATTGAAAAACGACACTCAGGGAGTTATTTGGAATTAGGTACGGTCAAGCTTGAAGCAAGGGAGCCAATCAAAAGTTATTGAATTGTAAGATTTAGAAAAACATTAATATTATTCTACAAACTCATTGAATTTCAATTGAGACATTGAAAATTATATATTGGAACTTAGCAAAGATATAACTGTGATAATTCCGAAAGAATATAGGTAAAGTTTATCCTTGGATATTCTCTGAGAACGGTCACGTGAACGATCTTTACAACTCCTTCAACTTGATTGGTTGCTCGG
Organism: Hymenoscyphus fructigenus; assembly: GCA_001414455.1. Taxonomy (NCBI): domain Eukaryota; kingdom Fungi; phylum Ascomycota; class Leotiomycetes; order Helotiales; family Helotiaceae; genus Hymenoscyphus; species Hymenoscyphus fructigenus. The sequence continues at coordinate 545,715 of LKUV01000022.1, read as the reverse complement.
ATGCTGGCAAGTCGTAGAAGATCCCGACAAAATTGAACGACCTTCATCGTCGGCCACTCCAACTACAACCACACCCTCCCACCACTCAATTGAGCTTTCTGCCCTCCCGCGAAGCCATCTTCAGCTGAGGCATATTGTGCTAAAGATGTTGGCTAGATCTTGCCTGCGCTCGACGCGCGCGCTCGGAGCTGCCCGGAATGGCGCGGTTAACACTACAAAGGTACGAACAACACACCACACCCCCAAAGATGAAGATTGAGAGGGCAGAAGGAGCAAAAGAGGATATTAGAGAATTATAGAGGTCATGGAATCGATTGCTGACAATCGACTCTGTAGCGTGCCGCCTCATCGACAGCAAATGCTGCTTCCCCCTTTGCCTTGAACGCCGCCGGCTCTGCAGCGACAGCCGTTGCCATCGGATCAGCAGCCTGGTACTATCATTTATACGGGCCCGAGTTACATGCCATGACGCCGGTAGAGGAAGGGTGAGTGATTGAGGGTGGATGTTCAATTACTCAATTATGCCGGAGTGGTGCTCTTGCGATTATGGGAAGGAGCATCAACAATGGCAAATTGGAGGTTGGATGGGAGCATAATGGAATTCAGGGCTAACAGGTTGATAGTCTTCACCCAACTAAATACCCATGGGAACACGTCAAATGGAACAAGACCTACGATCACCAAGCGTAAGTTTTTGCCACGCCACCCGGAAGAGCTCAATTGACAAAGAATAGTCTTCGTCGAGGTTTCCAAGTCTACCAAGAAGTTTGCGCTTCATGTCACTCCCTTAGCCGAATCCCATACCGATCACTCGTTGGTGTTACCCACACTGTCGACGAAGCCAAGGCAATGGCCGAAGAAAACGAATATGATGCCGAGCCCAACGATGAGGGTGAGATTGAGAAGCGACCAGGAAAGCTGTCCGATTATCTCCCAAGTCCTTACAAGAACGACGAGGCTGCTCGTGCTGCCAACAACGGTGCTTTACCACCAGATCTATCATTGATGGCCAAGGCTCGTCATGGTGGAATTGATTACATTTTCAACTTGTTGACTGGATATCCCGAGGAGACACCCGCAGGAGCTGTTGTCCCGGAAGGGCTCAACTTCAACCCATATTTCCCCGGTACTGGAATCGCCATGGCCCGTGTTTTGTACAACGAATTGGTTGAATACGAAGATGGAACCCCAGCCTCGACCTCGCAAATGGCAAAGGATGTTACTGAATTCTTGAACTGGTCAGCAGAGCCAGAGATGGATCAGCGAAAGAAGATGGGCATGAAGGTTATTGTGATTACAACGGCACTTTTCGCATTGAGCGTTTGGGTCAAACGATACAAGTGGTCCGCCATCAAGACAAGAAAACTCAACTACACTCCTCCAGCAATGGGGGGCAAGCACACCAACGGCCACTAGACAGATAATGATGGGGTTTTCTTTTGTTAAGACAGGGGACGGGAGGGGAAGAGGGAAAGAATTGTTCTACTAGTCTTTTATTAAATGCAGGATCGAGGGATGTGTACAAAGGAGCGATTGGGATGGAGTGCTTCTAATAGGGAGCCTTTCCACTCCGGCCCGGGCTGCGGAAGGAGTGAAATTTTAGACTGTGTCAATACTTTTAAAAAATGCGTTCAATTTTTGCTGAATATCCATGAAATACTGCTTACTTGCCCTTGGGATCTTTCAAAAATCATACCCCTGTAGAAAACTGACAGGGATATTCCCGATAAGCCAATCGAAAAAAAAGGTGAAGTTGAGCTCTCAGAGCTCCCCGCCTTGAACTTCACTTTTCCAATTATTTTTCTTGACACGCTCCGCCGATTTCGCATTTTGATCTTGAGATATGCCGCATGAGGGGTAGATCTATTGTTTCTGTCTGCGCATCACTCGATGCCCTTTCTCCGAACGCCAGACCCTCGAGCGCAAGATTAGGCTCAACTTCCAACATCCTCGAGGCACCACGATCTAAAACAAACTTGATGCGCAATTGAAGGACGCAAGTGTTTAATGTCACAAGACCAATCTCAAGACTCCAACCTATCAGATATATCAGATATCTCATCCTTTGCGCGGTGGGAAGAGGAAACTGGAGAGAAGATCTTGGACGAGAGGAAGGCTTCGAGATTAGATATGGCGAATATGGCGATTCTTAGGGTGTGGACGGGTGTGGATAGTAGTAATGATGCGGGGAGTAGTGATGAGGAGGAGCTTGATGGGGAGGAACTGGGTGTTGAGGTTGAGGAGAGGGTAGGGAAGAAGATTGAATATGTGAGTTTTTTTTACCCCCCTCTTGGGAGCTCTCACCTTTGCCCGCCATTTTTCGCGCGACTTGGAATTGGATGCTAAAATTGGACAGACTCGAGCGACCAGTGTTTCTTCTTCCTCAACTTCCGAGATCGATCACCCTCCTTCAAGTCAACCTCGCCCAGCGGACTCCGAGTCTGAGAACGAAGACGACCCGCTTGCGGATTTCGACGTCGATCCTGAGCAGAGGGAATATATGAGAGAGTTGCTAGACGTTGCTCCAGAAGAAGAGTTAACCCAATTATCACAACATTCTCTCGAGTCGAAGAAGATTACCCACACAATGCTCGAAGAGGCACATGGACAGGGAATGCGCCAATTATCCCAGCTATCCCAGGCATCACCTTCCAGCAAAAAAGACAAGAAGCGGAAGAGAAAAAGTGAGGACGTCAAGATCGGAAACGTTGTTCAGGACGCAATGGCGGTTGTAGCCGCTGGCATTGCGGGTCATACTGGCGAGGGATTCCCGCAGGCGATTGAGATGGCTACCGAGAATGTTAAGAAGATTGCTGGGGCTCTGGAGCAAGAGAGCGCGAAAATTACCATGGTTTCTGAAGCTGAGGCCGCAACATGTAGAAAGTCTCGCAAGAAACGTCGTCGACAAGGCAATAATGCCAATATTAACACGGTAAAGGATGTCGCGCCAATTTTGGAGGCCGCCGCTGACTGGTACCAGTCCGATGATGCCACGGCTATGGTTATTGATACTGGTGATGTCGAAGAAGTCTCGACAGAAGATAGTGTATCTCAGAAGATACGAAAGGCGACCAGTCTAGAGGCTATCACGCTCGGGAGCGATGATATAGAGGGACCACCAGCTAATAAACCTGAGACGGAGGATAAATACAAGTTAAAGCGTGCTGCAAAGCGGGCTGCGAAAAAGGCACAGAAGGCGAAAGAAACACCATCTATTTCTAAACCTATCAAGACAGCTCAAGTTTCCGAGAAAACAGTTCAACCTAGTAATATTAGCAATAAAGACTCTGCGTCTTTAGGTGATGCCAAAAACAAGAATGCTGCACGAAAGGCAGCACGGAAGGCAAAGAAGGCCAAGCTGGGTCCGACGACTTCGAAATTCTTTCCTCCAGCACCCCAGGCTACGGGAAGCCCGGGTCCTGTATTGAAAGCAAGCCCTGAAGAACGAAGAAACAAGAAACTCGCTGTTCGTAAGGCTGCTGCCAATTCCAGCGACAAAGTTACCACCAAGCCAATTGCTATACCAAATCCCGAAGCAACTCAGGCAGTTGAGCGACCAGTTGTGCCAAAAAAGCAGGAGAAAAACATTCGCAAGCTTGCTAAGGAGCTGAAATTGCCTAATTCGGCAGTCAAACTTCTACTCAAGGCAAAACAGGCTGTGGAGAACTCTGTGAACAACCCTCTTCCTGGTACCACTACTCGACCTACCTACTCAGGCACCACTACTCGAACAACCGATACCGTTGCTGGATCAAGTAACGCAACTCCAGAAGCCAAGTCCAAAACCAATCGGAGAAAGAGAAACAAGAAGACTCGAAACCACAATACCCTTAAGGAAGAAGTCACTCCTGTGCCAGTTTTGAAGCCAACTGTCATTACACGCCCAGTTTTTAGTTCGACCCCGTATATAGTAAGCGATCAGCAGCGAAAAACTGATAGGAAAGCTGCACAGCGCGCTGCTAGCCTGGCAAAGAATGGCAATGTGAAAGCTCAAGATGATGCACATGATGCTATAGAGGTTGATTCTGCTCCTGGAAATGTCGAGAAGCCTGTAGTTGAGAAATCTGAGCAGAAGGGAGAACGTCGTAGTCGTGGTCGGAAGAGTGCTAAGGGCAAGAATGAGGGAGACGTATCAGCTGAGGCGGAAGTTGAGAAAGCAGTTGAGCCACCAACGACTATTGCAGACAAGATAAAGCCTGTTGAGCCCGAAATTGAGGAATCTGAGAAGATCAACAAGTCGAAGGCAAAGCGCAAAGAGAAGAAGAGAAAATCCCTTAGCAAGGATACTGGAATCCCTGAAACCCAAGACTCTCTTGGTGAGGCAGGGCCAAGAACCAAGAAGCGGAAATCTCTCAGCAAGGAACCCGAAGTCGCTGTAGCCGAAAAACCTGCTCAAGAGGAAAAACCCAAGAAGAAGAAGCGCAAGTCTCTCAACGGGCGAACTGAGATTCCGGAAACCCAAGAAACCGATGGAGAACGTTCCGAGCCACTTTGTGAGCTCACAGATGTCCAATCACCTTCTAAGAAGACCAAGGAAAACCGACGAAAGTCGAAACAAGTGAGCCCTGATGTGGATGTGGAGATGGGCGAAACATCAAAAGATCACCACTCGTAGGAGACCGGGGTCCTGCGAGTGGTGGTTGTTTCCTGGAAAATAGCGATATATATACAGAACAGGATAATATTGGTGTTGGGGAGGAGAGTGGTTATGAGGAGTGGGATGGAATAAGTGATGATGAGGATGTGGGTATGGATGTTGATGGGGATGGAGATGAGGAAAATGTGCCAGCAAGTGGGGAGGAGATCCAACCCCATACTCCTTTCGAAAACAGAACCCTGCGAGCTCCTGTCGGCGGTGGTTCTGGCCATGAATTTTCGATACTTGGATCCCAACGAAAAGCAAGTGAGGCCGAGCTCTACATTAGTCCACGACAATTGAGGGAACGAAGCAAACCTTTGAACAATTCTCAATCACCGCGGAAGCCTTTCGTTATTATTCCATTCAACGAAGAACGGGAAAGATCGGAGGAGCTAAATGAAGAGGTACCAATTGCTTCGGTCGAAATAACACCTGGGGAAAGTCCACCTTCACATTCGAAGCGAGAGCTAGCCCGACGTCGTACTATGCGAGGAAAACAGGAAGACAAAGAACCTACACCAGCTCCCAAAAAAACGCCGAAGAAAGTCAAATACAGTGCAAAAGAGCGGCCACGTAAGAGTATCTTGGAACGAGAACTTGGCATTGTTATTCCAAGCCACGAAGAACAAGAGGAGGCGCATGAAGAGCCGATGGTTTCTGTGGAAAGAACTCCCCAAACTTCGAAGGTAGCGCGTCAACGGGGACCCAGAAAGCTTGCTTCGGAACAAGACGAGGACAAGGAGACCACTCTTGTTGTTGAAACCCCGTCGAAGAAAATCAAATGCAGCAGTAGGAAAGAACGACCACGTAAGAGTATCTTGGAACGAGAACTTGGTATTGTGCCTTTAGCCGACGAGGACGAGGACGAGGAGCCTACTCCTGCGGTTGAGGTCAAAAGCCTCGATATGAAAGAACGACCACGTAGGAGTATCTTAGAACGAGAACTCGGTATTGTTCCTTCAGCCGACAAAGACTCATCTGGCCTACACGAAGAGAGTCACAACAGACGCACTTCATCTGTTGCCAGCGACAGAATCACTCGTCAAGCGGAATTTGAGGCAGCTCCCATCAATGTCTTTGACCGATATCTTGGCGAGAGCGATGTGGAGCTTCCCAAGCCACGGCGCTCTTCTGATACCCAAGTATATGTAAAGAAAGAAGGGTACAAGAGGCTTGTTGGCGTGCTCTCAAGATATCCTACTTCTGATGATGAGTCTGTTTTTGATCCTTCAGAGGCACGACGCCGTACAAATTCCACACCCTTCCGAGACGCCAAGGGCCAGTTCATACGAAAAGGCAGTAGCAGCGCTGTGAAGCCAAAAAGCGAAGACAAAAAGAGAGAAGCTCCTAGGTCTTTACTTAACATCGCCTCAGTCCCAAGCCCCGAGAGCGAATCCCCACCAAACTTCAGTGACAGTTCTGTTAGAAGCATACCACTGAGAAGATTGTTCAACAATAAGTCAGAAATTCCTTGTTCATCTACAGAGGAAGAGTCAGCTTCAGAGATTATGGGAAGTCAGCAAGATATGGAATCTATCGTCAACAAGAAAATTACCGTTTCATCGTCAAGTAACAGATTTCCCGTCCGTCCCCGTAATCCTCGGGTGTATACTGCAAGAATTCCGCACCTCAATGCAGGCTCAATCCTTTCGAATAAGTTTGATTCTGGGTCCATAATGCCAAAGTCTTCTCCTCCGACAATCTCTGCCAACACCGAAGAGCGAATGAAGTCCCCCAGCACCGATTTACCCAGTAGAATGCTGTCCAATACTAGCAGAAAACGTGATTCGGCCTCTATATCTTCGCTAGTTGTCATGAGAATGAAACGCAACAAAGCGGCAGACTTCTTTGATCTTTATGATGACTATCAACCCAGAAGTCCACCACCTTCTAGCGATGTGAGTTTTCAGGGAGAGCCGGGATCTATGACACTTTGTGGAGATACTCAGTTGCCTGTTGAGGAAGAGCTAGCTTCGACGACAATTCTTGGTGTTTCTCAGTCACTTGGAGAGGAGCCGGGATCTACGACAATTCATGGAGATAATATTGAGAAGCCGGAGTCGATGGAATTTCCTTGGGATATTCGGATGCCTGATTTGAGGACAGTCCTTAGGGGTACTCAGTTACCTGTTGAGGAGGAGCCGGAATCGAAGACACTTTGTGGAGATAGTACTCAATTGCCTGTGAAGGAGCCATCCGAAACAGCTGCAGCGCCACAACCATACACGGAATCATCGATAAAGTCGATTGTGGACGCTCTTTTCCACCTTGCGAGTTCTTGTAACATTCCTGATTCTTCTGATTCTTCTTATCATACTGTTAAACCACATCAAGAAGACTTGGACTTGAGCCAAGAAGCCAAATTGGAGGTTGCCAGCTCACTGAAGCCTTCAAAGAAGGAGAAAGCCAAGCGACAACCAGCAAAGTCACCGTATTTCAAACAGCTTGCAGAGTCCCCTAAGAAGAAAAGCAAAGGTAAGATGGCCAAGATCGACGGACAAGAAATGCCTACAACTCCAAAGAAGGAATCGACATCGAGCCCGAATAAGCGCTCACCTAGTGGCTTTGTATCTTGCATTCCTTTCCCACCTCTCTCCTCACCAAACTTTGGACTCATTCAAGAGAAGCTCGCTCACGACCCCTTCCGCCTTCTCATCGCAGTCACCTTCCTCAACCGTACCAAGGGGAAACAAGCGATCCCAGTCTTCTACGAGCTCGTTGAAAAATACCCGACACCGGAAGCTCTTTGCTCAGCACCAAGAGAGGACATCGTCGAAATCATCCGTCATCTCGGTCTCCAAAACCAACGTGCCGAAACCTTTCAGACTTACGGTAAACAATGGCTCGAAGAGCCTCCCATGAAAGATAAACGCTACATTGTCAAAGGATACCCAAAAAAGGACTCGGGTCGCGATATTGAACGGGGAGAAATTGTTACCGATTCTGATCGCCATACAGAATGGGAAATCGGCCATATGACGCAAGGACCTTACGCCATTGATTCTTGGCGTATCTTCTGTCGTGATGTTCTCAGAGGCGTGGCAGATTCATGGAATGGCGAGAATGCAAAGGGGAAGAATTTTCAGCCTGAGTGGATGAGGGTTCTTCCTGAGGATAAGGAGTTGAGAGCTTATTTGAGGTGGATGTGGTTGAAGGAGGGCTTCCATTGGGATCCGTTTACCGGGGATAAGGAGGTTGCAACGAGTGAGTTGATGGAGGCTGCGATGGGGAGAAAGGGCAGGATTGCTTGGGATGATTTTGGGGGTATGAGGATTATGCGAGGTGGATGTGGTTGAAGGAGGGCTTCCATTGGGATCCGTTTACCGGGGATAAGGAGGTTGCAACGAGTGAGTTGATGGAGGCTGCGATGGGGAGAAAGGGCAGGATTGCTTGGGATGATTTTGGGGGTATGAGGATTATGCGTGGTGATGATGGGGAGGAGAACGGGATGGGGAAGGAAAAGGCAAAGGAGAGTGTGGATATGGGGAAGGAGTTTGAAGAGGGGCTTGATGTCAATATGGATGGACCGCCTGTTGAGAAGTTTTCGTAAAAATGGTGGACATTTGTGGGAGTGCATTTTCGATTTGTTTGGGTGGCTCTTTGTTGTTTAGCTAAATACCCCAGTAGCATAAGTATTCGTGGATATGAAATGAAGAATGAGTTTCATTAAATTTCTCGTCTCGGTCTCTTATGTTACCTCTTTACTTTGAGTCCTGGTACTTTATAAGCGAGGAGGAAAATGAGTGAGAGATGACTACTTTCAACCTGGTGGCTTACTTGCCAATTGACGGCTTACCTACTAAGTAACAGCTTACTTCAATTGACAGCTTATCCACCAAGTAACAGCTTATCTCAATTGATAGCTTACCTATTATATTACTAATTAACTCTCGGAGACTTCTATATTTTTTGATATATTTTTGTTGTTTCTTCTTGGCGTTGTATTAGTCTTTTAGTAGGGTGAGGTGGAGGAACAAAATAGGACAATTTTTTCCGGGGGGTCGCTGGATGTTAGGGTGGTGATCGTTAAGCTTCAGGCAGCTAGTCGCTAAGTTTTAGGGAATTGAACACTACCCTATGGTGCAAATTCCTGAGGGGAAGATCAAAATAGCTGGCAGAACTTGCCAAAGTCACAAGGTACCACTCTGGAAGTAGAAGGTTTTGATCTACTCGCAGGTAACCTACCATTTGCATAAATTTGACGTATCTTGCTATTTGTAGATAACCTACCAATAACACCAAATCTTCGGGTTGGTTCTCCCTATTCCTAGGTCACCGACGAATAGCACAAACGACTTTTTATGAAACTCAAGCTCGGGAATTTTGACATCTATAAAAGCTAGCCTCTTTTTACATTTCCATCAAATTCTCAAACAGTAAAATAGCCCCCAGTCTCCGCCCTTCTCCGTCCCAAAGTTTTGAACAGGGTATAACCCCAGCTAAACTCTTCTCACTCCATCCCTCCTTCAGATATGTATCGTAATAGCTCGTGTACGCTTCCCGTTCACTATCAGCTCCATGGCCGAGCTCTTTCAACGCCTCCCCTAGCTTCTCGTCCATTGTTTTTCTTTCCGGAGAAAATAGAACACTGATAATACTCCGTAACCGACCACTAAAAGAACACTGATAAACTACCCATCCATCTCTCTCAATCGAAGGATGGAAAGTCAGGGTTTCTCTCGAGATACCAGTATGGGCATGCCACTCGATCCCCGCTTGTCGAGGAAGTTCCTCAACCATAGCCACGAAAAGGGGAGGTGTAGTTTGTGAGGAGGAGGGAGAAAGAATGGAGAAATCAGGGAGGGGTTTTTGAGCTGATGAGGTTCCTCGTTGTTCCATTCCCGAATAATGTTTTGATTCCCAAAGATCGATTTCTTCTCCTTCATCGTCGGAATCATCTTCTTTTGGTTTCTGATGGAGGAGGGACCATGCTTTCCCTGGGATTTTGCAAAGAAAGTCGTGTGAGAGTGAGGTCGAGGAAGGGAGATATGCTACTGCGGATGTGAAGTATTGGACGTCCATTTCTAAGCCTACTCGTTGGAGATGTTGAAGGGATAGTGTGGTTTGGAGGTTGAAATCTTCAATTTGGTTCTTGGAAGGGGATGGTAAGACCATGGTCCCTGGTATCAAGGGGATTTGACCCGCTATTGATACTACTCGCTGAGAGCATACAGGTTCTTGGGAAGCGGGGAGGGAGATGGCTTGTGAATAGGGACCGATGTTTGCTGGTGCCCAGTAGGAACGGGATTGGACATGTAGAGCTTTTCGAGAATCAGTTGGTGATGGGGAAGCGATTTGGAGATGGATGATTAAACTTGTATTTCGTAGGAGATCACCGACTGATATTGTGACTCGAGACGGTGGATTAGGCGCGGTAAAGAGATTGCTGTAGATTTTGTTGATGGTGGTGAAGTCGGCCATGGAACGGAGAAGGATAGTGGTGCATGTTATTGATGTTGATGGGAGGTTATTTTGTTCCAGGAGTCGTTGTATTTGTGCAACTACATTGCTGATTTGGTCAGAAACTGACTGTACTGAAGCTGTTTGCTCAGGAGAAACTGTCCAATGGAGGATATTGGGGTTTGCTCGAGGATCCGTCTTTAGTGGATTTCCTCCACTTGGCACTAAAGGTACTTCAACTGATTCATGGCTACCGTTAAGAGACTGAAGAATCTTGCTGAACTTTAGATCAAGCAAATCGGGAATCCGAGGCTTTGCTGCTGAAATATCACCATGCTCTTTCATGAAGACCTTTGCCTTTGGAATTTGAAGCCAAGCTGCACCTCCCCCTTCTCTTACAACAATCCAATCCTCGTCGGAGATTTCTATCCTTCCTTTGAAAAGATTCGGTGGCCCATCAATTACCAAAGTTTCGAACTCTCCCCCTTCTCCTAATACCGCACCATCCCCATCGGTGCCGAATCTCTTGATAGATCTCTCAATACGTTCTCTGTCTGCCAAACTAGCAACATTGCTCCAAAGAAAACTCTCATCCAGCCCACCACTTGCAACCTTGATGATCCTAGCATCAAGATTTACATCTTGCATATCCTCCAGCAAGGACGCCTGCGTACCAGGAGGGAGAATTGGATACTTCCATAAGAAACCGAGTGGAGTAAGGCCTAATCGTAAAGCTACAGACTCAACTCGTGTTCTTTGATAGGTTGATAGAATAGCCCCCGTACTAATCGCATTGGCGGTGGGATGATCTTTCAATATCCTCTTCAGGAGCGGAACCAACGATTCGGTTTCATCCTCTTGCCCAGACCCAACATGATCATAGCTAGCACCATTATGTACTGCCGTCCCAATGATAGGTTGACGGTACAAGGGGATTCCCAACGCTTGTTCGTATAATGGAATGACAGTGTGACCAACAGTCTGGTACATGAAGCTGTTCAGGTCATGTTCGTCTTCGGTGTCTGCCTCGCCCTGTGCGGTACCAACACCAACATTTTCTTTCGAGGCTGATGGAGCTGGATACAGATTCGCCAATGCAACAACCTGGTGTCCATGATGAAGACAGTGTAACAGGGAAAAGAAACTGTCTTTGCCGCCTGATATGAGAGCGATGACATTGAGAGTTGATTCGGACATGCCGAATGCACCAAGGGTACTTCGCCTCTCACGGCAAAAACCAACAATGCTGCAGGGTAATTTATTATCTCCAGTCGACCTGCATGATACCCCTCAATAAGTTATTTGATTTGGGTGTGTGGCTGAGTTGAGTTTCCACGTCAATTTATATCTAAACTGAAGTAACATAGAAGAGGGCACTTTTTGGTGCCTCAGGCCACAATTTTGAGTTGCCCTAATGACAGGGGCCAGCACTCACTAAAAGTTTTCGAAAATGTTCCCTAAATATTACTAGGAGCTAAGATACAACGACTCTATATAAAAATATATGGGGCTTTGGCGTCTAATAGAATCCAAATGAAGCTCAATTCAGTATGTGTAGACTTATCACTGATTCAATTTTCACATCAAGGGTAGAACTGTAAACTCAATGAGCAACAAATTTTCTATACATGTGTTTGGCTATCTGGTGTACATTTCGTGCCAGCACAAGACATGAGCAGGCGGCGAATGGATTGGTGAAAATGAAACGGTCGACCAGCTACCGCTTCAAGGAATTACAACGATCGTAAGAAAGCAAGTAGCATCAGAATACACACAACCCCAGCTCCGTCATGACGCTAAATCGGTGCAGAAAATGTTCAAAAAGGAAAATTTGATACAATGAATTGAAGAAAAAAGCACAAGATGACTTTTGATTTGCGCAACCCCCCTCTAGCCCATCCGTCGTGATAGCATGAGTTGGTCGCGAGACCTGTTTATCCACAGAACCCAACCATATAGGTGCGCAAGAAGGAATTTTTATGTCGTGGAGATCGTATCAGTGGCGTAACATACAGTAGTCGAGCACACCGAGTTTCCGTAAGGAGTGAAGAGAACTTATTCAGAACGCTTGCGCTTCTTGCGAGATTGGCTGTCACTGCCTGAGTCGTCGGTGTCACTGCCTGAGGCTGCCTGAGCAACGTTGAAGAGAACACTACCCAAGTTCTGGATATGTTCATCCTCACTATTCGACTGCATGTGATCACTTGGGACCTCTCCGTCCTCCAAGACGCCCATGACTATGGCACCACTTCCGTGGGTACGAGCGTGCTGGGTCAAGTTATCACTACGGGAGAACTTCTTGCCGCATTCGTGGCATTCGAATGGCTTGTCCTCGGTGTGGAGAGATCGATAATGGCGCTTGAGGTGTTCTTGGCGACGGAATCGACGATTGCACTTGTCACAGACAAAGGTCTTGGATGGGTCTTCAGTGAGAGATTGCTTGCGCCCGCGTCGGTTGACTGGTGCAGCGTGGGGAGTGCCAGAGTCGGAGCCCATGATACTGTTGGTGGCGTGGTGCTCTGAAGAACCAGATTGACTGTGGGCAACTGAGTGGTGTTGGTGGCCTTCGGTGTTGCCCTCCTGGACAGGTGCTCCTGATGCGGTATTCATTGGGACGGTGTACTTGCGAGATCTGACGAGGTTGTCAAATTCGGTTGAGTCGTCTTCTTCGTCACGGCGGGCCTTTTTGGTCTTCTTGGTACGCTTCTCCTTCTTGACTTCAGTCTCAGAGCCCGAGGCGGGTGGACTGGGTAGGCAGGCGACGGCGAATTGTTCCGAGTCGTCGAACTGCTCGAAGTCCTCAAAGTCGTCTTCGCTCACGAATTGTTCACTGTCGAGAGAGAGCAAATCGGATCCAGAGCTGGTACGCTGGCGCTTGTTGCCAAAGAATTGGACGTTGTCGGTGGCGGGGAAATTGACTAGGCCGTTGACAAAATCTTCGTCGGAATCGAGGTCGGAGAATTGGTCAAATGATGGCAGGCCGTGGTGTGGGGCAGTGAATGTGAAGTTCTTCGCGTGGGCGTGGGCAGCTTTATTGAAGGTCTCACCGGCTAGCATGAACCGGTGCTCTTCGTCGTCCCCGGCGCACAATGTGGGTAGCGCAGGAAATTCAGCCGCGGCGCTGGTTAGGCTCGAAGCTGCCGGCGAGGCAGATGCACCGGAAGCAACAGTAAGATTGCGCGGGTCGCAGAAGTCGAAGTCCTGTTCTGAAATGACGGATCGTGGGTAAGGGGAAGGGGAGGGCGAGAGTGAAGGGCAAGATGTTGCAGACAGGAGCTCGCTAGCGTGGCTGTGGCCGTTGCTGGTAAGCGAGTTGGGGTGGATGAAGACTGGAAAAGCGTCTCGTTAGTCCCCGTTTGCAGTTACGACCCTTACGACCTCGACTCGACCAACCCCTACACTCCGGCTGCCCGGGCGTGTATTTGATTGCCAAATATATTACACCAAAAATGAAGGAGAGGGGAGCAAATATACTATCACGTACCTGGAGTCATTGGCGGTGATCCGCATCTGGCCCATTCGCCTCCGGCCAAAGTGTCCGATTGTACCTCGCCTTCGCAGCCCTCCTTGACGCCCTCGAAGCCGCCGAGTCCGAGGAAGACGCTGTTCATGGGCGTGTGCAGGGCATCGCAGCTGGATGGGCTGCTCGACACGCTGCCGGAAGCCGACAGTGGTGGGGTGGATGGGTAATAGTACATGTCGGCATCGTGGATCTCAGGTTCCATTCGCATCCTGGGGGCGTGCTCTTGGATGAGAATCGTGGGCTTTTGGTACATCGGGCGAGGGGAGGCCATGGGCGTCATGTTTCCCGCAAATCCGGAATTGAACATCTGCGGGTGCATAGGCGGCTGCGAACAAGACGAATTTGGTCGGGAATAGATTGGTGTCGAGGGCATGGGGTGAACGTGTGGGTGGTATACTGGTACCTGAACGTTGCTTGGTTGCTGCGAGAAGTGTCCATGTTGACGATTGTCTGGTTTTGGATCCGGGTTGTAATAGAAAAAGGGCGATTGTCCCATTACTGGACCTTGCTGATATGCGGAAGAGTCCATGGCGGATATTGTTTTTGGTTTATTCGGCTGCGTTGACTGTAAAGTGTCAGTCACGCTCTCCTTTTCTCCTCGTCACTCTTTTTTTCTCTCGCGTTCTGGCACGCCGGTCAAGTGGAAGCAGCAATATACGTACTGTAACAGTCGATCCAAGTGGTTCGAGTGGGCTGATTAATATACGTTTCGTAAAACAAGTGTGGTTTTGCAAGTGGAAGACGTTGAGATACTCGAGGCGTCGTAAGAAGAGATGTGTGTGAAGGGAGTGACTGGACAACAGCTTGGGCTTTCCAAGACTGTCTAATAGTTATATGGGTTGGGGTTGATTATACATTCGCTCGTTGAAGTTCGTGTTCGAGGTCGATGGACAGAGTGGTTCGTTTTTTGCTATTATCGACGTTTCGTTCGTTCGTTACGAGGCAAGGCACAGAGAGGGCAGTAGGTTTCCAAAGGAAGGTACGGAAGAAAATCGAGAGGCTATATGAAAAGCACAAGTCGAGATTGATCCAAAAGAATGAGTGTACAAAAAAGAAACCGGCGATCGGTATAATAAGAAGAATGGTTTGGCGTTATGAGAGGGTAAACCTGAAGGACGAGCAAACGAGAGTAGTTGGTGACGGGGGCCTTGCAAATAAAGTAGCCACGGAGCGATCCACGAGCGGGCCAGCGATAGAGGGCTAAGATAGGCACTTCCGGGCAGGTCAGGCCTGTGGATAGCTGCTGGACTGGCTGCTGTCAGGGCAGAAGCAGGCAGAGAAGGTCTCAGGTGGAGGAGCATTGGAGGAACATGGGCTGATGGACATGAGTGGCATGGGTGAGGGAGTGGGTGGGTGGGTGGGGATGGGTATGAATGGGGAGCATGGGTCAGCATGAGCATGGGCAGAACGAGCATGGTGTGGTGAACGGGGTGGGCCCGGCTGGTGGTTGAGTGGTGAAGGCCCTGCGAGATCCTGGTCTGGGGGAGCCGGTAGCATGATGGGATGGGTGGATGCCATCTTTCTAATTCCAGCACCGCCGTGAAAAGCGAGATGCTGGCTCGGGGGCTGCTTCGTGTGTGGTGGAAGAAGCCGTGTTCGACGCTACGTCCCATTGAGGGTAGATCTAATACGGCAAAGAAAGAGGCGAAGAGGCAAAAGAGCTAAGCGAGAGTTCTCGTGGAATTGGCATGAAGCACAAATGCCTTCCTACGAGTACTCTGTCCTTACCAAGAGGGTGTAAAATGGGCGAGTAGAGGATTGAGTAAAAACACTTTGAAGTGGTGGATCCTCGTCTGTATTCCATACCACACCAATCCAGCATGGTGGGACAAGCGCAGGTGGTTGGACCGCTCGGGTTTTGTATGGCAAGCGACAGAGCAACCCAATGCAGCGATCTCTGCTCGCAACGACTCAAAAATACCATCAAAGCGGCGAGTCTTCTGCAGGTGGAATCGCCCTCACGATGCATGATTGGGGCAAGAAGAGGCGTGGATTGTGCATGCATAAGCTCAACCATCCAATGCTCGTGTTCACAATTTTATCCACAATCCCTCCATACGACACTAACCTCTCCATCCGCGCGCATCCTTCCAGCAAACCCCTCACTGGCTGACCACGAGTCACCACGTACCTCACCACCTCACCACCACCACGAGATATCGTATTGCATTGGCTTGCGCGAGACAACACCAAGACGCCTTCTCGACTTAGATATGCGTGGTAAGATATGTCAGAAGCATTAGCGATATTAGTAGGTATCATATTCGGTGGGAACGACAACCCTCCTACGTAATTTCTCAACTCGTTGTTCTGGTGGCAAATTATCTCGAGAATCACCGCATTTTCGGCTCCGACTCGTCGTCGAGGACCTTCCAATGATAGAACACCCTCAGCCGCAGCATCAATAACACATGTTCAAGCGCTGGAGATGTGCCACCATCCAACTTCATTTGTTTACATAGGTATCTCACGTCTCTTGTCCACTGGCGATTCGATAGAATCGCACAGCCTCCCACCACTTGATAGAAAGTCTGAGGACTGGCCGGCGTCATGCAAAGGCAACAAAGCACGTCTGTACTCGGCCTGCGCGCGAGGAGCTAGGAGAGAAAAAGTCCGAAAGAAGAATTATTCTTCGCCTCCAACTCTCATTCGATAATGACGACCTTCAGCGTGGAGAAAAATGCGAAACACTTTTACACCAGTCACGGTGCGTAGCACACCTTCCACCACGCGTATTGGACAACTGAACGCACAAATGCAGGCGTAATGCCGCAATTCCAAGAAACATATATCCACCAGCTACACCAACAAGGCAGTGCTGCTCGAAAGTTCCAAGGACATGCCGGCAGCGTGCCTGAATTATTAACCACGTCCACGACATATCAAAAATCATACATTCGAATTTAACTGCGGCTCGGATTTGCCATTGATGCCCTCTTCCATAAGGCGGTCCCCACCATTTCCAGTCCTAACCCAACTCCCTCTTTGGGAATTTCCCCGCTCACCCACGATAGAGGGACATTGGGGACAATCCACCTAGGCATGGCATGAAACATGAAACATTTTGTCAGAACAGATGACGACGATTCGACCAGAATACGCATGGGAAACAGGTTGAACTAAAATGTTTGCAGCGGGTAAAGATGCATCTTATTTCGACTGTCACACTTTTGATTCTGATACAGAGGTGCCGGGGGCGGACGAGTGTCTACAATCCATATGTAGGTGAGATCATCGAAGCACAAAGCTCGGAGAGTCTTGAGAAAGGCTAGCTGGCTGCAGGAACCGATTCCATCATTTCCATTTTAAGCAAGATACATGAACTACCAAACAAGACAGAGACTTGCAGAACTCACTCTTTCGGCATATGAACACGGGCCTCTATTTCTTCTTTAGGGCAAAACAAAGGTGCACGACTAGGACCCGTCGAATAGTTGTAGAAGTGGTTGCCAACACTATCCTTGCAGCTTGACAAAATTCTTGAACTCCACGAGTCACAAACCACGGTTCCACCCGAAGACAGTCCCACGACAAAAATAAAATTTCTTACAGTACGGTACATCTCCAACTTGTGTCACTTATTTGAATATCATCATACGCGGCTATCTGATGTGGTAGCAAGATCTTTTTTTTTTGAGGTTGATATATGATCTGCATATCTGAATCTCAAAATAAAGCCCACGAGCCAACGAAAGCAAGGAGAGACCCCTGGCTGCAGGATAAGATAGGGAGGAGGATGGGGAAAACCTTTATCGATTAGAGCGATACGAGCGATAGGAATCCAATATCTCATCCTACAGAGAGTTCTGATAGGATGGCTATTGTATCCTGTCAGCGGGAGAGAATCAGCTGCGTCTTGTCAGCAAGTTACGATGCACAGTCATATTCAAAATGGTTTGGTCGCGCCGTTGAGAAACAGAGCGGTTCGACCAATGTTGGGAGCCCGTCGATGGAAAATAAGCCGTCACCTCGAGATGATTGGCGGGTCTTTGGCACACGCTGTCTTATTTTTGCCTGTGCCCCATTCAATCCTCATCAAGAGGAGCAAGTGAGGGTGTCACTGACCAAAGTGGTGTGGCAGCTTGCATTAGACTTGCATTACTCATTGGCTGGCTAATGCAAGATGTGCATCCCTTAGTACGACCTATGTTTAGCGACTACAGGACGGCAAGTCTTGACACAATGAATGGTTAAAGCGGCAGTCGCTGCCTCGTGTTCGAGGCCACAGAATTGTGCACGTTAGCTGCATAACCCTGCATAGTGTTTGACGTTTTGCTTTTATCCTGTTGGAACTGGTGGAATCAATCATCAATGGAATGTCGAGAAGAGGCAAGGATGTTTGTCCGAAGCTCCGATGAACCTGGAAGAAGAATATCTGATGCTTGCAATTGAAGCCGTCGGTGGACTTCCAGAAGGAGCTTGTCGAAGAAACGCCTGCGACCTGCAGCGACCTCGGATCCGCCAAGCGTTCCAAAGAGAACTCGAGTGCCACCAACGGCCTGCCATTTGAAGCACCAGCTTCAAAAGCGTGGGGACCATCACCTCATAATTCGAGATGCCTCTTTAATTTTCCCCCCAACCACGTACGCAACTACGCTACTCTTACCCTTCAGCCATCTTTGTTTTCTTTTTCCTAGTTCAGTCCTAACACTAGCTAGTCTGTAAAACTTCGGCATTTCTTCCTCCAGCCTTATCGAATCAAGCCTAAAGATGAGGAAGAAGGCCGGAGAAGGTGTGGGCATATTCCAGTCTTGCCTCCATCATGAATCTTGGCTTGGCAACTTCGAGCCACATGTTTGAATGTTTCCGGCTCAAGTTGAAGTCCGTCTTATCGGAGCCAAGGGTCTTGAGCCAATCGGGGGGATATTTACTCTCTTGAGTTTTCTTCCCCTGCATGATGGGCTCAGGAACAATGCAGGTACGAAAATCCGGTAGCCTTTCAACGTCGCACAACCTGAATGGACGAGACGCATACAGATGCCAAATGTAACTTCGGCCGTCCAAAACGTGCTGCTGCAAAGCCGCACGTTTCAAGAGGAAACAATCAGATCCATCTCTCTCACGTTGAAAAGACTCGATCAGAAAGATCGTCTGGAATTTGATGCTGTCAGAGAATTTGATAGCACATCATCGCACCAGTGCGCGTGTGGTGTCTCCTCTTCTGAAGCTTTCTTCGCTTCGTCCCGCCGAGGTCGTATTTTCCATTGATTAGCCAGATCTTCACGCTGTTTACAGGCAAGATCAATTACCAACGGTCGTCTAATTGGACATGGTCATCGGCTTTCTCAAATAGCAGGACCCGTCCGGCTTCCGGAATAGGTCCCAAAATGACTGGCGGGACCTGTTCCGGGTCTCGGTGCTGGGACTCGTAATTCGAATAAAGTGGGTATTCTTGCTAGTGGGAGACGATCTTGAACTGTCAAAAAGACAACTTCGTCTGCGAACAGACGTTTGGGGCGAAGTGGCTGGGTCTAAGGACGAATTAAAATGTCCCGACAGACCGGATCATCTCAACCATTGCCGGGGGCGAACGTGTCGCGGCTAGTGACTTGTGGAAAGCGTCTCGTTGCAATGGATGAGCAGATCAGTTATTGAAATGTTACCTCCGAACGGAATACAGTCTAGATTCTGGGCCCCAAGAAAAGCTAGGCGTACGGAATACTTACAAAAGACAGCTCGAGTCAAGTTGAGATTTCAATTTGCTCAGAGTGTTATCATTATCTCTGAAACTTCCCGTCATGAGGGGGGTTTATCATTGACTCAATTGACCATGGCATAACCCACACTGGAGTTTTCTCCATTATCGATTTCATTCTTGACAAATACCGTTAGACATATAGGTACTCCATGGCGATATTTAATGGTGGAGAGATGAAGTTGATGCTCTGAATGAAAAGTTATACCTGCCCCGGATTCTCCGTTCTGGGTTTGTGGCGTTATGTCCAAATGGCTCGATTTGGATCCATACCTGCATAAAAAGGAAATTGGGCATTATTTGGCCGAACTCAACCTGATATTTTCAACATCAATCCATGGTTCCAGTGATTGCATTTAAGGCTTTACCCACGCTTTTAGTTGCCGCTATTTCACAGTTACAACAGCGAGGGAAAGTTTCGTTGGGATGATTTAGACGTTAAAACAATAGACGAACCTCGCAAGAACGGCTACGGGATCAACCCCAACTATTCGAAACGTCTTGACTTCTCGCGAAGTCACAACCTCATGTTCCCAAATCCCATCTTCAAGTTGTTTTCTCCACACAATCACTGCCATTTGCCGATCATCAACTGTCAACCCTCGCCTCGGCAGTCACTCTTCCAGTGGAGGCCTGGAAAGCCCTTGGAATTTTGCTTCACTCCGGAGAACAACCCGCGACCCCAGCCACGGTGACTCGGTGCTAAATCCCTGTCAAAGAAGGTTTGGAAAGTTTCGCAAGATCACCAAAGGCGGACCTCTTACTAAATTGTATCCTGGTCCCCGGCCGAGAGGTTGGGCTGGCTTTCAGGGTTGCCGTGATGGACCTTCTCGAAGGTTTCACGCCGCGAAAAAGAAGCCTGAGCCTGGTGCCTTTCAACGGCAGGATCCGTAGGTCCTGATAACGATTGCAGTGGGGAAATGTTGTGTCAAGTGTCGAAAGTCGAGCGGAATCAATGCATGAACGAATTTGTTCGTAATGAGGCGAAGTTGGTTCATCATTCATGCAAATTATGCATTGTGGCATTTTACCCCCACCAAGTTTCGCACATCGTCATCAGACGATTTTAGCAAGATCTGCGCGTCTAGTTTATTTGAAGCATAGTTGGCGATCCAACCAAGTACAATGGATGTGCAATTTACTAATGTCGATTGCCTCTCTTCTTGATAGTGGGATAGTTGCATTGTCGTGCTGCGTTGTGTTGACGTACTCGCTCTCCAAAAGCCTGGAGTTCAAGTCGTCCACCAAAGTATCTATTTACATGATCCGAGTCCATGAGCATGGTGAAAGTCAAAGGACTGTATTATGCCTCCAGTGTACATCAAAGCTGCAAGGACAACCATAACATGGAAGACCTGATGACTTGCTCCCAATATGTCGAATCTCCTTGCACTCCATCGTTCAGGTACCTGCGAAGCGTTAGCGACCATTTTGCCTTTGTTTTTGTTATATTTTGTTCTGGTTATTTGACCTTCAAAGCGTATGCGGTTGCACCCAGGATATTCAGAACAAGTGTTTTTAGTACCCAGGTAATCCCCATTCGCTGTTCTTGCGAAGTCCAGCCATATTTATAGATCCCATGGACAACAGGGATCATTGTAAATATGGCTAGACTCCCGAAAGTTGCAGCTCGAATTGGCCGGAGATATGTCTCTCTAAAGCCAGGCTGGAATGTCGAAATCGAACAAGCGATTGCTAAAAGAGATATCTATATAATTCAGTGACAGCTCATGAGTTTTCCGGTCTTGTCCCCTACCATTGTCCAATAAAAATATTGAAGTGTTGGTTCGCAGTTGAAGCCATAATATACCAATGGAATAGCTGCACCCCACATCAATAGGATTACACCTTGATAGTCAAGTTGGGCCCCAAAATTGTCGATTTCGTTGCTATGGTTCATGATTGTGTGGTAACTAGAGCGATGTCAGAAATCTCCCAACCACATATCAATAGCTTAGGTTCTCCTACGTTGCTGAGAGAATAAAGCATATTGCTACTCCTGTAAAGTAAATCAAGCAGACAGTTTTATCTCCTCTGGTAGCTATTGCATATCTTGGAGGAATTTCTGTCTTGAATATGAATATGGGTATTATCATGAAAATGCACGCTCCTATTAAGTGCGAGTAAATGTTTACTTTGGCGAGTGGTCAGCAAACAGCTTAACGCGCTTTGGCTCCAAAATACCTGTTTCGTTGTGAATATAAGTCAAGCTATGGAAGCAGGAGGAGAGTGATCCGGAAGCACAACTACTTAGAAGTTAGTTACTTCTTTTGTTATTGTGCTTGAACTTCAAGTCGAATTTGAGGCAAAGCAACCAAAGCTATCCAACATAATTGAGTTAAACACAGGCACTCTCTTTGCATATTTTTCCGTATATAAGAACAGTCAAATAAGCCTTCTAGGTAGCTTCGGTGACTCTGCTGTCTCCAAATCTGCAAAAGTACTCAAGTTTCATCTGGTATGCAAGTCTAGAAATTCTCCGAGAAAATCGTACTTCAAAGGCAACCATAACTTCTACATTGTTCGAGCCCAAATATTCTCTTTAAATACACTTGCTTCATGGGTTTTAAACTTCCCAATTTAAAAAAAACTGCGATTTCCCAGATCCTTTTACTGCAGAGTCGACATACCAAAATCTTTGGCAGAGTGATATTGGGTTCAAGCATTGTAGAAGTCAAGATAAGAGCCACCTTGTGTGCTAGTTCATAACGGGAATTCACTTACCGATATCCCGTTTCAATAAACTCATTATCTTCCCTATCATCTTCATCAGCCGCCCCCAATGCTCAAAGTAACTAACCGCTTCCCAAAACTCACTGTTGCCACCGTTCTATTTACTCATCAGCCACAAAAACCCCACCACCAAATCCAGACCTATGTTGGCCACGCCATCCCATCATTTTCAACGTTTTACTCACCTAATTCACGCCACAATCTTAAAGTTGTCGTCGTTGTCTCTGAGTTCAACAGAAGACGTTTCTCCTCGCCCCACGTGTTGATCTTCTCAGGGGTCCCGCAAATGGGGTTATTACTTTTCCGGCGAATCATATCGAAACGGAAGCGGGAGAAGGTGAGACAGAACAATCTCACGCAAGAAAAAAAGCAATAAATGGGAAATAAAAATATTGGAAGCCGAAACACGGAAATTTCCAAGACAAGGGTTTGAGAGATCTGTCTTTTTTTTCTTTCAAGTTTGGTTTTTGGTTTTCTTGGGTGTGATGAAAAGATTTGAAATGGCGGTGAGAATTTTTGGAAAAGACGCTTGGTTTTGGATCGTGGGCACGCTTTGACAATTTAATAGAATTGCACTGGCTTGAGACTGGATCTTTTCGTGCCCGTGTGGCTGGCATCACGTTTCGTAATGCTTTGCTTGCAATGGAATGCGAGAAGGGACTTATTTCATGATATGCTTTCTATAAGTCTTGATAATCGAGCTATCAAATTTGATAGCTAGTGAAGTCTCGAACTTCAATTGCAATTATTTACGTAATTTCTTCGCTGTATATTTTGTTTCTTCCCAGCTCTTATCACCTGTTTCGTATTCTCCAATCACAAGGCCGATCAAGCAGTGATCAATCCGGCCTGGATTGGTACCGGAGCACTGCCGTGTTGCTATTTTCAAAGTACCGGATAGAGGTTTCGGGAAGCTGTCTCTCTAACTCATCAGACGGGTGGGGGAAAAGGTTCTTGAGACAGAGTAGGAAAATCCGGAGAAATGGTACTTTGGCTTAGATCCTAACATTATGGTGCAAGTGAAGCATTGAGAAAGATGGATTTGTTTCTTTTGACCATCATTCATATCCTTCCTAGTGGGGAGACGACTCCTATATGCTTCAATAATTTGCATCTCCGAGTATGAGCGTCAAGATTGTGTGGCAAAATAACATCAAGACGTCATGTCTAGCTTTTCGCCGTTGCTGATCGCCCTGGATTCTATCTCATAATAAGGCTATACGAACCCCCAGATCTCCAGTCCTGCCCACCAAATTCTGTCTTGAACTTTGTCTCGGGAGAAAGTGAATTCTGTTTTGTGAGCTTTATTTTTGTGTTGGGGCAACCATTTTACCTAACTCTAACGAGTAGGTGGTTCATGAGCCTCTGACGGGGCTTTAAGTGGAAGTAATAGATTGGTTTTGGTTGAAGTTGTTGACTGGTCTCTATACGAGCCACTCTCGTCTACACTCCTTTTGTCAAAATGTAAAGGTCACTGACTCGGTAGCCAATTTATTCGCCGTTATAGTCTAGAGAGAGTCCTTCCATGATATTGATTCAACTTGGGATTGTTACTTTGGAAGGTGTAGACTCAGACTTTCGTTCGGAATTCCATCCTCTTTTATGATACTCTCTCTACCTTGCTTATTCTTTACACATCACCAAGTTGGTATTATTAACCAAGATTTCATATCGCAGTCTCAGCGAAGCATTATCTCCAGCAGGGCCAAGTGATTTGTAATTTCATCACGCTCGAATTCCAGATGCAACAGCTCTGGCGTAATTCTGCGTACACATTAGAAGACACCTCAAAAGACAAAGATTCGGACTTTCAATTTATTAAACCCTTATTGCATCTCTTCTATTTTCTAAATTTCTTACCCTAATTCTGTCGTCATTTTTTAGTTTTTCTCTCCTCCAATTTTTCCTTTGAACTATATCATGAATTTAATTCTTGGATGCCCACCTTTTAAATGCTTGGCTTCCAAAGATATTGGTGCATGAGACTCGCTTGTTGCTTTGCACGCACTTGTTGCTCTAGTAATGAGTATCTAATTATTTTAAACCTGCTTGGATAATATTCAATCACTATGGGCTGTATTCAAAATTCAAAGCAAAGTGCATGTACAGGGAGTAGCGCCAGACGCTCTTTCAATAGATAGCATGGGAATTTTGCGCATTCTTGCAGTGATATTTTTGCGTGTCCTGAGATAGGTATGAGCCCAACTCAAATGTGTCCCGCCCAGGTATGCGTCGAAGACCACAATTGCGAGCACGAGACACTAATATTTTTTCATGTGGCAGTGAATTCAAACACACATTGCGCTTCTTTTAGCAAAGGAGGGGCTTCTTTAATCGCCAGGGTAGCGCGTAGAGCCGATTTGCAATGGAAAAATTACTGGCGTGGAAAGAGATACACGTTACGGGGTTGATAACGACAGACAGTCTTTGAATGTGTTGTACTTCATAACTTCAAGACGTCTGTCTCACTTGTTTCCAAGGGTCGCAGCCCACCAGAATGGCAGAGCAACTAGGCGCACTTCTTTCTGGCGTTGAGGGAACACACTCATTCTCTGCCGGAAGAAAGAGGAGCAACCTCTTCTGTCATCTCCCAAACATGCTCTCCGATAGCACAATTAGAGAGTATGACGTAGGCTACCAATAGGCTTGTGACTACATGGTCTACGTCTACAATTTCGTATCCAAGACTGAACTTCATCGTGGGGTGCGATCGGGTGAGAAGTGGAGGCGAAGTGAAAAAAACCGAGGAATTCTTGAATCCGAGAGGGGGTTATACTCGACGCTAACCCACATTCGGCACAGAGCGATTGCTCGCTATTTCCCTCTCATGATCTGGGGGTTCCGCGCCGACGTCAAAAAAACATTAATTTGGAACAGTCCTTGGCTCGACACACTGGTTGCCCATTCTCGCTCCTTCCCTTTTAAAATGTGACACCAATACTTGCTCGACTTGACCTCGTCCACTCCCTCCTTCACTCGCTCTTTCCTTTCTTAAAACACCCCACCTCGACTCGACATCGACCTCGATGCTCGGCCCTCTTGGCCCTCAGCCCTCTCTCTCTCCTTCCGTCTTTGAAATGCAACACTCGACTCGGCACGAGCTAGGGGCGAGTTCCCTAACAACCAGTCGACTCGATGCCGCTGCCTCTTCATAGTCGGCCTTCCCGGGAAGTGCCCTTAACAGACGCATCTCTCTACCTTCTAGTCTTCTCTCTCTTCAAGTATTCATATCCACTTTGAAGGGCCTTCGTTGTTTGTCTCACTCATTTCCCAAGGCTTTTCACAACCTTTCTAGTTGATGTTGAGACCACCACTCAGTACTTATTTTCTGCGAACTCTTTTCAGCCCCTGGTTGGCTTGTGACGTAAAAAACTCCCTTTATCAACAAAACTCATTGATTGGACATCTTGGGAGTCCTACCTTTCACTTTCTCAAGCTTCTGGCTACGAAGCACCACCACGACCGCAAATATCACGAGGTTCTGAGCTAACCTTTTTGTATGAGCCTTTGGTGAAGAAGAAGCACGCGACAACTTCCGTAGCTCTGGGAGCTTTTCATAGGCTACCATTCACGTAGTGATTTCCATAGGGTTCAAAGTGATGCTGGAGCGTTTCATTCAAGGATCCCATTATCTTTTTCCATGGAAGAAAGTTTCTAGTCTGGGGCATTCAAGATAGCCAAATAAAACTTGCACACCAAGTCCTACTTTTTAAGTGGAAATGTTGGCCTCTTATTTGGGAGTTCTGGAAAGTCTGACATAAATGTGACCCATAAATGTGACCCATAAATCGAAAGGTGATGTAAAGCAAAGTACCCTGCAAATCATGAATGCCTATGAGGTTCAAGTTCTACAATTACCACAAGTAACAGCCTATCTCTCTCTCTCTCTCTTTTTGCAATGGTTAAGTCTAAAACCAGTCTTAAGATAGGATAACACAAGGAAAATTGAAAAATATATTTATTCTCAAGTTCTAACTTCTAAGGCTAGCTGTGAAACGATGGCACAAAGAGTCACTGAAGCAGCGGAAGATGAGCCGGTCGTTACACAAGATCCTTTAATAAGCAGATAATTTGACCTAATCTTTGTTTCTTATTATCCATACCCTTTCCCGTGTCGAATTATCCTCCTGTACCAAAATTGACCGTGTAATTCTTTACGAATTATGGCTTTGGAAGGACTGAAAAATACTTTGAAGCAAACTTGGAAATGACAACAAGATGAAGTTCATATCAGCCAAACATTAAACACAAGATTCCATTCACTTATCGAATTTTAATAAACAATTCGGGAAGCTCCAGTTTTCGAAAGGTAGACAGACCTACTTCGCTACATAGTACCCAGGCAAAGTAACTTCGGTAGCAAAACCAAAACTCCCATTAACCTCATTTCGGGAGTCAGAAATTAGTTCAGTGATTCACTCGTCGTCTCCAGAGAGACCCCCTATTTTTTTTCTCGCTTACTGAACTCCTCGAATTGCAAAAAGGGTAGGATAATGATCGGACTCTCACTTTCCCACACAGAAAGAAATAAAAGGCCTTCAAAAGCTCAGATATATCAATCTAGTCTAGGTTAAAATCTCAGTACACAGGCTGTAGGCCTACGTCTTTTCTTAGCTGACTAAATTCTAATGTTTAACATCGGCCACAAAGACAATTCACTCAATATTACGGACAGCGTGTCTCCTACTTGCAAAAAAGGCGAATAAATTACTTATCACCAACTTCAAGGCTAGATTTTCTACCGCCCTGAAGTGATCTCTAAAAATTACTGATTATTCCAAACCACCTCGCACAACATGAGAAATCGTGCGAGTTGAGCTCAAACAATTAGTTCTAGACTTTGTCGTTCTCCCAGATAGTTCGGACAATATGATCATGTGGAAAATGATTTAATCTAGAATACTTCAAAACGGTGACCTCGATGAGCCCATAAGCTGGCTTTTTCAGGTAATTGCCAAAACAAACCTAGAAAACTCTTCAACTTACAGCGTTTTAATTACCAGCCCAATGCAAAGACTGTTTCCAAATACCTAGCTACTATCCTACACACAGTAAAACGGTAAGGAATCAAGCCATGAATCCTCAAGTAAACAGAAACCCAATTCCCATCAAACACACCACGTCGATCATGACATGATTGTCACAAACTTAATATACCTAACTCAAAGAGAGCTCCCGCCACATGGCGAGATATACCAACCAAAACCTTGCTTGCCTTTGAACTTGCGAGAAAACCTAGTCCGAGGCATCCAGACATCAACAACACATAAAAGAGTGTTGCGAGACGAGACGGGCTTTCCTAGCTACAGCCTTGAAGTGTTCTGGACTCATTTCTACCCAGACATCATGCTGACAGTTTCCTCATGCCGGTCCAAGGATTCTACAAAACTGCCCCGTCACCTCTGTGATCTTGTACTACCATCTCAACGTCTTCAATGTAGCAAGAAAGACAAACAGACACGTGTCAACGAAAAGTGTAAGGACCAAAAGTTGATTCATATCCAATGCTCTCTATTACAAAAGACACAAAACTGACTAACGACTCGCTATGCTGAAAAAAAGTAACGCCCAATATATCCTACACCAACAGGCATAAATAAAATGCCAGCACACCACGAGCCAATATGTACAAAAAATAATGAGCGCAAAAAACCACCTCCGATCCCGTGAAATCATTCCATCCGTGGGTATCTTTCTCAAAAAAAATCCAACATAAAAAAAAGGCCAAAAAAAAAACGAATGATCTACACAAGTTGCATCCCCTTCCCCACAGTCATCCGACTAAGACTCATCGTTCTATTGGAGCTCTTCTGATCCCCACACATTACATCCCCAAAGGTATTATCTTGGAATTCCCTTTCTTCATTGGGAGTTTGGAACACGTCGTTGTCGTATCGTGCCTCGTCATCACTGCTATCATCCCCTCCAAAATTAGAGAAGGCGGTACGTTGGCCTTGAATTATATGATTGCTAATAGCATGGTCCGAGTTGGGCGTGGGGTATGCAGTCGAAGGTCTTATGCTTCGGATCTCCTTTTGGAGACTGTGGACAAGAGTTTCCAACTCCCGACGAGCATTTTGCTCCGCCATGATTAAGTTTGTAAGATATGATAGATGTTCTTGTGTGAAACTACCATCTTTGGCGATTGTTGGAGAATTGCTAGGCATGCCCCGTATAGTAGTAGATGTTGATAGCGGACGGCCAATAGCATTTTGTGATGAGATGATGGCCGGATCAGTGCTCGGTAAGTTTGAAATAGGAAATGTCTCAAGTGGAGGTTGATGATACGTGTTAGTATCGACTGTGGGGGCGCGGCTACTCCCGTAAGACGAGGATCGGTTTTGACTCGTCGCTTCAAGGGTTCGATGTCGTGGTTCGTGCTTTTGTTGGGAGGTCTCAGAAGTACCCGTTCGTGGCCGATTTCCATATGTGAATTTGCTATTTCTTCTTGGCGGATCCTGGAGCTGTAGAGCATCTGCAGATTGCTGGCGATGCAATCGGATTATTGCCTTTTCCATTTTTTGCATTCTGAATTCGAGACGTTGGACCCTGGTGTCAAGACTAGCTGCTTGGGTAATTTTCATCCCAGCCATTTCTCCCATTGGACCGAAATTGAAGGGTTGTGGGGGTTCCTGAGGTTGGGGTGGTATAAAATCGGTCCCCTCGTCTGCAACATCATCTCTGTTGGAGGACATTGGTGACATGACTCCTGGGTCGTAGCTTTCCCTCCAGTACCGGATCTCGTCACTCCTCCTTCTTGCAGCACTAGGTCCAGTAATGATAGATCTAAGTTCTCCAACACTTCGAGACCGCCTGTTAGGGTGGCTGCCGCTGGTCACTGCCATACCAATACCGGCCTCAACCTCATCGGTTGAGATAGCACGGCTTCCTCTCGCATGGCTGCTTGCAGGTCTCGGAGAAAGTCCCGTCCAATTTGTTGTAAACCCAGGAGGTCCCTTTGTTGGTGTCCACAGCCTGCTAGGAGTAGTAGCCCTACGCTGCCTGATGGTGCCATCCGCTTGTATTGAGTCTCGATTTGTATCCGGTGTACCACGATGTGTAAAGTCCTCGGGGTCTATAACCACGGAATGAGACCGTAAGGCCCGGTTGTACTCATTGATCGGTAGGGAGGCAGAGCGTTTCTGAGGATTCAGCGAGTCTCTGTTATTATCGAGCATGGCAGCCGGAACCTTGGTCATGTCAGTAACTATCTATCCTACCTGAATTTTCCGACTTACACTGCGATGCTGGCCTGCGCGAACCGCAATTGGGCTTTCTCGTCCATTCAAAGTACTAGCAGCACTTTTCCGTTTCTTCCCAAATATCCGGCCAAACACCGATTTCAGGGAGGATTTTTTGCGCTGTGGTGGAACCATGCTCGATTTTGAGGGAGCAGTTGTTGTTGAATTTCGCAGGGCACTTGGTTGCATAGGACTTGTGTGCCTAGAAGAGCCTTCCCTCAATGATGGTACTCGTGCAGTTGCTGGAACGGTGGTGGCTTCTGTTGGTACTATAAAGTCACCTACAGATATCCCAGGTTGTTGGATTGTGTGTTCTAGTTCCGCAGCTGCCGAGGGGGTTAACTGCATCTGTTGTTCCTGGGCATTGTTGTCTCCCAAGGGCGTTGCAATTCCCGTCCCTGGCGCCCGAATTGGGAATTCTTCGTCATCCGGAAAGGGAATTGGAGGTCCTATTCGCCCTCTTATTGAGGAACCTGTGTTTGTCCGATTGGGCCCGTCCGACTTCCATTTCCCAGATGCTCTGAAGGGGCTCATTGTAACCGACGAGTTACCTCCTCTCAGCCCAGATAACAGTCAAATCGAAGCAAGCAAGATGGTCGAGGGATATGCATCTGCGTCTATGTCGACTCCTGGCACAAGCTATGATATTGCTCTGCTATTAGAGATGTTCGAACCGGGGAGCTTGGAGCTTGGAGCTTGGATGGGTGCTGGAGAGGGTGGCTTTCCTAAAAACGTTCGTAGGGCAGTGTTCTATATACGAGTATACCTTATTCCCCTCTAGGACGCATACTGATGATGTATACGAAGAGAAGACGGAGGAGACGGAGACGGGAAGCAAGTCAATAAGGGATCAGTTGGCATTTTGAGGCCCATTGAGCAAATCAACTCAGGTCAAGTCCATGCGGTGGGCGCATGTATCAAATGTATCAAATCCTGCGACAACAAAACCTGAACGTATGATAAGATCGCTGCTGCTGGCGGGCAACCTGGCCAGGGAGACCAGGGGACCCTACACTAGACTAGGGAGGAAAGTTCTTGAGCACCTGGACAGGGGAGGCAGGTCAAAGTGGGTTGTTGACCCTGTAGACCGGAATTTATTGCCCTGCAAAAGTCGTCGAGGACGGAGTTTGTTAGCACCTATTCACTCTCAACCATTCCGTATTCGGATTCTAGATGGATTGAGGAAGCCAGTTGGGTTCTCTGCACAGTACTCGGATGTCTCACTTAGGCAATGCAAGTCGTTTTAGTCAGATTAGAACAGGTTGGTGTAGCGGTTGATGCGGAGAACGCGTTGAAGGCGTCGAATCTGTTGTGATATGCGCATGAAAGCGTGCAGCGCCGCCAGCGCAAAAGTCGACGCAAGGAGGCCAGAGAACTGAGTTGCAGTGGGGGCAATGAGGCATCGAGGCGTCGAGGCATCGAGGCATCGAGGCATGGAAGGAGCCTCCAAAGACACCCTACTTACGAGTAGGCGTAGGCGCATCTCTATTCCATACAGCAACAATAACAAACAGGCAATGTACGACTCTCTCGCGGCTGGAGCTGCAGTAGTTTCCTTCCTAACCACCTCCCTTTGGCAGACTGCTGCGTAACTTGTCCGCGTTGGGCGCTTTTTCCGCAACTACTTCCGCTCCAGGTACCTGCCAGTCCTCTCATCACCCGCCAGCACCCAAACGTGCATCTTTGCTTCTGAATCTCTGAAACAAGAGGGAAGAGACAATGAGAGGATGAACGCCAATCCCTCCACCCCCAACTGCACATTCAAGAGGGGACAACACCAAAGCAAATCAACTATGGCTGCCATTCGGTATATGATTTGAGGATTTGCTGGTTGATGGGCAGAGATCCTGCTCAGCATTGCGGAACCCCCCCAAAGCCAATCGTGGTATCGGTAGACGGGACTGCCCTTCTCAGCTTCATGGGAGCCCGGCCAGATCTTCCTCTACGATTCCCCAGATGCCCATGGGCTAAAGATGGCAGGCTACAAGGTCCCTCGTCGTCGTGATAACTCATGCCGACGCTGCCGAATCACAGCACGTTGTGGTACCTTTTTCCCATTTTCTCTTTTCCGGTCGACTTCTATTCGGGGGTTTTATCTTTCGCCACGCTTTCAACCGTCAATGTGCGCAGCGGAGTACAGCACGCAGTATGCATCGCAGCAGCAGCAGAAAATATCCTCATCCCCAAGAGACATCCCCAGCCGTTGGAAGCGCCAAGCGGCGGCCCTTTCTTCCGTCCCCCTCATGCAGTCTTAATCAACTCATCAACGCCCCTCGGCCAAAATGGGTGGTTTTTAATCGCCTTCTGCACCGTGCTGCATCTGAGGGTGTTGACGGCTCATGGATGGACTCAATGCAAGCTGCTCAGTCTGGTGAAACGAGAGACAAGGAATTCGAGTCGAAGGTCAATTGTCCAAGCACAAGTCGAGTCGCTGGAGGCGCTTACTCGTACTGACTCGATGCAGTCATCTCATTTGGTGATTCCAGGCTCGCATGCATCTTCTTGGTTATTACTTTTTGATAACAAGCAATACTGAATAATACCGCTACCTAGTGCATGAATATCAATTCATGAACCCAACGTTGTCACCTTGCTATAGGCCCTCTCTATATGCCTCCCGATATTAGAGGAGGTGGCGGCAATTCAAAAACTCTGCTCGTTAGTCGTCATCACATCGCCGTCGCCGCCCCCTCAAATTCTGTATTTTGTGATGCCCCTCTCCTCTTGTGAACACGTACGGTTAGGGGGGCTAACGTTGCTTTCTAACTGAAACGCCCGCTCTCCGTTCGTCATTCGTCTGATCATCCACCCATCCCTGAATTCACGTGGCAGCATCCAATCCTCTAATTGCGCAAGGCCAATAATCACCAGCATCTTTCGCT
Source organism: Hymenoscyphus fructigenus (assembly GCA_001414455.1). Taxonomy (NCBI): domain Eukaryota; kingdom Fungi; phylum Ascomycota; class Leotiomycetes; order Helotiales; family Helotiaceae; genus Hymenoscyphus; species Hymenoscyphus fructigenus. The sequence goes on along the minus strand of LKUV01000022.1, from coordinate 513,602 downwards.
ATCACGGATCACCCTCCGAGGAAAAGACAATCTGAGTCGGCCTGTCCGACATTGACAACGAGTTTTCAATGCGTTGGTATTTTCTTCATTGGGAATTCAATTCTGCCACCGACGGATAACGCAAGTCCGAATGCTCCTCCAAAAAGTCCATCCATCGCTTAAGAAATTTATTGCTTCTGAACAATCACATTTTTCGTTAGCGTTTTGTCTTATTCCGGAAAGTCACCTCAGGGGTGGTTGGTGGTGATTGGATAGTATAAGAAGTGGTCTGAACTCACGACAAAGTTTCAGAATCGCCAATTACCACGAGCTGTCTTCTCGGCCGTGTCATAGCCACTAAAAAGATCAGCACCCTACTGCAACGTCGGGGGAAAAAAGAGGAGGTATTACGAACCATTCAACCGTCGTTTCTCCCCCAAAAACCCAACCTCCCGGTCACTGTTGCTTCTGACCAAGCTAACAATGACAGCCTATTGGTAACTGGCGCGTTAGTGCCGTTCTATTTCTAGATATCTTCCCGAGTGTTCTGGGGGTGAGGTGGTGTTTCGACGGGATTTACAGGCAGAATGGTTTTATAGACGCAACAGTTTTGAGGGGAAATTGTTTTCTTACTTCTTTCTCACGACCTTGAAACCCATCAACACTTCCCAATTCGATCCCAGGAAACAATTCTTTCATCGCTCGAGCCATCAGTGCAACCTACGACGATTTGTTAGCCAGTGTGACCAAGTTCATCCGTCGTATTCCATCTGGGAATAGTTCCGAACTTTAGATGAAGCTCGGTCGGGATTCTGATATATTCGTTCCATGGCTCGGTGCCTCAATAGTATTGAAATGTTGTACCCAAATGGACTCAATTTCCACCGAACAATATATTGGCGGGCATATATTCATAGGTGAAGAGTTTCCTCTGACAAGTTTCGTAACTAGGGAGTACGAAAGGGGGAATGCGCGTAACACAAAAAGAGGTACTTACTTGGGCGTTGTATGGCGTGATAACAGCAATATCCTCGGGATGGACTCCAGCATCCACCAGACTCTGGACATGTTGCTTGACAAGAGCAGCTTCCATTTCGTTGCTCTTGCTATCACCCATAAGACTTTTTCCAGATTTCTTCTTATCGACATCCTCTTCTTCGTTCTTTTCCGGAAAGTCTCCACCTTGAGTGTCGAAGAATACCAGTGGTTCGAGGGTATCTTCGGTTTCTTCTACCTCGTATGGAAGATCTTTTAGAAGTCTTGTTTTTACTGCGTCTGCTGCAATGAGTTTTGATTCGTAGAGCTCGTTTGATGGAAAGGTCATGATCTTTTCGTGCATTCGGTATTGTGTTGTGAGCATTCTCTGTGATACTTGTTAGCATTACTCTAGATGAAGATAGAGATGTCGAGGTTTAAGATGACAATTGAGCGTCTCCATCGAGGCCCTTTGCCTATACCGTAACCCTAAGGAAGGAACCAGAAAGATGGGAGTAGTGAAAATGTAACAGGAAAAAAACATGCCTTGATTTCGGGGCCATGAAGTGCAAGTAGTCGATCAAAGAGAGTCTTCTCGAGTGTCATCCCCTTAATAATTCCTTCACCCCCCGCATCCTTTGACTTGCTCTTACTCTTCGAGTTGAGAGATTTGATCGTAGGAGGTAATTGCAAATGATCCCCAGCAAGAACCACTTTGCTAGCTCTTAGAAGCGGAACCCACTAGAGGAGGAAGAAGTTAGTTTTCGCTCACCAGGAGAATAATAGCGAAGGACTCAAAGGGCGAGGGAGTATTTCCAAGAAAAAAAATAACTTACACATTGTGCCTCCAAAGCCTGACTAGCTTCATCAATAATCACAACATCAAACTTCTCATTTCTCGTCTGAAAGCCACCAGCCCCGTGAAGAGTTGCAAGCACAACCTTGCTGCTTCCTACAAGTGTCCCGATACACTTGTTTTCACGGTCCCGAAATTCCTTTCGCAGTTCTCTGAGGTCCACGTAGATGGCTTTTCGTTCTCGTCCATTTCGAGTTTTCTTGATTGAAGCTTGTTTAGTGTCCATTTCTTTTCGGACATCTTTGACGACTGGAAAATCGGTGGATTAGTCTTGTCAGATCACTGGGGTTTGAGTGTGCTAGGGAAGGCCGACAAATTCGAGTGAAATGAAACATGAGAGGAGGGGGCGAGCTTGTAAAATCAAAAGACAAGTTTTACTTACTTGCGGCAGCGTCAGAAGTCTGAGTAAGATAATCCAGCGAATGGTTAACGACCGACGGAAGCAAACGAGCAGGATGTCCAAGTCTAACAATTGGAACCTTATGCGGAGCAAGTCTCTCAACAATATTGTCAACCGAAATATTGGATGGTCCACAGACTAAAACTCTCAAGTTGCGTTTCAACATTTGAAGAATGAGTTCAATCAGAGTATGTGTCTTCCCAGTCTGGTAACCAAATTAGAGTTATATCTTCTCTGGGATGGAGAAGTACTTACACCTGGTGGTCCATGGATAAGAGCCATTTCTCTTGCTCCCAAAGCGAATTTGATAGCATCTTTTTGGGAATCATTGAGGCTTGGATCAACCCACTCGATGACCCCAGGATCGGAGACGGGAGAAGGACTTCCATGACCGAAGAGAGTTCGAACGAAACTGGAATACTCATCTTCCTTCATCTTCAGCAGCCTCGTCATAGTTTGGTTCATCCTACATCCCAATCAGTAAACTTCACCCCCTCAAAATAAGCTCCCATCGGGATAAGAAGTAAAGAGAAAGAAGGAAAAAAGAACAAGCCCACCGTTTGTAAGTAACATCATTAGCCAACTTAACCAACCACAACCTCCTCCCCCCCACCCCCTCCCCTTCATCCTCATCCAACGCAACCCAAACCGCCCCCCGCCCAACCCTCGTAACAACCCCCCTACACCCCTTCCCCTCCAACTCCTTAACCTCCCTCTTCTTCGCGCTCCCAGCTGGCTGCTCACTCACCACAACAATATCCCCACTGCGAATCCCATGCTCCGGTAACTCCCCATCCGCACTCGCAGTAGCAGAATCAGGCCCTAATTCCACGACTGTCTTTCCTCCCAATCCCGTGCGTTGGGATGAGAGAGAGAGGTTAGTGATTGCGAGCCCAGCGCGTTGGAGAGAGGTAGGCGAGGTGTTGGTTATTAGGGAGGCGGTTTCTGAGAGCTCGGATTGCAGTTCTGCTTCTAGGAGGGCGAGTTGGGTGGTTGCGAAGGAGGGGATATCTACTGCGTCTTTGGGAGACATGATTATTGCGGCTCTTTTGAGGTGTTGTATTCCTGGGATTTTTGATGAGGATCTTGGTGGGGTACTGGGATATTGATTGGTAAAAGATGTCGCAATGATGTGTGGTGTTGAAAAGGGAAATTGATAATACTAATTCACGCTGAAAATGAAGACCGACCAAGCAAGGTGAAAATTTGAATTGTGAAGTATGTTTTGGTGCGTAGTAGGTAATTATGTATTTCAAATATCCATTTACAAATTCCCTACCCATTTTACCCAACCCCAAATAACCCATCAACGCCATCATTCCCATACCATTTTCCAAACTAGTGTCACCTCTTTTCGAAACTCCCAGGTTCCACAACAACCACAACCACTAAAGACGTAATCATCAAACAAAAAGTAACCAGAGCAACCAACGTCACACTCCCCCTACTCGCTGGAAACTTCCCCCTTATAATCCAATGCTGCGATTCGAAATACCGATGGAACCCAACCCCCAACATCATTATGCTAATACCCAGAAACGTAGCGCCCAGCGGCTTCCCCATCTGTCTCAGATGTCTGTAGCTATCGAAGCCCGAGCTACTCGCAGAAGCAGTATTAAGTCGGAACCTAGAGCCCAAATTAGCATTGCCCCCAAGCACCAAGAAAGTAGAGAGAGAACTTACAGTTGAGTAATAGCAATCCCAATAGAAGCAAAAGCCAACGAAGTCCTCAACCAAGCAAGAAACGTGCGTTCTAAATCCCAAATCAAATTAGCAACCCCCTCCATCGCAACAAGAAAACCACGACCGCATACCAAGAGCCAAATGATCCCTCGCAACACTCCCCTTATTCTCCAACTCAATACTCCCATACTTCGACAGAACCCTCGCCCACCAACTCTCCCCCTCCTCGCCCACCGTCTCCTCACTCCCATCATCCCCCTCAGCAGGACCCTCATAAACCCTCCCCCTCCTCCTTATACTCGACGTACTAGGTTTCCCCCTCACCTTCGCACTCCCCCTAACACCCTCCCCCGTCCTCGTAGCCTGATAATCCAACCCCTGCCGACTCCCCCCTCTCACAATATAAGTCTCCTCATCCGCACTGCTCTCCTCCGCAGGCCCACTCCCATTAGCCCTCGACATACTTGTAGCAGCCGTCGCACCCAAAGGATCAGTCGAGAGATGACCACTCCCACCCGGACTCCCACTATCAAGCACAATCTTCCGTTCGCGTGCGCCCTGGAGGATACTGTCGATTCGCGAGGATGCCTGGATAGCTTTGGCTTTGGGCGAGGACCGTACTTTCGCGGTATTGGGTGCTGCGTTACCCCTCATGTTATCTGCAGCTGGCGATGTCATGCCTTTATAATACTTTGGGCGTATGTATAGCTTGTTCAATCAGCTTCAAGTGGCGTGTGAAAAATTGCAGGGTCCTTTTTGCGATGCAATGTATTGTCGTGATTTCCTTGTCACAAGACGCAATCATTCTTCCATACAAAGGCTCGAGCTGCGGTGGTTAGTGGCGGAATGTGGTTCCGATGACGGACCCGACATCTGATGGCCTTCAGATCATCTTTTGATTGGCAAGTCCAAATTAAAGTAAACAGACACACTGCGATATCATCACGTAGCTATTAACCTTCCATACCTCGAAGGTTGGACGTCGAATCATGTCACCAGAATTCAATCAATGAGAGTATATAATTTGACAGAAACACAATTAGATTTAGATATTCGAACTTCACCCAACAAAGGCTTTTCATCCCATTCTCAAGTATGTACAAACGGACCGAAGTGAACTAAAGTAAATTCAAATCGCTATGCTCTCAAAAGCAGATATCACAAAAGGGGGGGGGAATATAAGGTGAAGAACTAGGTTTTGTGTACACTGAGAAGTCGAACCGGAACATGGCTGCTTGTACTTCATATGAATAGGAAAAGGGGCATTGGGTGCAACAGATCGAATGTCTTCTTTTTTCCTTTTTTCCCCTCATCTCCACCAGACTACCAAATTGATGCAGCAGACCATAAGTATCTACAGCCTGTAGCCCAGCCACAAGCAGATCCATATTTGTCATTGAAAATCATCGCTGAAATGCAGAACACAGACGGCGTGATGGGAAATAGGTATGCAAAGTGCGCCAGCGGCTTCCAAAGGCCGTAGAAATAAGGAGACTGCTGAAGGATATGCCAGGACTTTCTTCGCCAATGACACAAGGCATAGCACGATAACCAAAGTGACAGTGGCCAATTCGAAGGAAGCCCCTCCCTTCACATATAAAGGACACCCACCCATTTAGAACACCCCACGCCTTCCGCAAACATCAAAAAAAGAGCCGTGGCACCCAGTGGCCACAACCATTGTAGCATTGTGCACAAGAAACGGTGCCCAGCCATCGGACAATATGGTAACAAACATTAACGACATTGAATACAAAGGAAAGAAAAAGGTTCTAAAGGTGTCGAGATTCCAGGAGGCATGCATATAAAATCGTAGCACTTCCAAGGGAAACTCATTAACGACAATTATTTGATTATTTGGATTGTGGCGAGAGTCGACGGACCAACAATCGATTATTGGCCTTTAGAAAGGTGGGATATATAGAGAAGAGAACATTCGTCACTCGCAGTGGTTCCATGTGTGCGGCGAGCAGAGGTTTTGCACTATAGATTAGACTTTGTTGGAAACCGGAGGTTCTTGAAACGATTATGAGAACTCGAATGTTGCAGTTCCTCCTGAAGTGACACCGGTCTAGAAAATAGTTAGTAATTTGAAAGATGAAGTTGGAAACATATAACTTACAGTGCACCCAGACGGCGACTCAACCCCGTTGTTGTAGAAGGTGTTGTTCTTGTAAACACACTTCCCGCTAACATCACCAGTGATCGTAATGGTGAAGTCAAGGGATCCATCGGTGTTTGTTGGAGAGTTGCGGAAGATGGAGATGAAGGTACCGGCAGAGGTCTTACCGACGCCCATGTTAAGAGGAGCCCAGTTACCCATGTTGGATCCAGAGGTTCCCCATTGGCAGGCATCGGAGACGGAGGCACCAGCTGGGTTGATGTAGTATTGAGCAGAGGTGGATTTGCCTTCCCACTCATAGTAGTCAGAGGCAAGTGGGCAGGTGACTTCGTAGGTGTTGCCTGGCTGGGTGTTCAATGGGATGGTCTCAGACTCGGTACCTGGGTAATCGGTACGGCAGATGGCGACGTTCTTGGTCAACTTGTTAGAGACCTTGACACCTCCAGCACCAGCGGTGCAAATTTGCTTCTTGCTAGTGCGGGAGAGCTCGAGCATTCCATTGGCGTTACAGTAAAGACCTCCGATAGATTGTCCAGTGGATCCTTGGGCTGCTGGCCATTGGGACTTTTGGTAACCTTCTGGGCAGGCGTATGAACAGAAGGAGTTCTTGGTGCATCCAGATCCGCTTATGGCAGTGTGGATGGTAGAGATAGTGCTTGCGATCGAGGTGTAATCAGGGACGAGTTGAATACCAGACCACCCTCCAAGGTTCAGCCAGTCGAGAGCAACGGCACCGTATGCCGAAGGGAAGGTCGAACATGGAATTGTACCACTTGGGAACTCGGCACTCACGTCACCGGATCCAGAGGTAGACCCAGAGCTGGAGGAAGCGGTGGCGCTTGGGCTTGCAGCGACCTTGGAAGATGATGGGGCACTTGTGGTGGTTGGCTTCGCTGCAGCGGCAGAGCTGGAGGACGATTTCTTCTCAGCGAAGACGGCGGCTTGAACAGCAGCGGAAGAAGTTGCCTTTGGTGCCTCGCTTGACGAAGGAGTTGGGGCTGGGGTGGAAGCAGCTGCAACTGGTGCCTTGGACACACTCTGGAGAGTCTCACCGACCAAGATGTATTTACCAGACTTGATACCAGCTGCGACCTCTTCGGCGGAAATGGTTTGACCATTGAGTTCATACACGGTGACGACTGGGCCGGCAACCACGACGTTTGATGGCTCACGAGCTTCCACAGGCGACGCACGTTTTCCTACGTGGTGGTGGGCGGCATGGTTGTGAGGTTGAGCGACCGCGAGAGTTGCGGCGCCGAGGAGCGCGACACTGGACAACTTCATTGTGAAGAAGCGGATTCGTGAAAATATGCTTAAACTAAAGGACGTATGATATTCAAGTTGTCACGGTCGGGTATCTGGGTGGAAGGTGACGTGTTAGCAAGTTGATCAATCGTGGTGGTCGCTCGCCAGCCCCCAATTGACGACGCCATCCAATGTCAACAAGACAAGCGATATATATCCTGCTCGAATCGAATCGTGACATTGAGCAACGAACTAGATGAGAATGGTACATACATTTGACAGGCGACCGAGACGATATCTGAAGTTTTGCGCGTGTTTTCAACGATGGACGAATTGTTGGAGGAGTGCGATTTTTAGGGCTGCAAATTGTATCGAGTGAATTGAGATGGTAGGTTGATTTTTTACAGGTCTTTCGAAGAGAAGTCAAGTCGATAAAGTCGCTGTTCCAAAGGAATGTGGTAGAGTGTCGAGACACTCAGAGTTGGGAGGGAATGCTGGAGGGAGGAGAAAAAGATCGTGAGGTTGCAGGTGAGATCTGGGGCAGATGGTAATGAAGGGGAGGAGAAAGAGTGTGGAATAAAGAGCCGGGACCAGGGAGAAAAGGGATCATTAGAGATTGGCCTTGGCGCCCGTGAGTTTGCCGATGCAGGCCTGCTGCCAGCGGAGGGCAGGCGCGACGCGAGTAGACTAGCCGTTTTGGATTAGCGCCGAGAAGGCTTGGCCACACAGAGTGGCTAAGATGGGCTTTGATGACCCCAAAGTGGCTTAATCAGGGGTCGCGTTGCTTCCAGCGTTGCTCCAGCGCAGGACCAACCGCACCACCAAGCTCTTCGACAGCACTGACAGGCACTGACAGGCACTGACAGGCACTGACAGGCCCTGAGAGCCACCTAACCACTGACAGTTCACCAAACACCAGAGCAATTTAATAGTGGGGATGTTGATGGCCCTCGGTGGGTCCTACCGTATGTGGCAGGCAACGCAGTCCTCTGAGTGGGCACGGAAGGGAGCACCTGCTGCGAGTCTGCAAGCCTTCACGCCAACAAGGAAGGGATCCGCCTTGGCCGCGCCGTCCTTTTCAACGCAATCCAGGAACCACGACAGGGATGCTCCAGGGATGCTCCAGGGATGCTCCCAAATTGCCCAAGGGGGCTGGTGAGGACTTTGTCGGCTAAAATTGTTCTCAGGGGAAACTTGATTTTCCAAGCAACACCGGAGATCGATCGACGCAAGAATTCAATTTATTTTCAGGGCAAGAACCACCGGTCATGCAACGCTCCAAACACACTTTCGGGCCTTTCTCACGACTTTAGGCTCACCCTCCACCAGATTATAGGCTTCTTACACGCTTCTTACCGGCTTCTTACCGGCTTCTCACCGCGGTGGCCACAGGCTCTCGGCTTGGGAACTCGAGGTGGGATTTCAGGCTTGGATTCTCGTATTCAACGACTTGGGCTTGCTCTTGTCTCTTCCCTTTTCTCCTCCTCATCCAACTCCTCTTCCTCTTTTGACAAAACAATACAATCCTCAGCCGAAGTTGGCGGTGATATTCTCTTCGTAATTTCTCACGACCTCCCAACGTCTCGGTTATCAGTCTCGACAGAATCGCACCAAGGATGACAGCGTGTTGACTGGTTACTCTCCAAGCCGCTGATGACAGCAATGCAACTGCTCGCCGACCGTTGGTTCAGTGTTGGCGCTGCACTCTCGGTTGTTTCTGGGTCTTCTGGGTCTTCTGGGTATTTGGAGTAGCGATCGCCCTGCACACCGATATATATAAATCCTTCCCAACTGGCGTGGCGAACAGTCAAAATAGCAGAAGATGACGAGAGCTGCGCTGTCTTTCATCTATTCTAGACGAGCACAAGGTGAGTAAGAGTCTTATTCATCTTCCCCAGACTTGCTCCTCCAAATCCAGATCTCGCATCTCGATGGTGATTATCTCTCGCTGCTCTCCCGTCCGAATAACGTTTGTTTCCCTCCTGTCAATCCTGACGATCTGATCTGATTTGTCTGGTGTTTTGGACGCATGAATCTGACCCCCAGAAGCACTGGGGTGGCGGCAAGGCCGTGCTACGCTACCCCAGTGCGTGTTCATCTGTTCATCCAACTTTGGTTGGCAGAGAGGCTGGCCGAGAGGTTGGCAACCAACTTGCAATTTCGGCTTGAGAACAGGCCAATGATGAAGCCGCTAATCTCGCACCATTGAGGCTCCAGTCTGGAGATGAACACAATGGGAGGAACCCAGCACATAACGCGACTGGGTGGGCCAGAGGAGATGACACGGGTAAAAGCGGTGCTCATTGCCAGCCTTCTCTGCCCACAATCGTCGTCGCAGAAACGAAGGTCGAGGGGCAATTCTCCGGACACGCCTTGGAGGGGCAGATTAAACAATGGGAGGGGAAAATCGGAAGATTAACGAGATTGATTAATCGCCATCTTGGGGGGGCCATTTTCTTCACCTGCAACGTGCCAACGTCGCCAGCATTCGTCAGTTGGTGGGGCTACGCATTTACCTGTCGCTAAATCTAGGTCGCCCAATATCATTTTCTACGCGTTGAAGAGGTCGGATTTCCAACTGGATGACGACTAATGAGAGACAAGAGTGGGCGACACAGGAAGCACACATGGCATCAGACGATGGAAGAAATTGACTCCTCTGGTGGAAATGTGAATTTTTGGCATCATCAGAGCCACCGGCCTATCACACCAGGGTTTATATTAAAACACTTGATTGGGAAGTTCATTATTAGCGGTTTCATTCGCCTGCCTCCCAAGGCATCGCGATAACTACCAACGTGTTGTCCAATGTTTGATATCTTTGTGGATCCAAGTTGCCCAGGTGAAGCAACCACGGTACGGCAATTGCCCCTGACTCGATTCAGGAACAGCCTTCTGGTTGGATAAATCTCATCCTCAACTGCCGCTTGACATAATTTAGATCTTTACAACCAATAGGCTTCAAGAGTAACCCACCACAAATTAGATTCTCATTCACAACTCTTATTTACAAACATGTATCAACGAGATAAATATTTTGGCGTTGCAAAAACGAGCCTAAAACCGGCGTAGTATGTATTGTAACCAAATTTGCCCAAGTAGACCTAACACAAATTCTTCACACGGAAATTCGGTTGACAATCTTGAGCTAAGACACCAATACCAAGATCATATCTCTCTAATTTCCTCCCCGATAAGCGGAAAAGAACTCCTTGTCGGGGATTTTTCCTCGGGAATCTGCATCGAGCAGTCATTTCATTATCAAAGTTTTCTGTACACAGTACCTCAACATCAGATAGAAAGCACAGCATTTCCACCACTCGTCCACTTCCAACGTTCAATTTGGGAACGAAAACCTCGTGGCATTTCTTTAGTCGTGAAACCCCGAGGCTTTCGCCGAACGGTAGTCACCACGCGACCAAATATTTTACTGCCACTACCTCGTCTCTCGGAATCTCTTCAGCGTATCGGAGGATTTCAATCACTGATCTGTCTTCGCACGTCATCTACACGCCGTTGAACTCGCTTGTTATATCCTGATATCGGTTCCGAAAGTTTGGCAGCTTCTCATATCTGGTTATTCTAGTGGACAGCTAGAAGTGATGGGATACAAGGTACCTCTTTGACACCTCATCATACTTTGAGCAATGATAAAGCACTCTGGGCCTAGAACCTGGTTTTGTACTCTTCTTTACTCGTGGATATTGTTGTACAAGTGAGGGGCTTCTCATTCTGTTCGAATTAGTATGGGCTCACTGAAAAGTTTTCAGCTACAAGCCTTGTGCAGAACTGAAGTAATTCCCGCTCAAAGCTGCAGTCAATCAGTCAGTGAGCCAGATTTTTATCTTGCGTTTTGTATTGCACGCCCTTATCTCTATTGAGTTACCCAAAAGCATCATACAACGTTTCCAATGTTACCTTTCCGTCAGAAATAACGGATGAAAAAATCCAGCAATGCTGAGACCCACGTGGACTTGCATGCGTCGGTATTTCTCGAATTTCCAATTCGTCAAAGTCAAGCTAGAAGAGGATCCGAAAAGAGAATATGTAGGTACCCGACGACTGTTCAGCTGATCTTCACAGGGCTTGTACGTAGGTAACTGGTTGGGTGGCTCCCTTATCTCCATTCGGAATCTCTATCTGTCTAGGGAAAAACAAGAAAACGCAACTAGAAGCGGTAGTTACAACATCAAGCGCATTGAATTAATATGCATAATGTACACTTCATCATACATCCAAAGACTAACAAAAAAAAACCCTCAATCAATCTCAATCACAAACTTTCCAACCCCTCCCTTGGCATCATAGATCTGTTGACACCCCGCTCTCACCCCCTCGATATCAGAAAGCTTCGCCTTCCTCCCAACAATCGCCTTCAACTTCCCCTCTTCAATCCATCCAGTCAACAAATCCAATTCCTCCTTACTGCTCAGCACAGCGAGATATTGGTAATAAACCCCCTTCCTCTTAGTCCACGCTTTGACAACCCAATCAAAAGCATTCATGATACATCGAAGCCAGAATGGTACTCCCGGGTGTACCTTATTGAACTCCGTGCCGTTTGGAAGTAAAGAGATGGACACAATGACACCACCATTCTTCACAAGGGAAAGACTTGAAAGAGCACCACCCATGGTGTCGAACATGAAATCCACATTCCCCTTCCCTACCTCCTTCCCAACATCTTCCTTCGTATAGTCAACCATCTGGTCAGGCATCGCGTGACCAAGATACTCCCCAACTTTTGCAATTTTCCCCGGTGAAAGCGTCGTAATTACTTTCCCAACGCCAAAAGCATTTTTCGCGAGTTGAATAGCAGTAACTCCCGTCCCACTTAAACCCGCGGGGATAAAAACAGTCTTGCCTTTCAACCCGCCTTCCAGTTTGTCGTCGGCGATTTGCAAACTTCGTAATGCTGTTAGACTTGCTAGGGGGATACTAGCAGCCTCTCCGAAACTCAAGGATTTCGGTTTCAACGCTGTTACTCTTGCGGTGGAGAGACAGTATTCTGCGATTGTGCCTTCGAGGTGATCTGGTACCTTCGCGTATACCTCGTCTCCGATTTTGAAGTTCGAGACCGAGGAGCCAATTGCTACCACGACACCGGAGAGATCGTGACCCACTTTCTTTGGCCAGCTGGTGGGTTGTGGTTAGTATTCATTTCATCCCTGCCTCGATGAAAAGCCTTTGGTTTGGGAACTTAACTTACTTGTTGTTCCCCATAAGTTTTCCCAGTCTAGAGATGTGGGTTAGCAAAAGATTGAAGGGGTGATGAGAAACTCACCCGGAGGCCAACTTGACATCTACTGGATTCACGGCCGCGGCTTTGACGCGGATTAATAGTTCATCTGGTTTCGAGATTGTGGGTGTGGGGATGGTGGCGAGTTGATATTCGGTTGGTTTGCAGTATTTTGTTAGAGCGATTGCACGCATCGTGCGGGGTATTTGGGTTGCCATTTTGCTTCTGCGCTCACGATTTTCAATTTTCGAAATGAAAGTTAAATAGAGGTAATAAGTAGTGAGTAAGAGCGTCTGCTATAAATCTATCAGCTTTTTGCTCAGGCTCTCATATATCCCCTCCCAAGCGGTCCTCGATTCTCCCGCCTCGGATACTTTTCACCTCTGTACGTACGTACCTTTCTACGCCTCCTTTTGTCCAAATCTCCGGCAGCCTTCGGAATCTCGCAATTTGTATTTCTGTGGTTTGGTTTTCGAATCTTATTTTTTACTTAGAGGGGAAAACACGGTGGGGTGGTTGTAATACGATGGGTTTTTGTGGTTGGGCGGAGTTTCGGAGTTTGAGATGGCTCCCCCGCCTTCGTGTGGTGTGATTGTGGGATGAGATTAGATGGGATGGAGCAACTGATGACTGTGTGGTATTATTTCTAAGGAGATTATCTTGTGATGATTACGATTTATTGGGCTTGGTGTGCTTTTGACGGATTTCTAGAGTGAACCATACAGTAGTACCGAGGTACCAGGTTATATACCAACTTTATACCTAAGTTGTAACCTAGTATCCTATTTCCTTCTTCACACTCTCCCATAAACGCTATTCTAGTCTGCTGTTCCCTCGCCTCTCTCTCGCCATCCACCAGCTCACCTCTTATCTCCTCATCATACACGCAACTCCATCTCACCCTACGATTCACAGCCGATGAAAGGGAACTAGGTCAGCGGTGCGACTAGCAATAAAATTACAACCTGATTTATTTCCAGAGTTGGCACTGCCAACTTACTCTCCACACTCCAACTCTATTGAAATCAACCAAGAGAAAAAAGTACTAAAAAGCGCTAAACCCCTTCTATGAAACCCAAAAGTATAATTTGTTGCAAGTCGCACCGCCGATCTAATGTCTTTTACAAGGTTGCCAACTTGAGTTGGAAATATACTCCCGAAATTCGTCCCAGGACGTTACGGCTAATGAAAGCAACCAAGACTAGAAAGTGGTTTAAAGCAATAAAGCTTTCTGTTTGTTGCAAGTCGCACCGCTGATCCAGTGTAAAAAATGAGTAGAGTAGAGTAGAGTAATAGGCCGTTACTCTGATCTGAGTTACTCAGAGTAACTCAGAGTAACGTCAGGCCGACCATCGGAGGCCGGACCGGGAACCGGAATAGTATAGGAGTGATTAAACAGATCACTTGATTATGCTTTTAAACTAAGAACAGCTACTACTAATTAGTAAAGAACTAAATTTTAAGATTAATTACTATTTCTTCTCTTTTTATCCTTAAAACCACTTATATATATCAAGAATATATAATTAAATCCTATATAAATATCACGTGTCGTTACTCAGAGTAACTACTCCGAGTAACGTTGAGTAATGAGTAATTTGTTTCTCACACTGCGCTGATCTGATATCCTTTCCAGAGTTGGCACTGCCAACTCACTTTCTACTCTCCATCCCAAGCTTCACGGGTAATAAATTCGATAAGAGTAGCGTAACAATATCTATGGACACATTCTTTTTCGAACCTAAAAGTAGACTTTTGTTGCAAGTCGCACCGCAGATCAAATATCCTTTACAGAGTTGGCACTGCCAACTTGCCAACTCTATCTATTTAATCCTTGGTTTTTACCCATGTACATACATGCATGCCCTGTTCAGCAGATTTAAAGTTAACTTTGTCGAATTAGCAGTAGAGTTATCGTGATTATCGAGGATATAAGAGCTTGTAAGAGCATGGATGGCAAGATTAGAAGGAAGAATGTGAAAATAATCACATCTCAACATTCCTCCTCTTCTCCCCCCTCCAAGATTTTCGGCCCCGTCCACGGTGCATAATCTAAAAGTCAAGTATGTGGCTCAAACGGTGCAGATATTTCACGCTCGAGACAACTCGATGTTATGTCTCTGATAAGTACAGCTATGATACTTACCCAAGGCCGAGGAATCAAATACACCACCTCAATCAGTCCAGACATCCATACGTTCTCACGTGAATTGAAACACAATATTTTGACTCATGCTTTGAATTCCTACAACCCCAAACCTCCCTCTCATCAACTAACAACACCCCCATTCAAAGACCCCCTACTCTCACTCTCCAACAACATAGCACCACCCTGCGGCCCACTAGCATCCAAACTAACCGTCGTCTTCCTCGAATCAGAGATGATCCTGATCGTCTCCCCCGCATTCTGATAATCCGTTTCACAAGTAATAGTTTGCTTCAGTCTAGGACTCTGCACATCACTCGAAGTCCCATCTGGTTTGACAACTTTTGCCAACGGTGAAGGCTTAACATCAACATTAGGAAAATGCAACAAACCCTCTTTCAAAGGAATGAGAACAATTGGGAATGATAGAGTCTGACTCTTGGACGAGGATTCCTGTTTGGTGGGGACGGTGAAATGACCTTTTCGTTTTCCGCCGATGAGCCAGGCATCGAGGGATCCGGAGACTTCGTAGTAGAATTCGAGGTCTTGTAGCTGTTCCGCTTCTGGTCCGGCCTTGACGTCCCATTGACGGGTCCATTTGATATTTAGTGATGCTGTGATGGGCTGGTTGGATACTGCAACGGCGGTGTTTGAGTGTATGGTTGATGATTTTGTAATTTTGAGGTCGACAGTGTGGACTACTGTAACTGGTGGAACCTCAACGGGTATAATGATCGATCTGCTGGAGGAGACGGACTCCTCATTCATAGATATAGGAGTCAAGGAGATGGTTGGGGTCTTTTGCTGCCAGGATTTCAGACCCTCGGACAGAAGTGTCGCAATATCTTGATGGCCCTCTGTTGTGTAGCCTAACCCCAAGAAGTGGTCTCGCCATCTAGCATTTGCAATAGGCGAAGTTGTAATTTCATTGAGAACGGCAATCCGTTCGAGGTCGTAAGGAGATAAGCCTTTTCGAATTTCGTGTACCACGGTGGGTACAATCAATCGGGTGTATGGGTATAAAGCTGTGTCACGGAGGGCATTTTTGAGACTGGATGTGATTGCACTCTCAATTTCCTCCTCGAGACAGACGTAGTGGAGAATCAAGGATAACGCTGACTTGAGATCCTTCGATATTCCGGATTTCGGTGGCGGTAGCTTTGTAATTTTGTACAGCATCGACGCTGGTTGGCGAGGAAATATGGTAAGTGGCTGGGAAAAGGGAATTCCACATTTAGCCTCAAAAACCTCGGAGCGCTCTAGTTTCGAGCTCAGCAGTCGCAACGGACTAGAAGTCGCTGAAGATATGGTAAACTTTGAGAATAGAGACCTATGTTTGAAGACATCTTGGACGTTGACTCCGAGTGGGAGCATTATTGACATGGTTGGTATGGCCGCAAAGAAGAATTTGCCCTTCTCGGTCGTGTAAGAAACCTCAATCTTCAACGACACATCACTTGAGTCGTGCTCAAGATTAAATGGCATCCGAATTTTGGCTGTAGAATTCGCAGCAAGAGAGCCGAATCGTATAACACCAGCTTCAAGCTTCTTTGAAAGCTCCGTGGAATTACCAACAACCGCGGCTTCACTTGTTTGTACTCTCAGCCCAGCAGTTGCCGCTCGAATTTGAAGTTTCCCTTCTATTACATCATTCCAACCAGTTGAGAGCTCCAGTTCTAAAGAACGATTACGGTCGAGATGCATATATTTGGAGGCGAACAGCTTTATATCAAATGCCTCTGATCGGTGGTAGAGAAGGATCTTGGGACACCTGAAGAAACCATCGCCTTTGCTCGGCGTCGAGCCAGTATGTTCGTATTCCAGTACCAAGTTATTGGTATAAAGGCTGACATGACCAACTGTATACGTTCCGGGGACAATGACCTGAAAGAGTAAGCAGAGCAAAATATAATTATGGAAGATGATCTTACTGTTGTTTCTACGAGCAGACTCCCAACACCATTTTTGAAAACAGTAGGACCGTTGCTTTCAAGCCAAATCTCTCGATGGGTATCCCCAAAGGTAGCGTTGATTCTGACCTTTGCCTTTTCGATTGGAAGATCATCTTCAAGTAAATAACGGAGACGGAGCTGCAGGGTGAAGCTGTCCTGGTTGGGATGATATCGAGCTGTACCATCAACATCAAGGTGCCCGAAGAAATTCTGAAGCGGAACTGTGACATCATGTTTAAAGGTTTTCGTGATCTGCAATAAATCCCCTAGATATGATGCAGTCGAAACGACTTCCTCGTCATTGAAACTTGCGATCTTTCCAATCTTCAAACTCGATTTCCGAAGCTGCTTCTCCTTTTCGGCAATTGCTGCCTTCGACAAAAGCTTCAATACGACACGAACATATTCCTCATGTCTCTGAAGCTCTTTCAAACAATTCGCATACAGCACAAGCATCGAAATTTCCACTTGTGTCCACCCACCTTCCCCGTATGATGGGGTCATTTGATAGAAATAGGAAGTGGCGGCTGCATAATCCTTGAGATGGTATTTGAAGATTGCCAAGTCGGCCATGGTTGACAAAACCGATTGTGTATAGCCCGCGACAGTATAGTGCCGTAATGCCTTGTCCGTCAGAGTTTCGTATAGTCGGTAGAAATCGTCCTGGTTATCTATGGCGGTCCGTAGAAGCTTGCTGTGAATACCATGAATGGTAGGCTGTAGTTTTTTGCCAATTGTAACTTGGTCGGATTTCTCCGAGGTATCATCTCCAAGTTCAACATTTTCCATTTCGGCGTTTTGATGAAGCTCTGAGATTGTGTCCCAGCCCGTGTCCCAGCCATGCTCTTTCGCGACTTGCTCCAACACGTTCCGAGAGAGTAAATAAAGTTCTGCTCTATGACCCGCGAGTTCTTCCAGTCCAGCTTTGATAAAAGGGGACGGAGTAACACCATGTTCGGGTACACTGGCACTTCGACCTCCAGATGGCTCTCGTGAACCAGAGCGAATGGCGAGGGAGCTGCTACGGGCGGGATGCATCATGGTTTTTGGTTCGGGGATTGCTGCTTTTGGTTCCAAGCCATCAAGACCAACTTTTGCACCAGGCGGAGCAAGTGTTGATGGGGGAATAGGCAGCGCCTTTGTTGACGTTTGTGCCAGTATTTGCTGAGCGATGGAAAATGTGAAGGAAGAGGCAATATTATCCACGACTTGGGCCATGATAGGGTCGAATTTCAGTGTATCATCTTTCTTCTCACCCTCGCCTCGATTCCTTTCATCATGCTCTCTTTGAGAAGCCCATATATCATCGCGCAGGATGCGTGTAATTGGCGCTACAAAATCCAAAGATCTGCTACAAACTTCAGCCAGAACATTGAGATTTTCGGACTCATTTGAAGGTTGGGATACAGGATATCGAGCAGCCACTCCTTGCAAGCTTGACTCTCGCTGCTCCTTAAGCTTCGCCAACAATTCTTCCTGCGACGACCAAGCATTTGCCAAACGAAGTAAAAGGGAAAGCTGGCGAGCAAAAATGTAACAACGAAAGTCAAATATTGAAATGTTGTTAGCAAGAATAAGATGTCGATAACGCTTCTTGAATGCATTTACAGGTATTTCGTCGAACTCGCCATCTACAGGATCAGAACTTGACTTCTGGAGATCGATGGGGTCCTCTGTATCCACAGTCTCCTCACCCATATCTCTAAGTATAGAAGCTCTTGTCTTCTCGGCTTGCTGTTTGAGGTCCTCGGTGTAGGGTAAAAAGGAGCCACCGGGTTGGGGGGTCACATCTGTTGCACTTTGTTCTCTGACAATGGCATCAAGACCAACTGCAAGTTCATCATATCCGACTAGTGCATCCTCTACAAGACCAACACTTTCAAACCCTCTTGCTAAGCCTTCCTTGAGCACGAAGAAAGTACAGAAATTCCAACCAGGCAAAGTCCTTTGTATGTCCTTTTCACGAATATCTTCCTCATATTGACCAACCCGCATGTCAAATGATGCCAAAATCAGGTATTTTAATTTTGCGATGAGGTCAATCCAGGAATTCTCATTTTCTTGTGCTGATTCTGTGTATGAACCCGGGATAGCGGGGACAACCCGCGGCAGCATATCATAAGGTACATCGTTAATGCCAATACGGATTTGGGCAATTCGGTCAATAGCCGACTTTGAAGAGCCGTTGAAGTCCGCTCGTAGCTTTTCTAAAATTGTGGAAGAACCGCCTCCTCTCCAACGAGCTGCCGCCTTCTCTGCCTCCGCATTCTTCCCACTTGTCCTGGGCTGTGTTGCTGCAGCCGTATTTGGAACGACCACGTGAACGATGAGCCACTCGTAAGCATCGTGATTTTCCTGCGTGTTTTGTTTTGTGGTACTTTGGGCAGGTGGTGTATGCTCTTTGATCCACTCCCGGACTTCTCGACGGGCCTGGGCTTTATACGTTTCGTTATCATCACATCGTAAAAAGAATATTTTCAAATAGGGGGTTTGTCGTAGTCCTGGTATTTGGTGCCTCCGCTCCTTTGTAGCTGGTTTCGAGGGATTCTCCTTTCCAGACTGCGAATCCGACTTCTCTCCCACAACATGCCCCAAGTTTTGTGTCCGAAAGCCATCATCCCCACTTGCAGCTGAATCTTCGCTCTTTACGCGGGATAGCGACAGGGTGCTATCAGTAGGTACATCGGCTTTTGAGGAATTTGGGCGCAAGTCTTGTGCGGATGGAAGAAGGTCGATATGGAGGGAGCCAATCGATCGCAGCGGGCCAGCGTGGGATTCCCAATGGAGGTTTCGAAGAGGTAGTCGGGGGAGTAAGCCGGGCGACAGTAACTGATATACTCCATGCGGATCAAAGTACTCAACTGTAGGAAAGAGGTTAGTTGTGTCTGCGTCTATGAGGAGGAAGCTCTACCTGTCACCTTGGAGCTCGAAGATGGCTGCTCCATTGCTTTGGAATGATATGTATGCCTCACATTACTATTTTGAGGATCATACTGACTGGATATGCAATTAAGAGGGGACTTGACAGAGTGGCATTGCAGCTTTCGTGTTGGCTTCTTGTTCCTCACAATTCGGGGGATCTCCAAAGTTCGGCCAAGCTTCGCCCAATGGGGAAAGCCCGTCAATCTCACCGCCTTTAGACTAGATAACCCCACGAAAGCATACCTAGGAACCACCAACTGCCTATTTACAAAGACACATTGGTTGACAGCAGCTCTGGTTTAGAGAGGACAATTTAGTCTCTACCACTTACAAGACTGAAGTTGAGGTGGAGAAGGTCTTAAAAACTGAGATAAAATACAGAAATCGCAAACAACTCGTATCCAACTTTAATCACCAACTTTCATCTGAACCTCATTTAATATTCTTTCAAACATATAAGGATTAACCAAGTTCCATACGCAGATTTACCCATTGCCCATCACCCATTACCCATCAATATCCAAGATGCCTGTCTATCTATCCTGTCCTGCAAAAGTGGGTATCCAACCATGGTGTTACAAATCATCAGCCGTAAACTCCATCACACACCCAAAGAAGCACCCAAAATTCCAAGCCTGGAAACTTTTCAAACTCCGCCTACATTCCCTCAAAAACTCCATTAACAGCCCAACGCTTAGAGATACCGATGAAAACCCGGCTCTCCCAATCTACGTCTCCACCCCTCGCCCCAAACCATCAATGCGACGATTGGCAAGAAAAAAAGAGTTTGCACGCTGGCGAACGTAAACCAAGCCCAGAAATAGCCCACCTTGTCGGCAAATGGTAGGGCAAAGTAGCCAACCACGAAACTCAGACCTCGACTAAGATTGAACAAGACTCCAGATTCTGGGGTCTGTGGCTTGTAACAATCAGAGATGTATGCATAGAGACATGTGCTTGTAATTTGGAGTCCGAAAACACCTACTCCCAGTCCAACTAATGGAGGGATATAGGTGGTTTTCCCTACCGTAGCGCCAAATATTATGAGACCTAAGGGCATGGTGATGGCGGCAAGAGGGAGAAGGTAGAGTCTGAATTCTGGTTTTCGATTTCCTCTGTTTCGGAGTGCCATCTTGTACATCACCCAGTCACTTGCTCTGCCAGCGAAGACTTCTCCAATGATTGATCCAATGGATAAAGAGACTCCGAGACATGCACCGATTGGACCTGGCTTGAAATGGTAAAATTTCGTATATATGTAGGCGAGACTTATGGCTGGCATCACGTTGATGAAAGTCCATGCCCAGGTATAATACCAAAAGGGAAATATGATGGAGGGATATTGAAGCATCTTGAACGATTGAAGAAAGTCGGATGAATGTAGTTTACGACCTGGTATCATGTTGCCTTGGAAGGAAAAGAGCATTTGCATGTAGGTTCTTTCGTGGGTTCGATTATTAAGAAATTCGGGATCGCGAGAAAAGAGTGTTTCTGGGAAGAGGAAGAGAGCGACTACGAAACAGACCGCGGTTGAAAGTGCGCCGAGATAGTAATCCCATTGCCAACCAGCTGCTTGGCCAAGAAATCCACCGACTGAGTGTTTGTTAGTCTGATATACATATATACACGAATGCCATTAGGGGGCGGTACTCACTCAAAGCAGCAACATGTGCACCATTCACAATGAAGATGGAATACACGCCAGTCTTCTCGCCTCTTTCATGCAGGAAGAACATGTCATTCACACACGCTGTCCCCACAGACATCATTCCCCCGAAACCAAATCCACACATCGCTCTTGTTCCCAACAGCGCATCGAAGTTTGGTGAGGCTCCGGAGCCAACCCCGCCGAGAAGAGTAATCAAAATGGCGAGGAGGGTGATGGGCCGACGTCCGTAGTAATTGGTGAGGGGTGTCCAGAAAAATGGCGAGATGCCCCCCATGATAATCCCCGTTGTAGTACTGTATGCAGCGATCTTGGCATCCACCTTCATCGCTTCACTAAGGAGGACCAGACTAGGATTGATTAAGGCTGCGTTGTAGGGACCCAGAAATGCCATCATTCCAACCTGAACCAGGACCGCCCATTTTAACCATGATGGCCAATTCTGCGAAGACTCCGAGTTAGTTGGACGTTATCGAAGAAGCATATGATGGCATTGCGCATTTAGACAATTGGATTGGAGAATACTAACGAGGGGATCGTCCTTGAAGCGACTCGGTTGTGGAACGAGTGGCAGCCCGTTTGCATCGCGCTTGCAGTCTGCTGGGTTATTGCCGTCCTGTTCCTGATCGCCTCTGATATGCTTCTCATTGCTTCCTGCAGTCGAGATGTTCCGTTCTGGGTCATTGACACCCGCAATTGACGCCGTTTTACGATCGGGATCGCGCCTAGCGAGGTCGTCCATGGTGACTGTCTTCGTGGCCCAGCCTTGGAGAGAGGGGGTGGGAGGTTAAGGTTCAAAAAGCAAAAAAGAGAGGGAGGTCTGGGGAAAGGCGCAAAGGTCGAAGTGACCGTTGGAGAACATGAATGCGATCGGTCGTCCGATATATGAGAAAAAGTCGAGCGGAGGAGGAAGAAGGTTGCGCCGTGAATGGCGACGGCATAAAACTCTTGGATTCCTGGGCGCTGGCGCCCAAGATTGGTGAAGCTGAGAATGTGTGAAGCGTGTTGACGAGACGTTCAAGCCAAGGCGCTTCACCACTCACTGGCCCTCAAACTGAACGGCCAAGCCATTGGCCAACCGCCGTCCGCCGGCCTCCTTCGGATCCCCGCAAAATCCCCATTTGACTCCATCGTCACTTTTTCCTGCATACACATTCACATACATAAAAAGGCACCATCCGCCTGTGATTCGAGACGGGAAGACGGGACAGAAATGCCTCACCAACAAGACGGCAAGATGCAGTTATCATTATCTCAGCAGAGAGTGACTAATTCGGGACGGATCATCAGCATCGGCCGACATCGCTTAGGATTCAAAGCCCTTCTTCGCTTCCCTTCTCTCCTTTTACTCTCTCAAAGCCACGAGCATGACCGGAAAGTTCCATGGGAGTCTCCATTAGGCATACACCTCGAAGGTCATCTGTTGGGCATCATTATCGAATGGTGTGGTATTTTGGGCCTTGTTGAAAGTCCTGCATTTCGTTGGAGGCTGACCGCAGGCCAGTTCGTCATCCTACCTAGTTATCAAGGAGGTTCGGGTTTCAAATGGCTTTCCCACGCTTTTCCACATCTTTTCCAGCATAAGACTTTGAATGGCTAAGTTTCCCGAAGCCATGTCAAACGGGAGCATGTGCCAAAGTTCGGACTGGAGAGAAGTCGCTACTTATTGGTTCACGAAGTCGTGGTACAAACAACCCTCAACGTCCTTTGGATAGAGCAGTTCAGAACAGCATCATTTCATATAAGTTTGCATAAACGATGGGCCCTAGAGTAGGAGACGGACTTAGTGAGATTGAGTAGTTCTCAAGTCCGAGAACTATCCCTAAAATAGATGCTTGCCTGGACAGTTTATCCTCAACTGGTTTTTGAGGTTGTACAGAAGAAGCATCATAACTCTTGATGAAAAGTGATTCTGAGTCAGAGATAGTTCTCGAACAATGCTTAGTTTTCAAAAATTGATTACATACAGGTCGCCGAGACAATACAGTAAGCATTCTAACTTGTTTATTGTTGTGCAACCTATTAACCTTCTGTTGTTCCGCTCTCATCCTTGTATCAATTTTAAGCCTAAGGGACTGCCGGGAGAATGAGAGTTTCCGGGTAGAAAAGGATACACTCGGTTGGTCGTGTGATGTTGAACGTGGGGGCTTATTAGGTACTATCAGATGCCGAATTACAACCGCTCGTGGGATTTTACAACCTTTCAATTTGATGTGCAGTGATACTTGGGGTTTTATATTGGGGATTGCGGGGAAGTTTCGCTGCGGGACGGGACCTCACATATGAGACACATACCAAGAGATGTCTACAATTTTGTTCAGTATTGGATATGAGATTGACTTTAAATACTTCAATTTCCGTCTGTAAATGTATCTATATCTCTTCAAGGATCTAGCTTGATCTGTCTCTGCAGCTTATCTTCTCCAAACCAGGTTTATATGGAAATTGGGAAAAGTTGAGACAGCACTCAGTTCGAGATGAGCTAAGACGGGGACGAGGGCGCGGGTCGGGCGAAAAGCTTGGCCTCCGCACCCCGGCTCTACGAGCACACTACTGACGACGTCGTCTGCATTTACAACGACCTGCTGCACCTCAATCGGCATCGCTGTCTGCAAAACATCCATCATACCTAGTCAACTTACCATATGTACGGGTCCCACCAAAACTCAACGACATCTATTCTCCTTCTCCGGTCGACCCTTTTCCCCCCATGAGCAACCCACCAGAGCCATCTTTTACCATCATTTAGACCAGCAATCGTCGGTTCAGCTGGGTCACCCTTTCTCCTCCATCGCCCGTCCCCGCCAATACGGCTTTTGCGGCACGGCTGGCTGTTTCCCTAACGGCAGTACTCTTTCACCCTCATCATGGAGCAAAACAAAATAAAAAAGGTGGGAAAAGCCCGTATCCCCGACCATTTACGTCGCCGTGCATTGGTGAGTTGTGACCGATGCAAGAAGAGGAGGATTCGCTGTACCCGTGCCAACGGTGCCGACGCCCATGATGCATGTCAAAGCTGTTTAGAGGTCGGTGCGAAGTGTGAATCAACTCTTCCTCGAAAGACTAGAATTTACGGAAGTGTAGAAACGCTCAGTGTCCGCTACCGAGTTCTCGACGGCTTGATCAAAGGCCTCTTTCCATCAAACGACACCAGCAATATTGAGGAGTTATATGCTATTGCGGAGGCTCATGACATCACTCTTCCAACTTTCAACGAGCAATCGGTAGCCGATGAAGTCTTTAGTACTCCTCCTTCAAAAGCCGTCTCTAATTCACCCAGGGCATCTCACGAGAGTACCGCTAGTCCTTCAGTCGCATCACGAGAATTGGAAAGCTTGCAAGTGGATAAAGATGGAAAAGTTCTCGAGGAAAAGCTGGTTCCCATGCCCAATTTGAATGGACCTTCACATTATATTGGCCCATCCAGCTCCTTTGGTTT
The DNA here is from genome assembly GCA_001414455.1 of Hymenoscyphus fructigenus. Classification (NCBI taxonomy): domain Eukaryota; kingdom Fungi; phylum Ascomycota; class Leotiomycetes; order Helotiales; family Helotiaceae; genus Hymenoscyphus; species Hymenoscyphus fructigenus. The sequence continues at coordinate 488,978 of LKUV01000022.1, read as the reverse complement.
CGTTTTAACTGTCAGAAATATGGTTGCCGAGTTTAACGCTGCTCTGAGAACCATTCAACCCGACGATGAACGCACCAAGATTGCTTCGGACTTTGGTGGCTCAACGTGGAGTAAAGCACTGGATCCTATCAGCAAGGACGAAAGTGACGAGTCTTCAGACGGGGCTGTGGAAAGGGGACCTAATGATATTATGAGTGCTCGGGGACATCCAAGCCATATGCCTCAGTCGCCTTTTGTCTCGAGTCCCATCCGAAGTTCAATGTCGGCAACTAGTCGAACAAGAAAGGCAACAGTACTGTCACTTCTTCCCGAGAGGAGAGTCTGTGACGCTTTTGTCCAGGCCTATTTTGATCAGGTCCATCCAAACTATCTTCTATTTCACAGACCGACTTTCCAAAACCGATACGAGCTCATGTGGAGCCATCCTCATTTATTGATGAGAGATGTTGAACCTGGTTGGATTTGCTGTGTGTTCATGATGTTGGTCTTCGGGGCACAAGCACTGGAATCACAAAACGTGCCCCACTCTATCCAAATCCAGAAACATTATTTGGACCTTGTTCAAGCTAGGATGCACCAACTAGTCAGTGCTACTACATTGATCAATGTTCAGGCATTACTTCTCCTCCAACTCTATCAACATAATTGCACGGAGCGAAATAGCGCATTTATGCTACTCGGATGTGCATCCATCATGGCTATGGCACTGGGAATGCATCGAGAAGGAACTTCAGGAGGATTTGATAAACTGGAACGCGAAATCCGGAAACGAGTGTGGTGGACTGCATATTCCTTCGAACAATATCAATGTGCCATTCTGGGCAGGCCCTGCGCAATTGATGATACCGAAGTGAATGTGCAGTTCCCAGATGAGATGATTCTAGACGGAGGTGAATCCATTCCCCAGGGTTATATCGAACACTCGATACGTCTTGCCAAATTACTCTCGGATGTTCGGCGAAAGATATATGCTTCACCAAGTCACCCTACCGACCAAGGAGAGACAACCAAGAGTCCTGTTGCGATACAATTTCTACACGAGCTGGATACTTGGCATCATAGTCTACCTCCACAATTACGTTTGGAGTTTCTCTCGCAGCACCCACGACATCGTCGTGCTATTATTCTTCTACATATTCAATTCCATCATGTCCAGTCTCTCGTCACTCGTCCTTTTATTCTACGCAAGGTCGGTGTTCAATTGGCACGGCAACTAGGAAGACATGTTCGTTCTCAAGATCTCGATATAGAAGAGATGAACCTAAGTCACGCATGCGGAGAGTTCTCTCGAAAATCCGCTCTCCTCCTCCAACAGCTGCTATCAAGTGGTACCTTCGACGGCCGTGCATGGTTAGACGGATATTACGTCTACCATTCAGTCTTCATTCTCTCCCTCGATTTCCTCGCTCGTCCTTGGACAGAAAAAGACACCGAAGATGACCTAGCAAGGAAAGTTGCAGTACGAGATGTCATGAATGCATTAGAAAACGTCAAATTATGCCCTACTTTCACAATCCTAACCCAGGTATCCCTTCAACTCGCAAAAATCGTAGAAATCTTCGATGCTCGGTCGGAACAACATGAGAAAGCAGTTGAGTTCCGGCAATACATGGAACAACAACAAGCAACCTTCACATTCGATTACTCCCAATATCCCAACACCACTCTTCCTGGTCCTGGAAGCTCTAACGTCGTGAATGGATGGTATGCCCGTGGACCGGTTGACCTTCCATTTGAATTAAAAGATTTCTTCAATGGAGAAGGTTTCGGTGGGGGAGCTGGACTGGGAGTAAGTGGCGTGAGTGGCGTTGGAGGGATCGGTACCACAGCTGAACAACAGTTTGGCGGTATGCCGCCTTTTGGACATGCGTATGTCCATAACATTCCGCCGGTTATTAGTGAGGAGGAGTTGATTGCTACCGCGCCGCCGCCTGAGACTTATGCTAATTGGGGGGCGGAGATGTTGGGTGGGAGTAAGGGGTTTCCGGGGATGAGTAGGGCTCCTTGAGGGGGGTTGAGATGTGTGTTAGAGTCTTGTTGTTTTTTGAACGGGCTGGTTCCGCGTGTAGAATTAGATCAACCCACCGAGTCGGTCGTTGGATGTCGAAGATGTGGGTGTTGGGGTTTGGGGTGGGCTGGCTTCGACTATGGGTCACGATTGGGATGAAAAGTGAGTGTTACCCATCCATTTTCAGAGTTTCATTGATAGAACATGTACTGATGTGCAGCAGAAACCTACAGTTTCAGTAACCAGCAAGCAAAATTCGAGGTCCCAGAGAAGACAAAATGCGAGGTTCAACATCTCAGACGATCTTGTGAAGCTTCACATATACATACGCGGGGGTTCGTGACCAGTCCAAGTCGCAAGGGAGAAGAGAGGAGAGGGAGATGCTCAGAGAAAAGGCGTTGCACTACATAGCTGCTTTGAATGCTAAGGGAGATTATCTAAAGAAGAAAATATACGAGGAGATGAGATGGGATAGGTAGTGGAACGCACCTAGCGGGAGGCCAAGATATAATTTAAAAAAAATATAAAAGTGAAATCTAAATACAAAGCCACTGTCTTATACGTACCGTACTAGCCCCAGATCTACGGCTCCGATATCGGACATCCCAAGGACGGGCGGGATGTACCTTCGACATGCTATGGTTGTATAGGTGCATTTTACGATCGAATTTAATTATTGATAAGACGCCCATTTGAATGCAGGATACTAAGAATAGTCGTGTATTGTAACAAAGTAGTACTATTCCTGCTTCTTCAGTTTGAATTCTATTGAACAAAATCTCTTAGAATTATTAGAGGATCAAAATAATCCGGAGCACGTGTCGAGGGGGTGAGCAGGTGATGTGCGCGCAAGCTGCGAGTAAGTTACAAAAATTTGGGTTGTAAGTAAGCTGGTGGTTTGATGGTAAGCTAGGAATTTGCGACTAAGTTAATAACCTGTGAGTAAGCTATCAAACGATAGGCAAGCAAGTTGGGATTGAAAAAATGTCGCTCGGAACTTGGACTTCGGGACTGAGTCGAAAGCCGGAGCGATGGCCATTTGAGATACGAGCGAGCGAGCGGAATCCTTCGAGCTTTCCACTTGGACAGGAATAAAAAGCAGATAAACCAATTATCTTGTGAACGAGGGTATCATTTTCTTTCTCCCCAGCAATTATTAACCTTTCAATCATCCTCAAAGTTGGGAAAAAAGTAAATTGAAGAACGCCGTTCCCCCCCCCCCCCAAATCCATAAAACGCCCCATTTCCATAGAGAGCACCCCCATCCATCAAATACGAAGAGAAAAAGAGCGGGTCGAAATCGTTTCTGGTTCACTTCTTGCCAAACAACCACTCCTTTCCCTTATCGGCCAATCCCTTGGTGTCCTTGCCAGTCGCCTCTTCATCTCCAACTGCGCTCTCCCACTTCGTGTTGTCCTTTCGTGCTTGAAGGATGTCTTCGGCTGTGGGTTTGAAAACGTTGGCTGCGCCTCCGCGACCCACGTGTGAGGAAGAGTTGGATTGTCTGCGTGGTGCGCTGTTTCGTTTGTTAGTTTTAGGATTCTCGAACGCAAGTTTTATTGGTACTTGGAAGAGGGGAGTGGAATAAATGGGTAGATAGTTCCTACCTCTCAACATCCTGGGCTCGTCTCGCTGCCTCTGCATCGGTGTTCTTGGCCATGTTGCCACTTCCTCCTCGGCCGGTGGTGTAGACATCGCTCTTGATAGTCGGGGTTTGGAGGGTTACTGGGTCGAAATCGACTGGGGAGCTGCCGATGTTTCCTACATGAAGTTGTGTTAGTGATACATTCCGATAGCTTCAAAGAATAGGAGGGGCTCTGAAGCTGCATGTGTGCTTGTGCTCAGAGACACTTCTAAATTCGCACGGAATCTGCGCATTGTTTGCAGCGCATACTACTGCAAAACAAGGAGCTCGAAGCTGGAATTTGAATATGAGAGAAAATAGCTTACCAGCGCCACCACGACCGTGGGAGAGAGGACCATTTCGAGAGTCGGAGCTGTTTCGGTGGGTTTCCGCGAGATCCTTTGGAATGGCTGCCATTTTGCTAATTTCTTGTCTGTTGCTTGGGCTTTGCGAAAATGCTTTTCTGTTCTGGCAAATTTAATGTTGTTGAGGGGTCCGTGAAGCTGAAAAGTTTGGCGTGTTGTTGATCGAGGTGGAGAGCTGTAAAATGCCAACCGATTTAGGTTCCTCGAAATTGTGGGGAATGGCGAATCCAAGAACTTTAAGCAGTGTAACTTGATTCGGAGATGGCGTGCGCAATCGATGGGATTTCTTTGTCTTGCTAAAGTTATTCGCTTCTGGTGTTGATTCACGTCTGGAATGTATGTTTGCTCTTGTGTAAGAAAATCGGAAGCGGGGGCGGGGTACTTGTAAGAAAAAAGGATGCAAGAGGCCAAGGTCTTGTAAGTATAAAAAAGTCAAGGCGCCAAAAAAGCCCCTCTTTTACTCCATACTGACAGCCAAGTATCTGTAGTTGCAGACATCATGTGTGGAAGCACAATTCTCGTTTCGCACGAGTCCGAAAGTACGTTTTTCAATGGTGCTGCCTCCATACCTGCCCTGAAAATCCACTCCAAAATATGCGATCCACTCACAGAATTGCATTACCAAATAGACCTACATCTTGCACCACCATCCTGTCCCAAAAGGATGAATGGAGAGGTTTAGAAAAGCACGACAATTCTATCATGGAACTAGCCATGGTGGTACCAACATTTCAAACACCACTCAATCTCCAGAAGCCTCACACCGACTTCATCGTCGGCTGGAAAGCTAGAAAACATCATTGCGCATGGCTCTTTCGTGCGTCAATCTTAATTCGATACGAGACTCTTGACCTCTGCCTAGGAAGAAGGCTGGAAGCTGGAAGCCAAGAAGACGCCATGTAAAGCGAATGAGAAGGCAGCGTCATACCATGCGAAACGTAATGGAAATAGCGGCTACACCGTCGTGTTGGTTCAGGTGATGTGCCCACACAGTCACCACACAGTCACCGCAGAGGGGAACCGATGGCGCCATTCATACAATTTGCCGGTGTCTCTCTCTGGAAGTCCGGAGATGTAGCAGCCTGGCAAGTGTGGTGTGTTCCTGCATTGGTTAAGAACACCATCAAGATGCAAAGGAGCCCGAGAGAAATCGGCTTCAAAGGAGAGAAATCAGTGTTACATGGTGTTGGGTTGTTGAGGCTCAGAGAAATGCAGGAAAATTGTGATGCTGGTCGTGAAGCAGGTACATACCCCGCAAAATCAAGCCATGTCACAATTGGGTGCCGAGGAGCTGGGTTCCCCGTTCCATCGTCAACATCACCAAGGGTCAGAGTTTCTTTTCTTTTTTCTCCTCTTCGCCCTCCCCGGCTTGGCGGAATTGTGGAATTGTGGAATCGGCTTCAATGCCGAAAACAAGGGAAGGTCGGTTAGGTGCCGATGCAGTTGGTTGCTGGTGCTTGCAGAGTACTCTTATGGTTGGGTGTTCTGTGGCTTTGTTTGATTTCTGTTGTTCGAGTTCTCGGTTTTATCTTTCAATGGGTCTTCTTGTTCCTTTGCTTTTGAAAGAATCTAGCCCTTCTCGATACCTGCTGTAGCCTTAATTTTTCTGGCTCGGTAGGAAATGTAGGTTATTATGCTGCCAATTTTACTTGAAAGACTCCCACAACCCAGCCTACAAACCAGGTTCAGGTCTATGCGACTCTGCTCCTTTGCTTTAATCTTCACAGAGAGAAGAGAATTGTAAGTGAGAAACGCTCTGAAAGACAGAGAACACAAGAAGAATCGGGACCTGGTGAAACAGCAATGAGTTTATTCCAACAAGAAAGTATTGAACACTCATCGGGGGAGTCATCCATACTTTATGATTTCATACCTCCATACTTCGTACTTCCATCCAATACGCTATCAGCTCCCGTCTAGATCCCAGCCCAGCGTCGTATTCAGCCCCCTGCTGATGACAAACACAACGGGCGACTCACAATTGGTACCATTTTTATCTCGATCATAAACATCCCAAAGAGGCAAACAACATTATTCTGGGCCAAGGACCGTGAAAACGAGCGATCGATTTCCCCTCCTCCACTCCACAATTACCAATGGGCCTGTAAGGATGCCGCCCAGACCAAAGATCAAGAACCCGCAACACCAGGTCGATCAATCTGGGGAAGAAGAGGAGCAAAGGGAGGCGGTGAAACCGATTTCTAAAGCGGGGATGAGTCAACATCGACAACAAGTTACTAGAACGATTTGTGAGATAATTCAAGGCTTTTTTTGGTTAGGTTGATAGGCAGAGGGTCAAGGAAGCTGACGTGTTTTATGCAATATCTGCAGCTCATCGACCAGTAGTAAGTTCTCACCTTACCCGGCGTTACACGAAACTCAATCCATCAGGTACATGTATGGAACCCTAGCTGATTTATATGCAATTGGCCCAGCCCCTCCATTTCGTTGCCGAATCTGGGACGGGCCGTCCTGGTGGAACAGTACGTAATCTCATACGATCGCATGCTCGTCGGAATCAACCCCAAAAACGAAGTCCTGGGATCGTTGATAAGGATATAAGTCGGAAGCAGGAGCCGATACAGGGGAGACTTCGTAAACCAGTCATTGTGACATTGGGAAATCCGGGGCTGGATCCTTTTAATATCATTCCGAATGGATCGAGCAAGCATGCGCAATCTTTGATCTTTCATTGTACGTATATTCTACCCTCCTCTATCCCACCCCTCACTTGTTTCCTCGACGTAAACTAATTCCTGCACCCAGTTGAGAGAATCACTCGGCATAGCCATGCAACACTTCATCCACGAGAAAAATGGCTTCCCATGGCACTGGCAGATCCTCTTCATCTACAAGCTACCCTTGTCATTGCTGCCATCAGTCGATCACTACTTTACAAACAGAAAATTGGATTGGAAGTCTATTTCTATCAGGCAGAGACTATTCGGTTATTGAAGGACAGGTTAAATGAACCAAATCTGGTTATTACGGATGCTATCATTTGTGCTGTTGGGTGTTTGATGCAGTTGGAGGTTGGTGCTTTTCATATTTTTCCTTGTCTTGCTTTTGGGGTGCCAGAAGCAGCCCCTAAACGTTCATTGTTTGGTCTGAATTAACGATCCTAGAACTTGGCAGCCACACACGCAGGCGCTAGGATACACATGAAAGGATTCGAAGCCATGGTAAAGACACGAGGGGGGATACAAAACCTAACAGGATTCGCAAGAGCAATGGCAATTTGGTTTGCACCATCCACTGTCTCCCTTCAGAAAAACCAAATCTAATAACATCGCCACAGGGTCGACAGCTGGGCATCCCTCCTCCTCTCAACACCACCTCGTTTCCCACTCCCAGAACTCTCCATAACCCCCTTCCTTCATCCTCCCCCCAGCCCCCTAGCAACGTATTACCGAATCAAACTTTCTAAATTGACAGGATTGCCAGACTTAGCAGAGGAAACTATATCCATCTTCACCTCGCTCCAAAAAATCTCCTTGGTGAAAGAAGAACGCTCCGCAGGACGCGCCGAGAAACTAGCTATCGAAAATTATTCCGAGACCCTCAATTTCCTCGAAAGAAAGACAATTCTAGTTTCTCAATCATCACACCTCGCACCCCTAAATCTAACAAATTCGATATTCTACCTCTTCAGCAACGCACTCCTCCTCCACATCATCATCTTCCTCCGCGACTCTGTCCGCGGTCTTCCTTTGCTACACCTCCTATCCTCACGCATCCGCTCCCAAGTCTCCCGTCTAGGACCCAGTCTCTCAACCTTATATAGCCAATACCCCGAAATGATACTTTGGATTCTCATGCTCGCTGGAATAGGAGGGATGGATTCTGAGAAGGGGAATGGCCGGTTCTTTGCGCGCGTTCTGGCGACTTTTTGTAAGCTTGATGGGATTGAGGATTTGCAAGGTTTGAAGGAGAGTTTGGAGGACTTCTTTTGGACGGAACTTTATAGGACGCCTTTTTCGGGAGGTTTCTGGGGGTGGGTTGAGAATGCTGGGAGGTGGAGAGAGGGATGGGAGACGACGAGGTTGACGGATGAGCTTGTGGGGCAGGCTTTTAATTTGGAGAGTTCGAAGGGGGCGATGTTGGATGAGATTGAGGATGATGTTGGGGATGAGGATGAGCGGTAAGGTTGGTTTGTTTCTGATCTACTTGTGCGGTTGGGGAGCTTTTACTGCCCTTATACTTTTATCCGCATTTGGGTAATTTGAACATAAGAAGTTACGATTTAAGCACAAAGCAACGCCCCCTCTCCCCTTTTTTTTCTGACAGAAGCGAACTTGAGGGCGGATTTTAAAGACACCAGAGAGCTGGCATCATCGAAATTATGCTGTCATAATCGCAAGTTGGTGCTAACTTATGTTAGGCGATTTTTTACTGACTCATATCTTTAAGGTGATATTTAGTATCTTTCTTTCTAAATACAAGCAAGGACAGTGGACTTTCATCATTCTCGCATCTATCATATCCCAGTTTACTACTACTACAAATTTGACCTTCGCGTATCATATCCTCACCATCCATAGCGACCATGGAGAACGAATTCAGCAAAATTCCCCCCCTCGATGCAACATATTTTCAACAAAACCTGACCAAACCAGTCAGAATTCTAGTTTCAACATTAACACATCTCATTCCCGGCGATGGATTTACTTCAAGAAAGAAGTTTATATTAAATCTCATCTCTCAACATCACTGGGGCGATGATTATCAGCATGATTGGGATCATGCGATACCATACAACTGCAAATTTGGCTTGGATGGACGTGTCTGTCATATTATTCTCGATCACGAAAATCGACAAAAGAATGACGAATCTGCTGTGCCTTTATTGTGGTATCAGTGGACGGGGAAGGAGCTGTAAGTCAATTCTAATCACATATTTTTTTTTATTACTGATGTTTGAAAAGTGTACCGAACTATGAACTTCTCGCTAATGAGATACAAGAAGAATTACAGAAAGTGCCATTTACACGGCCTCCGCAAGGCCTGCCGCCTCGAGTGCTTAGCCGCCTCGAACGTCGCAAATGGGTACTGAGGGATCTCAGATATGAAAGGAAGCCCCATCGGTAAAGTGAAGTCGTGTGCATGCTGTGTTTTACGGAATGGAAACTCTCCCATAAAACTTGGAGGCTACCACTTTACAGAATATTTTTCATGCACACAACAATTAAGATAAATTGTTTATAGAGTTTCAATTGGAATGAAGTCCCCCGGGAGTTGGTTCATGGTTTATGCGCATACAGTTGTCGCTTAGTAGTTGAACTTTGTTCAGATCCGGAAGGAACATACTTGCATCGGACTCTTGGAAATGCACGAAGGTTTCTTTTTATCTCATTAATATATTCGAAAAAAAAATAAGAGAGCTTAGTCGTCTTATTTGGGGGGGGGTGGGGGGGTTACTCATGGTTCGCTGAAACCTCGCTTACAGTTGGGGAAACCCCGCGATTCGTATCTTCCTCAATCAGCAATCCCTAGTTTTCTATAACCTCTTATATTTGAATCTCATCTCTAGCATTCTTGAAATTCCTCTTGGGTGTTTTAGGCCTGCATAATGAATATTGCTATGCAACTTATTCATGAATAACTTGTCAGGAGAGTTGGTCCAAGTTAAATACACGTAATGCCGAATAGAACCATTTCTTGGATGGTTTTTTAATTCTGTAATTTGATGGAATTCAAAAAGCGGTATGAAACTCCCTTACAGAAAAGCCTGCGCAAAATTTTAAATTGGTAGGCCTCGTATCGAAGATCAGTTTCAACACGGGCCGATCGCATCAATATAGTTAACAAACAAACACATGCGATTTTTCGATGGCCCTTTTAGGAGCCCATTTATGCTTTGTTGAGCTACGTGTGAGCTTAACTGGAATTTGGATTGCCCAAAAATCATCTATTTGGGTAAACCTTAATTACTTTGAAGCCTCGTTTAAGTCAATGAGAAGCTTGGAGTCTCAGTGTGACGTAGAAATAAGGTTACACTTCGTCCTAGACGAAACGAACACCAGCGGATCGCACCAAAATAAGCTTTTTCGATCGGATGTCGGAATTTTGAGACGATGTCAATATAAAAACTACGGCGCGCAGTACTGCGCATATATTTTCGAGTGGTTTGCAGTCCGTAAACACACGAGGCTCGGCTATTGCTTTAACTTAAAACGAGCATTATCCCTTCCAAGTTTGAGACGCCCAGAATAAAACGTGCACCTAAAAGTGGGTAAAAGTCGCCACTTTTTGAGGCTCAATTGCTTAGAAAGTGTATTTTTGTAGAGGCATCAACCTAAGTGCAGTAGGTGCACTCGTTTAAGTGCTGCTTTCATCGAAAAGTGGAGTAAAATCGTGCACGTTTTATTCTGGACGTCTCAAACTTGGAAGGGATAAAACTGCAAAAGCTCAACTAGAAGCGTACAACTTGCTCTTGGAGGTCTTCAGATTGATTACAACGGTAAATAAGATACCTTGGAAGACATATATCCATGTCCATGTCTTTCTTCAATCTGATTTGTTCTCATGCACAATGTATCAAGGCATTTGCAGCATCTCGTATACCTACGACGGGAAAGATGGTCATTTTCTACATTTTAAATTCCGTAGATCTTTGTTGTCCGAACGCCGATCCGAGAAGAGCGTAAGATTGCGAGACTACGAGAGGACGTGTTAGACATGAGTATTTAGATAAGAGTTGAATGATACCCCGATAACTCATCATCAGTCTCACTTAGCATTTCAAACCACTACTCACTCACTTCGCACTTCGCACTTCAAAGGTCCATTAGCCCCTTACAACCACATCCACCAATATGCAATTCACTCAACTCATCAAGTCTGCCTTTGCGGCTCTTGCTCTTGCTCACGTCACAATTGCAGTATGCTATATCCTCCCTATTAATATTCCAGTCTTCTTTGGTTTCTAATTTTTTCAATTTTACAGTGCAGTGGTGTTGACCAAGACTGCTGCTGGAATGATGCGGCAGGCTGTGTAAACCAACACGGACAGTTCGGGCAAACTCCTTGTGCCAAGCAAAGCTATCAGGAAGACTTTTGTGAGAGATTTGGAGTTAGCTGCGTGAGTCCCCCTAATATGCGGAGGGAACAGATGTTCAAAGATTGCAAAATTTGCTAAATGATTATTTAGGACGGCGCAGATTGTTGCTCAATTAGCACTGGAAAGGGGAGATCATGCCCATAGATGTCTTATGGTTCAAAACAGCTTCTTTTGGGTTCTGCTGGGTTATGGGGGACAAGTGAGCAGTTCATTGGTGTCTAGAATTAAACTGCGTCTTTAAAATTTGCTTTGGTTTCTTGTGTATATTTTAGGTAGTACTTTTGGAAAGGAAATTATATTTTCGTGCTGAAAATCTTCCGTAAGCTTGCGACAATAATTGCTTGCGCTGTTATGAATCCTCGCTTAAATTTTGGAGAAGTTGAAGAGCTGAAAACAGAAAGAATGGAAATTCCGATTATTAAAACATCCCTATAATAACTCCACTACACAAAAAGCACTCCTATAATATCCCAATCTATCATTCCTTCTACCTCAAGTAGCGCCACCTTCTACCACCCCTAGAAGCGGATAACAGCTTTGATAAATTTGCGATCAGAGAACTGCTTGTAAGCTTCTACAGCATTTCCGATTTTTATCTCAGTATCAAAAATAAACCCAGGCTTTGCTTTTCCGCTTTGAATAAGTGGAAACAAATTCCGAATATACTCTCGAGTCACGGAGCCCCCTTTAATGGTCTGACTCTTTTCGAAGAGCTTGCCGAGGGGAACGGGAAAAATTCCCTTTTTCTGATCAGGAGTTGAACCACCTTTTTAATCTATTAGCACAACATCAAGTTGGAGGGAGTGAGGGGAGGGGGTCTTTTTTTCTAGGAGGGGGAGATGGCGAACCAGCATCTTCAGTGACATAAGCTCCAATTAACCCAATTCCTCCCTTGATTCTGGTAACATCGATAGCTTGAATGACAACTGTGCTACCGGGATTATTGCCTTCGGAATCGATACATTCGTAGCCAACACAATCGCATGATCTATCAACACCATCCGGTTCGAGTTTTAGAATTTGGGCGACGGGATCTCCTTTGGTGAAATCAATGGGGATGGCGCCAAGTTCCTTAGCTTTGGCAAGCCGCTGTGGGACAAAATCGATGTTATACACTTTGGTAGCACCACGGAGAAGTGCTGAATACGCACAGAGAAGTCCGAGAGGTCCTATTGATATTTTAGCATCACTTTCCGACATACAATAAAGTAAATGAGAAAGTCGAGGACAATGTACTGACCGGCACCAAAAATAGCAACACTTTCCCCATACACAAATCCAGCAGCATCAAGTGCCCAATTAGCAGTCGAAAATATATCAGCCAGAGCAACATAATCCAATTCATGTTCCCTCCCAGGGGGCAGCACAAAACAATTATCACTAGCAAATGGAACCCTCACATACTCCGCTTGTCCACCCTCAATTTGAAGCTCCTCTGATGGGAACCCTAAGATGCCTATATCTACAGAAAGCCCATCGGTGGTTACCTTGGAGAGAAGTCCAGAAATGACTACTCGATCTCCCTTCTTGAGATCATGAACTTGATTTCCGATTTCTTCGACGATACCAATAACTTCATGACCGGGTGTTACGGGTTTGGTGAGAGTTCTGTATCTGCCATGATATAAGTGGAGGTCGGATCCGCAAATTGCTGAGCTGGTTGGGCGAATGATCGCATCTGTCTGTTGAAGGATTTTTGGGATTGGGAGGTCTTTGAGGGTGATGCCTAGTGGTTTACCGTCAAGTGAGATGGCTTTCATAGTTCTATGTCTATGGTGATGTTGGTCGTTCATTATCGAAATATTATGAGTGCAAATTTTGCTTTAGCGTGGGAAGTTTGTTTGAATGTTTGGTGCTGTGATTCGTTTTCGAATTTTGAACAAAGACAGCAGAGGGGATTCGGGATTATATAGCATTCTTTTTCCAAAACCACCCCAGTCTCAACAGTGATATTCTCATTCTCGGTCTAGGTGTAAGCTTAAGCTCAGCCCATACGAAGACACGGGAAGGACTCGTGATAGTATCCAACAACCACAGACGCAGCTGCACTAACTTGCTCATTATAAGTCACTTGAGTGCTAAGCACTTTCCTCGTTTACTGCAATGGTCGTAAGGATCTGGGTAGATACGAGGATAGACGAGAGGTAAGCGGAGACCCTGAAGGTTTCCCTCGCTTAAACAAGAAAGCTGAAAATAGCCCTGTCAAAACATTCTTATATTTGTCGTGTATGCCGAAATGAGAGTCGAAAAGTGCTGTTCCAGAAAGACTGTCGGGCAGAAATTCAACCGAGTCGGCAGATATATTGTAATGGGGGTTCTGGAAGTGTTGTTTTGTTTTACTTCCGTTCCATTTCTATCAAAAGAATATATGAGAAGTTTGATAAGAAATATGGCGTGAGTTGCACTTGAGACGATTATGATTTACAAGCTGGGCTTAAACTATAAAGCCGAGCTACTGAATATAGGCAACATGTTGTAAAAAATGAACTCGCGTAAGAAGTGGCTGATCAAAATAAAAGGCACAGGCTTACAATTCAACCCAACCAACATCACGGAAACGTATGGTTGGTCTGACATAGCTTGGGAACTGTGCCTTGCTTTGAGCGTCATGTGGACAAACGGTTTGTTAACAATTCGAGGTCTCAGTACACTGATCTGACCACTTTACCCTGATTGTGACCTAACCTCAGAAGAAGACAACTTTGCAATATATTTTTTACTATCGCTTCAAGAAGTTTCCTTGCGAGTTTGCATCACCATTGCGTGTGGACTAAAATAAAAAAGGATTGAGCGAGTACAACATAAAAGGTGGGGCAACCTCCTTTTCCCTCCCTGTACATTGCCTGTTGTGTTACGCCAGAAGATGAACCTAGAAACAAGAGAATCAAATCATCAATCAACGCATTCTTCTCTTTCCTACAATTCAAAAAAATGTTTTTGAATTGTTTTGACTTGCCCATGACGTCAGCATCGCATCACAAGCTTTCCAAGAACAGGCCGTCCCAGACTCTTCTACAACAACAATCACGACCACTCCACTCCTTACGCCACCCGGGTGTAGCTTCGTACCGTCCTACCATGGAGTTCAAATACCACCGCCCTTCTCGAAACCAGCTATTCCTCCCTTCGTGAAGACATCACCGCCAGCCAATATGCCAGAATTCAGTCTCTACCCTCATCTCACTTCCACTGGCCCACCGCCATTCTACCGCGATGTTGCCTCCTCCTACCGCGAGCACTTCTTCGAACTCGTAGACGCAGGTACTCTGCGACCTATGGTACTGCATTACCACCTCGCTGGTTATGCATATCTACTCGTCTACCTCTGTTTTCCACACACACATCGACCCTGGCTGTACAAGGCGAGATTCCTGGTATTGGGGCTGATAGCCTGGTGGCAATGGAAGACACTGTGGGAAACAAGCAGTGGGAGTTTGGCAACGAACATGGTCGTCGGCGTAATCTCTGCTTGGGGATGGGCTTGGGCCTGGACTTGGCTGATTTTCATGAGGCCACAATGGGATGCGAAGAGGGTACAGAGGAGAATGGTGCCTCGAAAACGAGTGAACGGGGATTGCATATCTGCGAGCGAAGAGAAGCATACAAATGGACGTACAAAAGATATATCGCTGAATACGAACAGTTATGCCGAGAGCTCGAAAGTTAGAGAACGAACACAAATCGCCACTTGGGAAGGGGAGGATGCAGATTCAAACGGAAAAGACAATGAAGATATCTCCCAAGTCGAAGAATATTTTTGGGAACCATATCCTGACAACTTTCGAGATCGATTTTACTGGACATCCGATCTTCTGATCAATTTCCGTGGACCTGGATGGAACTGGGCAATTCCAGGAATTCCAGCCCCACCAAAAGCCATCAGCTCGAGCGTGGGAGGCTTTGATAAGAAATCAACTCGAACTGGAATCTCCTTCACCGGTCTTCAACGTTTCGATAATCGTCAAGAGCTTTTCCGCGCTCGATATCCACGGTTTGTGGTTGGCTACTTTCTCCTTGACTTTCTCAAGACAATGATGATGAAAGATCCTTATTTCCTTTTTGGACCGACTACTTATGCTCTACCTCCGTTACTCCAAAAACTTTCCCCTCTGGGATTATGGTGTTTTCGTGGTCTTTTATCAGGAACCACTGTGATCGTTTCTCTGGAGATGGCATTCACGCTTGGTCCCCTAGTATTGTGTCTGCTTCTTGGTCCCAAAGTTATAGGTCTGCGAGGAGAATCTTGGTATTACCCTACAACATGGGGTTCTCCCTCGAATATCCTAGACAAAGGCTTGAACGGGCTCTGGGGAAGCTGGTGGCATCAAACCTTTCGTGTCTCCTTTACCGCTCCTGCGAAATTTCTTATCAATAATGGGTATATTGAGAAGCGGTCCATATGGTCAAAAAGCATTCAACTTTTTTTCGCCTTTGGTATTTCGGGCATGCTTCACTATGCTGGCTCTATCACCCAATTAGCGAAGACGCATCATTTGCATTCTCCTATTTTTTTCATGTTACAAGCTCTAGGAATCCTAATACAGAGCACTTTTTGTGGCATTTTGAATCCGCATATCAAAACCCTCCCCAAAGTTGTCCGGCAGACGGGCAATTGTCTCTTCGTTATATTTTGGTTGTTGCTCACAGGATCATGGTTAGCAGATGATTTTGCTAGAGGTGGAGTTTGGCTGTGGGAACCTATTCCAATTAGCCCTCTTAGAGGATTTGGATTTGGACTGGAAGGCGATGGATGGTGGTGCTGGGATAATTTTGGCTATGGTTGGTATCATGGTGAGCATTGGTGGGAGAGTGGATTAGCAATGTTTTGATTTGAAATTGGGGCTGGTTTCAGATTATATATTATGTCTGTTGATAGACTATTTACAACTCTACAAATATACTATTTACCTTTAGTCCCTTTCATCGAGTAATGGATTGATTTCATTTGGGAACAGTGTAGTTAATTTTGGTTCGCCCAACGTTGCAAATAATTGTACGATCTTTAATTTTCTCAACAGCCCCTTTTTCATTATATATAAATTCCTATTGCTAGGCCTTGTGGAGCTCCATCGATGTTGGGTTTTAGTCAAGCATTCAATGTCTTGGTGGGGCCGTCCACGCCTCTCTTTAAGGCGATGGAGCACCACGTAAATTTTCCATACAAAATATACCTGTGCGGGTTTTACTACTCTTTTGGGATCGCTGCTTAGGCGGTTGTTACTAACTACTAAAGTAGATGGAGTGATGAGCCTGTGGCGGTGCTGAGTATTTGCTTTGCTTTGAGTGGTTGTTGGTAGGAAGGTGATTTCTATTCCCAAGAAGATCCTCGTCGAATTTTCGTCACCAGTTTTCGCCAGCAGAGAATGCTTGTTTGACTTGGCCACAACTACCAGGGAATTAGTGTTATATTACTCTTTACGGAACTTACCGTGAATTGGCGATACACTGATTCTATTTTGATGCCGAGCAGTGGCCGTAGGTCAGTTTATGATGTATATGTTGGATATTGACTCTCATTGATGATAGTCCCTCACCCTCCTTTACGCCTTTTGCCTCCGCGTCTGTTCGTCTTTCTTCTCGACCGCCAATACGAAGTTCTCACTCCCAGCTGCCCTCTTTCTCGCAGCCAGTTTGGTCTCCGCCCACCCAGAGAAACTCACCAAAAAAAAAAAACGCCAAACGAGAACTCGTTAGCCGCGGAATCGATAAATGCGCGGTTCAAATTGAGGCCCGCAAAGCTGCCATGTTAGAAAAGCGATCAGCTAGTCTTCTTAAGCGCCAAATTGCCAATGGTCACACTCCTCAACGCCGCGATATCTCGTCTATGACAGGCGAAAGCGCCATTAGAAAATGGGAGAGTCTACACTATACTACCATTTAAAACGACACTTGTGTTTTAGCATTAGATGCTGTCTGGGGTCCTTACGCTGTTGATGAGGAAGTTTTCAGACACGACATTAGAGAAGAGGAAAATGGTGTAGATCTATACCTCGACATTGGCGTTATTGATGTTGAGACCTGCGAACCACTCGAGAATCCCTACCTTACTATCTGGCACTGCAACGCTACTGGTACATATGGAGGTTTTACTGGCATCGACTCCAGTACTGCCTCTATCAAAGATGGATGGACTACTCGCTCCGATGGAACTACAGACGATGAGACATTCCTACGTGGAATCATAAGCACCGACTCGGAAGGAATTGCTGAATTCTTAACCGTTTTCCCTGGTTACTACATTACTCGCTCTACACATATTCATCTCACCGTTCAGACCAACGTATCCTCTTCTGCTGCTGCGGATACCTCGTACAGCACAGCGGGAACCAAAGATGTTGGTCAGCTTTTCTTCAACGAGACATTAACCAACCAAGTTTACGAGCTGAACCATTATAACGCCCATCTCAGCACTCTCAACCGAACGTTGAATGAAGAGGATAGCGTCTATATCACTGCCAACACTGGTGGTTACTCCGCTGAAATTTCGGTAAACCTGTTGGGGGATACTATTGCTGATGGTATTGTGGGATATATCACTGTTGGAATAAATAGTACAGCCGCTGATATGATTAATATCGGAGGTTCAAACAATTCCATTGGTGTTATTCCAACAATTAGCGTTGAGAGTGCTTTCCGTGCTGCGGCAACTGACGTCGATATCGCTGCCGGGTATGGAAATTGGGCTTTGTTCTTGTCAAGGGTAGATTAGTGGAAGTGTTGAACCATGTTCATACGTACTGTATATATTGTTTAATTATTTAGTAAAGGACTTGAGAGTTGGAGTCAGGTTTTTGTATTTGGGGGAAAGTCAACGAAAAAAGTCCATATTTTCGTTCATTGCCACTTTTTAGTGTGCCTTTCTAAATTTTACTTACACTATTGAAGTGTATGGATATTCCGATTTCTCCATGGTGATCTTCTCTCTACCTTGCCTTCTCTCATCTGCGCCACTGCGTAACTTCAATGGTACGTTGTATACGTGTAGAAAATATTATACAAATTATCCCTTGAGTTTTTCTAGCTCTCTTTTCTTACCTCCCCTCGTCTTTTAAAATTCTTGACTTTTTTTCTCCTTGTGAGGCTGCTTTAATTAGCATCTGTCAAGGGTACAAACAGAGCTTGGAAAACAGCATTTTACTGAAAAGTTAAAACAGATTAGAGCCCAAAGCCGGTTGATTTTCAAAAGAGTTGCTTGAATGTATAGTGATGTGAGTCG
This sequence comes from Hymenoscyphus fructigenus, assembly GCA_001414455.1. Classification (NCBI taxonomy): domain Eukaryota; kingdom Fungi; phylum Ascomycota; class Leotiomycetes; order Helotiales; family Helotiaceae; genus Hymenoscyphus; species Hymenoscyphus fructigenus. The sequence continues at coordinate 470,705 of LKUV01000022.1, read as the reverse complement.
TTTTACCCCTGTTGATTTGGTTCAAAATCTAGAATGACTGAAAGTATGTTGAGATTTTATCGTTTGATAAACTCTGGACATGGACTTTTCTTGGATTCTAGTTGAAAACCATTATAACTCTCTTCCTCCATAAGACTATAATTTTGATTATTTTGAGAAGGTAATTTTAAATGCATCATACTCCAACAATATCTCCTTCGAATATCATTTCCACTATTTTCACGACATGTTCGCTACCGCGATTAACAAGCGATTTGATGATGTGGATATCGTAACTCATAACTCTACCTAACGCCATGCCATGCCAAACAAAACGCCACCCAAATCTATCAAGCATTTTTCCTTCCCTAAAAGGCAATGTTCCTCTTTCTCCCCGTATATTTCGACGAATGTTTGACCACCTTCCCCTTTCGTTCCATCTGCTCCTTTTTGCTCAAAATCCACGCCTTACTACCCTTCTTAATATCCTTCCTTCCCTTCTCCTTGTGTTTCCTTCTCGCATCGAGAACATCCACGCCATCCAATCCCTTCACAACCCCAGTAATATCTCCACCAGCACCCTCCTCTGCCGATCCACCAACCGTCAATACCAAGTACAACTTAGCATTCTTAGTTCCCGGATCATCTTCCAAAATTCCAGCTCCGAATCCAGCTTTAATAGCAGCACCACTAATCATAGTCCTCTGCTGCTCATTCTTTGGATAAAACTGACACACCGCTCTCCCACCTCTCTTCAAACTAGCGTATAGCCCATTGAAAAACCTGGTTAATCTCCCACTTGATGATACCTCGCTACTCTCAGCATTACACAGCCACTGGATTGCACTAATTGAGATCGCAGCATCAAATGTTCCTGCTCGAAATGGGAGACCCTGACCAATATCCGCGAGCATTAAATCTCCTTCAACATCTCTTTGCAAGGCGATATCTAGCATGGAGGCGGAAATGTCCATTCCGACCCAGATGTGCGGTCCACCGTCTGAGGGGTCGATTGAGGAAAGGATTTCTCCCGAGAGGCCTGAGCCGCACCCTATATCGAGGATCATGGAGGGAGAGGAGATGTCGAGGAGTTCGAGGGCACGGTGGGTCATGGAAGCTTGAATTGTTTGGATTCGAGAGGAGGTGGTGTATTTCCGTGCTTCGGTATCATTGTAGTGGAGGTCTGGGGGACTGTTGGGAATTAGTACTTGTTGCGATGTGCGGGGTGAGGGGAGGCTTGTACAGTGTATCTTCTGGACGAGACATGATTGTGGTTTGTTTTCTGCCGAAGCAGATAGATTCAATTATGCCACAAAATATTAATCATAGATTTTGAGAGGTATCGAAGGTTCTTTGGGCGTTAAGGCTGGCTTGCGACAAATTACCTAGTTGTGCTTCAAAAGTGTGTCCGTCAATCGCAAATCAAGTCGAACTTTTTAGTGGGGATTCTGCCACTCTCTCCGCCCGCAACCGCCAAACCGGGAATTTCAGAGGTTAGATCTGGACACAACTCCAAGTCTGCAAATAGAGACCCCCCTTTCCAAACTTCCCTCAACCTTCTTGGGAAAACCATGCTTCGATTGCGCTAATCAAAGAAAACTCTCTATACAATGTGGATCCTACCTCTCGTTGGGTATATTGGCCTAGCTCTAGGCTTTGGCTTCTTAACCCTCGCTATTGGTAAGTGTCATGGAATTCCCTTTGGTGGAGCGCATAGCTAATAAATATCCTCACAATAGCATCTGGACTTTACTACCTCTCCGAACTGGTAGAGGAACACACCGTCATCGCAAAGAAACTCCTCACTCGATTAATATACCTCGTCATCGCCATCCAAACCCTCCTTTGCGTCGTCGATGGCTTCCCTTTCAAGCTCTCCCTCTTGAGCATCGTCTCGCATATCGTATATCTAGGGAATATGCGGAAATTTCCCATCGTGAAATTGAGCGATCCGTTATTTGTGGCTTCCTGTGGTATGTTTCTTCCCCTCCCTCCCTTTCTCGCAGAGATGATGTAGACTCGGGGACTAACAAGAGAATAGTATTGGTACTTTTAAACCACTACGTCTGGTTCACACACTTCTCCAACCCCCACCTCGCATCCCCCCGCTCGCGATATGAGGTCGTCGATATGCCCACCTTTACCGAAATCGCATCTTATTTTGGACTTTGCGTGTGGTTCGTTCCATTTTCCCTCTTCGTCTCTCTATCCGCCGGGGATAACGTGTTGCCGACAATGGGAAGTGAAGCTCCAGGTATGGGAGAGGAAGGGAAGAATAAGAGACAGGGGATGATTAAGGTGTTGGTTGATACGGTACTGGGATGGATCGGGGACGTGGGGCGGATGGCTGGGTGGGGTGCTAGGAAAGAGAGGGGATTTTGAAATATTTTGAAATGATTTCCGGCGTTAGGAAGGTGGGATTATGAATATGGATGTGTATACTTTTGCAAGAATTGAATACCTATACTTGAATCAAGAATGATGTGAGTTTTTGTGTTGAAACAGCTGATAATTTGCTAAGCTAGGTCATAAGGGTATCTTTCCTCCAAATCCGTCTCTCTGAACGCCTCTAAACTTCTCTGAATGTTAGTGGTACATTGTGTAAGTGTATAGCAAGTATGGTATAGCAATATCTCTCGTCTCTCTTAGGCTTTCTCGACTCCCTTCATAACATTCGACTTCTCCATGTGTGGATCTTCTTCAAAGTCAGCTCGATTTAAAGAATTGTCTTTTTGCCCTTTCAACTTACCTGCAATTTTGGCGCGCACAATCGATGCTCCGAGTTCATCCATGGCCTTGATTTCTTTCAAGCGTACTTCGAGTATGTAATCGATTTCACCAGCGACGTTCATAGTGTGGCGTTCTACAGTTCTCATGCTGCTCAGGATGGCTTTCTCTAGGCTTTCGCGTTTGCTGTTGAGTGCTTCGAGTTTCTCCCAGTAGTTGGATTGAAGTTTGGAACTGGGCATTTGTTAGTAAAGATGTGTGGGACATCTGAGAGGAGAAATGTTGGTGGTGAGCCAACCATGGGTTAGACGCGACAAGAGTTCAAAAACTGCAAAAACTAAAACCTGAGATGCAAAAAGAATCATAGTAAGAGAAAACGCGAGGGAAAGCCTACACTTTGGTCTTCCTAACCGCGTAGAGATTCTCCATCTTCGCTCTGACTTCTTTGACGCGCTTTCCATGCTCTGCTTCGATGGCCTTGCGCTTGGCTTCACGGCGTCTCTTGCCCTGTTTTTAATTTGTCAGGGAAAACTCAGTATCAGTATATGATGAGACTACTTGAGCCAGAATGTTTTCCGCCTTCTTGACTACATCATCCTGACTGGGTTGGGCCACGTCTTCCTCGGAGTCGCTGCTGTGAGCAGTCTGCTGGGACTGCTGGCTTCTTCGACCTTGAGGAGCCATGGTTTAAGGCGAGTGGATCGTATCTTGTCTCGTGATCGAGTATATTAAGTCTCGATCTCAGCAGTAGGAAAAGTGACGTTTCTGGGAGGTGTGAAATGGAGAGCGGGAGGACGAGAAAGATGTATAGAAGAAAGCAACCAATCAAAAGCAAGCCCGCTAGAGGGGCCGTGCTCCACCAAAAATTTGGCTCCAGCGCAACCCAATCTTTTCTCGATAACGAACTCAATGACATTTCCAACACCTCCTCCACCAACACCCTCTCAACATCCAAGATGGGTCTCGCAGGCCCCAAAAAGTATATCGCCTCACTCCAACATCTCAATTGTCCAAAACTAACATACCTCAAGACGCATAAAGCTCTCCCACGATCCAAATAACACAACATGGACGAACGACACCCAATCCTTCGGTCACAAAATCATGACCTCTCAGGGTTGGACACCAGGTCAATACCTCGGAGCCCAAGACGCCGCACACGCTGAATTCCATACCGCCGCAAATGCCTCACATATTCGAGTAACCCTCAAAGACGACAATCTCGGTCTGGGAGCGAAGATCGGTAGTGGTGTCGGTCATGGGGAATGCACCGGTCTCGACGTTTTCAAAAATATTTTGGGGCGCTTGAATGGGAAAGATGACTTAGAGATACAGAAGGAACAGCAGAGTAGGGATGATTTGAAACGAGCGGTTTATACGGAGAGGAAGTGGGGGAGTATTCGGTTTGTGAAGGGGGGTTTCCTGGTGGGGGATAAGATTCAGTTGTTGATTGATGGGGAGGTGGAGAGGGTTAGGAAGCTGGAGGACGGGAGTGAGTCCAGCGATTCTGGTTCTTCTTCGGAAGACGAGGAGGAATCTACAAAGGCTGAAGAGGTCAAGAAGTCTAAAAAACGAAAGGCTGAGGCTTTGGTGGAGGGTGTTCCCGAAGTTGTGGCCGTCAAGGTTAAGAAATCGAAGAAAAAAAGTAAATTCGAATCTCGACCCGAACAAGAAGTGGCAGCTGCTTTAAGCGATATCAAATTATCGAAGAAATCGAGGAAGGACCGGAAGGACAAGGAAGTACAGGAAGAATCAACTGAATCATCCGAAGAATCAGAAAGTAAAAGACGGAAGAGGGAAAAGAAAGAGAGGAAGGCGGAGAGGGCAGCTAGGAGAGAACGAAAAGAGAAGAAAAGGGCGGCAAAATTGGAAGCCAAGGATGGATCCAAGTCCAAGAAATCAAAACGAGAAAAGGACAAAAGTGATGAGTCTTCTGATTCTTCAGAGACCAGCACGAAAGAAAGTACACCTTCTGTGCCTGTCACAGCTCCATCTAGTGGTCGATCAACACCAATGATGCAAGGTAGACATGCTGTTCGTGCAAGGAATATAGCACAGAAGCGAATGGCGAGTATGGATGTAGCGTCGTTGAACCAGGTATGCAGATCTGACTACCCTATGTATCGTTTGCAGCTACTAACAAATATCACAGATTTTCATGATCAAGTCATAGCATTAAAAATAGATATCCAGATTTTTGTAGCGCGATTGGCATCTTACTGGTCTCCATAATTACCTCACAGTCATGTGCATTCACATCGTTACTTTTGTGCACATGAATTTTAAGACACATCAACTTTATGTTTTCAACAGGTTTGTGGTGATTTCTTCTCTCAAATAGCTGCAAGTTCATCAAATTGAAACTCCCAACCAAGCAAGGTATTAATCCTCCACCATCACCCAGATCCAAAACCCATCACAAAAGCCTATTGACACCAACCAGGACCCATCATCCATCTAATAAACGACCGTCAGATTCCCCACCCCGCGACGCCAACGACAACCAAAGTTTCATTTCAGTCACGTCCCATTTAAACACTCCATCCCCTTCCGCTCTGTTCACCGCAAATCAGTTCAAATCTAATTAAAAAGCGTCTTCAAATCCGCCTTCACAGCACCCAATGGCAAATCCGTTAAGATATCATCCGATCCCGACTTGGAGATCCAAACCTCACCCGTACCAGGGATATACCAGAACTCGTTTCCGGCCCAGTCGATGTTCAGTGTATCCGGGTTTATGCGGACGGATTTCGTCTCACAGGCGTCGGTGCAGGGCTTCAAGATGGATGCTGGGGAGGCAGGGAGACCGAGGGGGTGTTGGTAATCGCCGCAGAAGAATCTGTGGTGGTTTTGTTAGTAAGGGGGGTGGTATTGGGTTGAGGCTTAGTAGATGGAGATGGAGATAGGACGGGTTTTGTGTTGAGGAGAACGGGACGTGTGGTTTTTCTTTATGGAGGTGAGATGTGATGTGAGTGAGGAGGTGTAAAGTATGGTAAGACCAAGACCCGTCAGATCTTTAAAAACTCTATACTCCAACCAGAGGAAACACAAAGGCGGTATGATGCGTGTATGTGGTATGTGAGGTGTGGGGATGGGATAAGCCGTGGGAGCCGCGAGGATCATGTATGCTTATACAGGGATTAAATTGAAGGGTGGTGAGTACGTACTCGTTATTTCCACTAATGTAACAGATTGGAGAGTCTTGTTTGGTGGTTGTGATTGTGCCTTTTTGGGTGAAATAGATGGGGACTGAGGGGCCGCCTAAGGAGGGGACGACGGCTAGCTTGAAGGGTGGTGCTGCTCGGGGGAAGAGGGGCGTGGAGATCGTGGGGAGACTTTTTGGGTTTGTGTTAACTTTTGCTTGGGGATCTGGGATTGTGGGGTATTTACATAAGGGAGAGAAGGAGGGGTAGAATGGTGAGAGAGTATCGAGGCATTTTTGATATCAGAAGGGGAGTTATGGCTTCTTGAAAAATTTGGTGGTGATTTTGAAGAAATGGTGTAACAGGAAAATCTGTTGTAGAAGGAGAATATTTATTGTACCTGCAGATCTCGACGTCCTATAGACAGGTTATATACTTCTCCCACTAGTCCACCTCGATTAGTGAATGGACCCTCCCACCGGACTCTTCCCACTGATCTTCCATGAGATTTGGTAATGTTTGGCATGCTCGTCCTACCAAGGAGAGCCAACTGGACCAACTTACCCCTCTATCACATCTAATCACAATTACAAAACACTATCCTGCACACACCCAACAAGAGAAAAAGACCGCAAACGGTGCACGCCACTCAATCTTCTTGTACCACGTCCGATAGGAAAACTAGGGTCATGGAGACGACACAAGGGGGGGAGGGGTTAATTAGACTGGGCTCACATGTCCGCACATGAAAAACATGGGGTGTTTTCCCGGTTCTTCATCGAAGAGACAACTCAACTTTCCCATTCCGGTAGGGTTCCTGGTTATTTGAATGAATAATGAACTGGTCAGCGGCCCGAAGAGGGGAATAATAACAGCTTATCATATAGACATTCCCGTCGATCCTCTTGAAAGACTTACATGCAAAGTAAATCTGCAGCCAAGCAAGCAAGTGAAGAGAAAAATACAAGGCCTGCCCTACCACTCGGGGAAGTACCAGCTTCGGAACCTTATAGGAGATCCGTGGATGGGAAAGGAGGATATGTATGGTTCGGTTGGTACGGTATGTTTCCCAGCTGGTGTGTGGTGGCGGATTTAACCTACTTTATGGGCTTCCGGGGGGATTGGCGTGGGTGTTGAGTGGTTGAGAGGAGGTCCGCCTGAGGGAAGGATTCGAGGGCGTCGTTGGGTGACGTGACCAGTGACCTGAGAAGTTGACCTCCTGCCGGCAAATTCATATCGGGGACGGGAGAAATCGACGTTGGATTGCGGGGGATGGAGGCATGGAGGCGAGGGTCAATATCAAAGATTTGGAATTTGAGGATTTTGCTTGGTGGAGGGTATTTCATGGGGAAGACCGAGACGGAAGGAGACGATTAGGAAATCGCCGAGGAGGCCTGAGATGGGAGGTCAACAGAGGTTCACAATGGAGAATTCATGATAGGTGCAGGTGGCCCATTTTCTCAATGATTTCCCCTCTAATGCATGTGAAGATTCCATGCAAGATTGACAGGTTCTGTAGAGTTCTGGTTGGTGGTGTTTTGCTCAGAGAAATGCGGAGGGTTTGTAGGGCGCAAAACCTCAAGCCTCAAGTGTGCGTCGCGAAGAGCTTTCTACGCCGTCAGAAAGGCAGTAAGATAATCGATCGATGAGTGCCGAATCTCGATCTCTAATCTCGAGGACCTACGGCAGCTGAGTTGCCAACCGCGAGCCTCACAATGACGTGAAATTGCAACCTCGACCTGCACCACTCGGCTTCAAATCCTGTCATGCCGCCGCCAACGCGCATGGTGATAACCTCAAGTTGGCCCTGAAATCTCTGCTTCCACTTGCCCTTGCAGCATGAGCGTCGTAACCCACCTCGTCCATTCCAATGGTCTCCACCAAATCACCCCAACCATCCAACTCTTCTTCACGATGCAGGACGAACCCACAGGCGCAATGAAAAGTGTCGCGTTACTCGGAGGCAGTGTAATACCGAGAACACAGTAGGAAGAGACACAGGCAAGCCTGGCGGTCTCTCCCTGAGAGACAAAAATAAGTATAATCTTTGTGTTGCCCGTAGGCAACTTTCAGAGATTAAACTGAAAAGAACAGATACTACACTTGATCTAAGCCAATAGGCAAAGAGAGCTAAAGAGAAAAGAAAAAGGGATTTCGGTGGGAGGGAGGCCAGGTATATATACTTGGGACCTGGCGGTAGCGCCACGCTAGTGGCGGGGAAAGTTCGGCGGTGAGTTTGCGCAAACTGTCACGGGAATTGGTGGTTTGCTCTTTTTCACGTGATATTTTGAAGTGTTTGCGCTGCGGCCTCAGGCTGCCTCACCCTCAAGCCAGAGTGGACGTAGTACACCAACATTTCCATTTTTAATGGCGATCGTGGTTGAACTCTTATTGAAATCATATTCTCCCCAATGTATTCAATTTCTGTGTCCAAAAATCTCTTGCTCCATGCCTAAAAACAACTCCTTGCCTTCCATTGGCTGCTAACGTTCAAGCTGAAAATCCCCCTGGCTCGTCTTTTTCGTCAGCACAAAAACGGCTGCGAAATTCGAGTGGAGCAGAAGACAGCTGCTTCCGATTGTTTACTTTGGTCTTTGGAGTTCTGGTTAATTTGTTTTTCAATTGTCCACTCATATCCCGAACCAGGCTGTTATCATGCAACGCGTTGATCTGAATCCTCCATTACTGGTCCTCAAAGTCAGCAGTTTGCAGAGCTCACTTCAACGTTTTCCCGCTTTCTCAAGTCAATCCTCTAAATTATTTTGGAAGTTTTGAACATGAGTGAACTTTCAGTCGCCGTCGCAGCTCTTGTCGTGGCGCTCGTTGCTCTCTTCACAGCATTAGGTCAATTACTTCAAGCTTACCTGGCGACAGCAGATGGTTACCGTCGCTGTCAAGACTCAGTCATGGGCCTATGGGCAAAAGAAACCAAGCTCCGCTGGCGCTGGGCAGAATTTCGATTCGAAACGACTTTTGTGATTCCTCGCATCATCTATCGATCCCCTATGGGCCTGCCAAAAGACGGGATTGTCGATGGGGAGGTAGTCTTGACGAACACTCCAACCAATCTAGAAGCCAGTATGACTTTTCCGGGTTGGGAAGATCATAAGGCGTGGAGCTATTACAACAGCGATAATTTTGTTTGCTGGGTGCCACTCCTTGCCCATCTTCACAGACAAGGCGGTAATACCGTGGCAGACTTCATGCAACATGCGGGTCCCAGAACAACTACAGTCTCTCTACCCACACTCCAATTTATTCGGAAGTCATGGGATTTCATGCCACCAGACATTGTAAGGCCAATGGCAAGCACAACGGTATCTGATATTGCTGTAATGGCGAGAAGACTGGGTATGGTATGGAAAACCTTTGATCCCGGAGAATCAATGAGAGCGGAAGGAAATGGCCATGTCTTCACCTCCTCTATTGCTCGATCTCTAGGCATCATACTTCAATACTCTTTCACAGCTCGAAAGAAAAACGACAACTCATTCTACATTCCCGTCGTTCAAGCTGATAAGTTAGGCTTTGGCCTAGTGGAATTCGACACTACCCTTTTCGGGGAGGGAACACTTGATTTTGATCTTGATATTGGTTCATTCAATGGGCTCGCTCAGAGTCTCACGCTTCTTCTCTCAAAATACGGGATTAATTGGGACCGAACTGAGCCGATGATGTTGTATGTCAAGACCGAAATGGACAAGGGCGATCGAAGGTTTATACGTGGTTTCAATGATCTTCTTCCTCTATGCTCTAGGTCACTGGTCTTGCCTTGTCCGACAATTGGGTGGATGGACCGAATTCCTGCTCCAAACACCTATTCTGCGGGCGTCACCTCATCTCGTGCGGGATTCCAAGTTTTCACCAAGAAATTTGAACAGTTGGTGTCTGAAAGGGGCACCGATGTGAGTCCACAGCTTGGCGTCATCTTGCGGTATGCTCAAAATCTAAACTCTGCGAAGTACGATGCGCTATGGTACTTTGGATTTCTCGAGGGGGATGCACAGACGAAAAGAGACAAATTGGAATTGAGAAACCTCTCGATCGAATACCAAGTCGCAATGACGAAGTTCCTTCAAGACAGCAAAGTAATCTACGCACGCCTAGTCATTGAACACATCCTCTCAGCAACTTTACCAGCGGAATCCGACCTCCCACCTCCTTCCGTAAATACTGGACTCTGGTCTGAAGATCTCAACTGGAGACATGTCGCAAGCATGGAAGACTATTTCAAAAAACTCCCAGAAGTGATTCAAAAGGTGGCTAATCAACACCAATATCATCTGACGGTGACTCAGGTTGAAGATGCATGGTTCTCGATGATTTTTAAGGCAATTTGTTGGCAGAGGTGTCATGTTATGATTATGAATGTTCCACCGCTTCCTTCGGAGTATTGGAATAGCAAGATGCCTGTTTATATTGGTTAGCAATCTTGCGCATGGTTTTGAGCATTTGTATTTTGATGTTGTTTTTGCTCTCATAAAAGCTATACTCGGGCATATTCTTCTTGCGCATAATATTTTAATTACTTTTCTACGATCTGTCACACGCCCTTCCATTGAAGATTGAAGAAGTCGCTACATCTTTGGATTTTATACTGTAATGTAAGCCTCTCGGTGCTTTGCTTTCGTAGTGCAGGGTACTTGGCATTCGTAACGGTTGGTCTTCACTCGAGGATTAATAGAGAGAAAATAATATATGTTTTATCCAGAGTAGCTTGAATACTTCTTATCGTTTCGGACAATTTTGAACGAGGCCATCATAGAGCTTTCGTGTTTGGCATAAATTCTGACGCCTGATGGTGACCTATTCGTTTGCGACTGTTAATTCACTTGTGCTGAATTTGTAGAAGCCTAATATAATTATGCTTCAGTAACCAATGAATGACATGATCGTGCATGAATTTGTCAACTCTTACAATTCATTCGATTACACTGCATTCTTGGCGTCGACTGATTTGTCTTAAAGGGCAACCTGTATGCAGGTCATTAGCTACCAAGGATTTTGATTCGTTGTGATGTGTCCAAATAGAGTGAAGCGCAGAAAGCTTAGATTAAAGGTTGTTATGCGAAGGGCTGCCAAGCGATTGCACTGCTTTCTTAGCGTCAACGAAGGGGGATGAAGAACGTGACTCCCCTTTTCTCAACTATAATTTTCGATTTTTTTAGTCTTCGGCGGTTGGCTTTAGAAACCTGCGGTCTCGAATTCGGCAGAACCTTGATTCCTGAAACTGTGTTTTCAAATAACGCTTTCTCGGACTTGTTTGACATTTGAGTTTGTTGTTTTGATTGGGGCCCGTATCCCATAATCCCATCGTCTTAATATTAAATGTTCTTTCATAACTTCAGCAGCTGGTAGTTCTAGAGTACCATCGTGAGAAATGGGGCAGCGCCCGGGATATATGTCTTTTCAAATTGTTGGTACGACTTGGTTTGTGATAACTATCGTATATCGTACGTCTTGTAAAGAGGTTTTATTGATTCATTGTTGTTTTTAAAAGAGAGAGAATTGAAGCCCAAAAGCAAACATCCATAGACGCAGAATGGTCACGTGTATAACGCAACCGACCCAATAAGGTTGTACACAAATTTTTACTGCTTTCTTAGCGTCAACGGAGGCCTTACGGGCCAAGGAATATCATCCAATCCTTCAGGGGTCAATTTGGCTGGCACTCACCGAGATGAGTAAGCTGAGGAGTTCTGGTCGAGAATTTCGAGAACAAAACAACAAGGATAAATGGGAAAGCCACTGCTTTGAGCTTTGAAGGAACTTATTTGCATCCTAGCCGTTTATTTAGAATATTTTTTTTCTAAGGAACATCGAAATTTCCCGATTCTGGACGGCGAATAAATTTTCTATAGATTTCAGGAGATTTGGGACCACTGCACTACGCGTCATCAGGGTTTGCAGAGGACTTGCCCTCTTTCTACCTTTTAGGTCAATTAAGCTGAGCAGTTGAGTTCTATTATTTCCCGCCAGTTACGCATCCCCGCACCTGCTGGTATACTTCTCTCGTTGCGTCAACGAAGGAAATTTGAGCATAGTAGGTTTATTAATCCATTCAGCTATAATTCTGATGAACTACCTTCTCATCATATCTCCAACCTTGTAGAGAAAATCAACTTTCCTTCTGCTGCTTGTAAACATTAAGCCAGTTATCCTTGGTCTGCCTTCGCCACCTCTTTCATCCAAGTCTTGGCGTGGTGCACTGCTTTCTTAGCGTTGACGAAGGGCATACAAGTTTACTATTTTTACAGTATAGAGAAAATTAACTTCTATAGAAACAAATCATCCTTGGTCGGGCTCGGTCATCCTAGTTCGTCCTCGGTGCACTGCTTTCTTAGCGTCGATGAAGGGGTTAGATATGAAGCCAGCCAGTCAAAGTGCTCGTTTATTGACTGAAATTTTTGCAAAAAGTGCACTTCCTTTTGATTCTGATAAGTTAAGTAGATATCGATTTGTAGCTCATCTTTCTCCCTGTAAAACTAAAATCGAAAAAAATAGCAAGGAGATCCCGAATTCTTTCCGGTTCAGAAGTGATCTTGAGAGCGTTGTAGGTTACATGTTGCTTTTTCAAATTCTGTGTTGGTATCGATGCAAAGTGTATAATCAGGAATTTAAAACTTGACTGAACTTTTGACCTAAGCAAAATACGGATTAAAAGTGTTTTAATTGAATTAATTGAATTGGACCGCCGTTAATTACTGGAAGCCCTTCGGTGTAGCTGAGAAAGCACGGAGCAGTGAAAACACCGTTGAGCCTGTCGAAAACGCATTTCACTGCTTTCTTAGTTTCAACGAGTGGTAGGTAGATATGAACTAGCCAGTCAAGATGTTCGCTTATTGGCAGAGTAAAAATTTAGGACAATTTCACTCGCGAGCCTTTCACAGGTTGTAGGGAAAATAAGAACAATTCCTTTTCATTACAATAAGTGAAATAGACAATATCTTTGTGTTTTTGTTTTAAATATTGGCTGGTCAGAGTTGTTCTCAATTCACTCCCACTGATTGGCCCCGGTACAATTTTGCCCCGTAACCGACCCCTGCGCAATGAGGTCATGTAAGCGCGACCCTTGCCGCTGATCTTGCTTCAACCAAGAAACGCGACACTCCAATCCTTTTCAACGCAACATCAGACCATTGAAACTTGATTTTCTTTCACTTCCCTTTGTTTCTCGGCTCTCGGGTCTAATTATGGAAGGGATACGATAACAATGTAGGCCCTCTTTCAGCCTTGTCTCGTGAACGGTGCCAACTAGGGCCCAGATTGGTGGGAATTCCCACAACAATGAGCAAAGGTTCTTATTTTGCCCATTGTTGGGATTGGAAGGTAGTAAGTGGGAAGCGGATCCCGAGGGTGTGGTCAGGAACAAGGCCTTTGTTCCTGAACCATGGATAAGATGAAGGCGTCTGCCAATGGGTTGGTACTTTTCTTCTTTTTGCTCTCGACAAACTTCAGACGAATACCACAACATACTTTTGTTTACACTTACACGAAACGAATACCATCACGTCAACTAAATTCAATTCTGGAAATTGAAACATACTATTGAATCATATACGAATAACGAATCTCACGAATGAAACTAAACAAAATGATACTTCCAACAACCTTTCTCCTCCTTGCTCCGGCGACAACCCTAGGCGCTGTCATCACGATCACGCGAACTACAGTTGCAACTGCTATTGCACTAGCACCTACTCCTTCCGCGCCGTCAAATAATGTCGGCACCGCCCCGATTAGTAACGGTGGAAATCGGAATAGCGTCACTCCCGGCAGCTCAGATTACACCGACGATGCAGCATTCCAGGCCAACATTTTGGCAGCACATAACTTCTATCGCCAACAGCATGGAGCTGTCGATCTAGTCTGGAATGACACCAGCGCAAAATTTGGGCAGCAATGGAGTCAAGGCTGTAATTTTGAGCATTCTGTAAGTCCCCAACCCTCTTCCCCTTCCTCCTTCAAAGAAAGTGAATTATACTAACAAGAAAATAGGGTGGACCAACCGGTGAGAACCTCGTCGCTGGAGGCACCAACGCAACCGCATCTATCGACATGTGGGGTTCCGAGCGTAAACTTTTCAATTTCAAATCTGGTGGGTTCAGCTCTGAAGCTGGACACTTCACACAATTGGTCTGGAAGAACACCACCTCCGTCGGCTGTGGTCGCACAACATGTAATGGAAAGGGATCAACTCCAGGTACATATGTTGTTTGCGAATACTTCCCTCGCGGAAATATCGTAGGAAACAACAACCAATACTTCCGCGATAACGTCGGGACCCAGACATCGGGAAACCCATCGGATACCGCTGTCGCAGCTGCAGCTGGCATGTAAGCCATTCCTTCTTTTTTTATCCCCTATATTATACAATTAACTCTCACTTCTCAACTCCTTTTTTTTTCGTTGATCGAAAACAAGAAGAACTCTGTGCTGATTTCAAATAGTCAGAGTGTTGGGACTGGAGATGTTAAGAGTGGGGCATCGAGTATCTCTCGATCTGCAACTTCGATACCGAGTTTCAGTACTTCTTTTTCTTCGTTGTTGAGTTCGACGACTGCGACGGCTGCTTCGTCGTCTTCGTCGGCGGTAGCGGCTAGTGTTGGGAGAGCTTTTAGGGAGAGTAAGGGGGTGTTTTTCCTTAGTGTTGTTGTTGCTGTTGTGCTTGATGCGGGGATGTAGATATTCGTGGGGGATTTTTGGATGGGAGAGGAGTTCTTGTAGATATTCTTTTTTTGTTAGATACCCCTGTTTATATTTGCGTCCCGTTCAGTTGGGAGCTCTTTTTTTTTACGAATTAGGAATTTTGTTTTTTGGTAGATGCTTTTTTTATTGTTGCTATCGTGATTCTTCATTTTATAACGTCTATGGTTTTGTGTTTACTCTTATTGTTTTTATTGGGACCGGTGCTCTGCTCTTACCATCTGGGTTACAAGAGCTCAGCTTCTGGGACGTACGAAGTGGCGAAGAGATATCAAGAGGTAAGAGATGAGAGTTGGCCTTTTTTCTCTTTAAGAAACGTAAGTTGTTGGCCTTCGATAGCCTTCGATCTTTTACTTGCTAGTACGGTTATTTAGGCTTCTCCCCAAGGCGCGCTGAATAAAAAGTTCCTTGCACTTTTCGTTGTATGGAATTTACCAGAAGTGTGGTGCAAGGTAACGCATTGAAGGTTTGACGCCCGGTGATTCTTGGTCGAAATCCACGTATGGCTTCTTGACTCTTTTATTCTGTGTCTACGGGGTTATTTCTTCTTTTTATGTTCCTTCTCGTATTTTTTTCTGTTAAGAGCAAATTGGATATAGAACGATGGCTGGGTCTGATGCTTCTAGATACTGTGGAATTCCATGTACTCACTATGGAAGTCAAATATGTCGGTAGGCGTTCCTCAAGGTAAACTTTGAATATTTCAAATAACTCGCGTTTGATAGATAGAAGGGAGCCTCTATCCCCGAATACGCTCTTTCAAACCATCTCGTTTTTTATTCCTATCCTTTCATCAATCTCGAAGTCTTTAGAAGTCTCTTCGAGCGAGACGCCTTTTATTCAAAGATGCTCAGTGCTACAGCAGCTTCATTGACAATACCAATAGACAGCACCGCACCACCGATCGAGCACCACAACCACAAGGATGGCGCCGAAGCAGCCGGAGAAGAAGGTCACAGCAGCCGCTCCTCATCGAAAGCTTCCTAGCTTTAATGCTTTCATGGTATGTCTAACTCACCTCCCAGGCTCCCTCTTTCACATCTTCTGATTCAATGGAAGCGAAAGTCAAAAGGAGATCACGATGCATAATTGGTATTTCAACGCATTATGCTTTCTTCTAATGTTAATTTTCATTCTTAGCGTGGTTTTTATTGTGCCCTTTTCTCCCTAATTACAAAAGAAAATTAATTCCATGAAATAGTCGTTTTTGCTCAGAGCCCTTTCCATCCTTGCTTTAAGACTCTTCTGGTGCAAGATAGGTAGCCGGTACATCCATTCTTGCGCCAGATAACCTTTCCCATTTTCAATCGAAAACTATATAACCCTTTTCCAAACCCTACAGTCCCTCAATTCATGCCTATGACTGCACTAAAATCAGGCAAACAATGCATATCTCGTCTCTACTCCAATTGCAGCAACTAAGCTATGGGCTTCTCCTGCAAGCTCTCTCCGTGAGTTCGTTCCTGAATGCTGTTAAATTTGCATGCTGAATTCTATTGAAAGATATGAGTATTGGAAGTTGCATCTTGAATTCTTTCAAGCCCCAAATTTTCTTCAACCCTTTATCATTTCTTAGCTTTTCAATGAATTCATTTGTCGCTTCTTCATTTTTCAAATAGTTGCAGATGAGCAGATGAAGACTTTGTAATGAACTCATGCTTTGTAACATTGGCCAGGTAAGTTTTTTGGTGTTAAGGGCGTTGATACAGAGGATATCACAGTGGAGGACTATGGAACAGATCGCATTTCGGTGGTGGGGGTTAATTACCGAGAGGTACTAGTTGTCTAGTAAGTAATTGTGATTCTGAAGTAGTAATTCTAATACAAATGAGGACGGAAAAGATGTCTTACGTTCAGCATTTTGGTTGAAGAATGAAACCGAAAATCGTTAACTCGATAAAGTAGTGCAGACTCGTAAATGTCGACGTAAGCTTGACGGCAGAGCGTGTACAATCCAATCATTACTACAATAAATATTAACACATATACTCTTGAGATACCATAGAGCTTGCAGTATACTCACTCGTACCAAGCTTCTTCCACCCGTTATCAGTAAATTTGTCCAAAGATTTGAATGGGCAAATACCAATGCCAGACATACCGATAGCCTCCTTAACTACTTCCTCCCAAATTTTAAAGCGGAGCTCCGTATGTAGCTTGAATATCGGACTTGCATTTGGAGCGATCTTTCTAGCCCATTCTAGAGACTGTCGTATTAAGTGTTAGCAAAATAACCTCACACTAGAATAGGGAGGTAGAGAAAGCTTACATGAATGCCAGTTTCAAGCGCGCCAACTTCTCTGCAAGTAACCATCTTGGGTGGACTTTTTTCTGGCCTTGCCTTCTGCATTTCTTCCGCAAGCGTAGTCTATCACTCAACTTAAGATCTTTCGAAGATGAGGGTGAGGGTGACCCGATCTTGACATACCATGAATGCATTGAAGCCTGGAAGTTTGTGGTGGAGTAGCGGTTTCTTGACGGCAGCGTCCTTTTTACTCATCGGCTTTGGGCCTTTAGTCGTCTTTCCACTGGTGCGTGCCATGATTGCGGTTGTATCTCGATGATACTTGATCTGGTGTTGTAGGATGGTTTATTGAGAAAGGGAGAGAGAGAGAGCAGAACCCTGCCTTGAGCAACTCGCTTAGTGAACCACCCGAAATCAATAATCTTCACTACCTAGCTTTTCACTTTCATGCTCCGCTGGAAGATGAATTACTGATCAGCTTATCTTGGCCAATTCACTTCTATGTCCGTATCCACACTCTCACCATGCCTAAGTTTTGTAGTCCACTAGGGGCTGCAGGAATTCGTAACTGTAGACCTTGTAGGAGACTGAACTTGCTATTAATTTAATTATCCTAATCGTTTGGAATAATTGAATTGATTTTCCAACTCTTGCTCGAAAATTCAGATGAGAAGATAGCTGGCATTCTACTCTTGGCCAGTCACGAATTTCTGCACCCCCTGGTAGTTTGGGAGAACTAAAAACTACCTAAGGAGCAATTTTCTCATTTAAAAATTCTCGCATCATCCTCAAATCGGTTCGTTTTCTGCTATGTGTGTGTATAATCTTATCACTACTAGAATCTAAATCAATGCACCCATTATTTCTACATCACAGGTCCTCAATATGTACCAAGCTTCTCACCGCCATGATGATGGGCTGCACAATATTGTCGAACTCGTCCAAAGCTATGGGGTTATACACACTCTACCATCAAGCCTACATCGATGTCTACGGCTCCGCACCGCTTTATCGATTTAACACATTCGCATTGAGCAGTTCAGAAACAATCTTTAACGTAAGCCTGCTTGCCTCTTCAAGAGGCTGTCGGATATGGGGAGACTGTTTGCACAAGCAGCACCTCTTGGTGATCAACTCACTCCATCAAAATGCACCCTATTGCATATTACTCGGCTGCAAAAAAGGGTTATATATACGCCACGAAACCTGCCTACAAAGCATGAGCTCACTGGAAAGTCTTCAAATCCTTATTGACATTGATCCGCCATTAATGTTCTATTCGGATGGGGCTGACCATCAATCGCGACTATTTCAAGCACTCCATTCCGAAATTTAGGGTTAAGGGGAATCAGGGGGGCTGAAGTTTTTTAAGTTATGAATGTATCCGCGTCTTACCCCACAACGAGTGATGAAGTCAACAAGGAAGTTTTGCGGGATAAGCATATCGCATAGTTCCGGCAGAGAGGTGTAGAGAGAAGTTGGAGATATGTTTTGATAATTGGGGATAGGCGATGGGTGATTTATGAAACATCCAAAAAGCTTGCGTCTTTTAGCACTTAATTAGACCAAATTTTAGTACTGGGAATTCAAGTGATGAAGTGATGAGAATTTCCAGCGCCTAAAAGACGCGCTAAGCGAGGCGCCGCCTCGCTTTTATTCACTAAACGCTTTAGCGCACGTGACCCGCTAGCCTTACTCTCGTATGAACCCACCAAACCAAACTCAGCCAGCCTTTCAACATCACAGAGCCAGGCAACAACAATATGGCGCGCGCAAGCGGAAAGACGAAGGCCTCGAAGCCTTTGAGTAAGAAAGTCAAGATACCACCAGTTCATCTGAAACGTCCTGGATTCAATGCTTTCATGGTTTGGAATCCATTCAATTCACCCTCATCTTTGATGATATATTTTAATTTGTGTGATAGACGACACCACCGGGGGCAGTTTCAAGCGCTAGGAACAAGAAGAGAGGCCGAGTTGCTTGTCAAAAAGTTGCAGCGCCTGAGACGGGTATTCATGTAAGTTTTCTCGCTGTTGCATGATTTTGTGGAGAACGGGGGATGGTATCAAATGGGAATCGTGATGTCTGACAGTTTTTATGACAGTCTCTAGGATGGGCCGCCATGATTGCACCGAATACAAGCGGATTATTTAAGCTGTCTGCAGAGTATGCAACTATTCCCTTTGTTCCCCGTTTTGGGCTCCTGTTTTTATTTATCTGGAGCAGGTTTCATTCTTACTCACTGCACGCGACTCCTGAATCAACGAGAAAAACACATGCTGATTTGTTGCAGGCTCCGTTTGCGGATTTGGGAGGATGTTATCGAAGCCATCAAAATCCCAGTAATTTGTCCCCATAAAGCTCTGGACAAATTCAAAACCCCACTATGTAAAACACTAGAAGGAATGACCTGGGCGAATAAACGTCGAGCAACACTCGAGTATGCTTGCGACTCTTTTGGCGAGAGTATGCATTTTCTGTACACAAGGAAAAGAAGATCATATGTACTAATCAGAAGTACAGTAATAGTCGGATTATACACACTTTGTCGTCAAGCGTATGTCGACATTTACGGGTCCGCATTAATTTATCGAATCATGCCATTCCACTTCCACAGCCCAGACACAATGCTCAACGTAAGTCATGCAAGAGTTTTTCATTCCGATACAACGAGCCAGGAAACTGATCACAAAAAACAGTATCTCTCGGTGATAAACCCACTCCACCGAAACTCCATCCGCTCCTTAATCCTAGACTGCAAACTCTACAAGAACAACTCTTGTAGGTTTGCTACAAACTCTACGTGGATAATGTTGCAAAGCCTGGAGTCACTTCAAAATCTTGACATCGTCTTCTCACCTCATGAGACCTTGACACAACACGATATCGATCACAACTGGGGATCTCGCGCACCATACAGATATATTCACTCAATTCGGAGCCTATACTTTCTAGAATTTATCAGGAAAATCAAGGAACATGAAGGACTGAAGACCCTTAGGGGGTTGAAGAATTTTGTGCTATATCTGAATGGTTGTTCTTCGGAACAAGAAGAGATGATGGACGAGGTCTGTGAGGATATCAAGACGGTAGTTTTGCTGGAGAATGCTGTACCGATGGTCGGCGAGGAAAATCCATAATATGCGTCAATGTGCCCGTTCACCGGTATAATAACGGGTCAGAGGTGTCTGGGGTTGGAAGAATCTGGTTATGGAGTTTGGGATTTGATTTGAGGGAAATTATCTGGCGCAAGATTCCAGGTACTGGATATGTTGCCTTAGAGAATTGTCACCACCTACTACCTGAAAGGGATTTGAGAAAAGTCAAGTTTTTCATGCAATAACTTGATTCCTGCAAAGAAACCCAGCATCACAAATAAGTAAGAGCGAGTGTGACCACCCAGGAAAATGCGATATTGTCCGAGAAGGTTTAGAAGAATAGAGACAGATTCTTCTATTTATCTGGGACAACACGCTAAATCTCCTATTCTCTTTCGCACGACGAATTTGTTTTTGCTCTGAGTGAGCATCGTTCGTTCGAGTTGACCTCAAAGTCCAGGTCCCGTAATCCCCGCGGTTCGCATGCTTTCACTTCTTGCTAGGCAGTCTTTGTGGGTCGACTTGGATTGAGGTCAGAAGGGAAGGAGCGATTTTAAGTCTCAAAGTGGGTGGCGATAGCGAGGAACGAAGTAGTCAAAGAAGGGGCGACCTAGAACTCGCCCTCGACCACGACCTCTCGTCGCGAGATCTTGCCTCTGCCTACACAGGGTAGACAGGTCGCTCCTCCCCTCTCAACTCGACACCTCGTCCCTCTCTCCAGGTGACCAGGCCAGAGTGCGGATTTCGAACGACTAGGGCGTCCGCCGGAGGTTGTTCCTTCCTCAAATATAACAGCCTCAACGACCTACGAGACGGGCATGTTCAGCCCTGCCATAGCTTGACATAACCTTGGTCTTTGACCATTCGCACCTTCCCTAACCTAAGTTTAATCTCAACCATCTCCTCGATCTTGGTCCCATTCGAGGTATAGGACTTAATCTCCAGGCCTTCCACACCCAAGGTTCTTTACACGATAATCGGCGATTCTACACAACTCTATCACCTCTTAAATAAAAACCAATGGAGAAGTAAATATCAGAGGTTTGATTTGTTCATGTAGAGGCAGGCTAAATTTAAAGTTTGTACAAAGCAACCGAGAGTTCTCTGGAACACGTGCCCGAGGATTTGCAAGTTGAAAAATTTATCTACCTCCGTTTACGACTTACAACAAAACCCCCAATTGGATTGAGAACACGCGAGTTCTATCCTTTTACCCAGATGTTAACCCAAGAAGGGAGAAGAAGAGAAGAGGTAAAGCTAGACTTCATACCGGCTCAACGATGGAAATTTGAGGATTGGGATTAAACCCAGGCAAAGAAATCTAACACATGAACGCTTCAAGTTTGGAATCTATCCAGAAACGAGAGAGATGAAGTGGAGAATGTGTGAAAATAACAAAAGAAGTGTGAAAAGCGATGGTTGAGACTTAATTCCGTACCTTGACCAGACATCAATCGAAGATCGCTATTGTACGTGACTATCTAGAAGAATGAAATCAACTGTATAAAGATCTGAAAATCCTCTAACCTACATAAACGGTTTCCAGAATCCCAACCAAAAAGTTCAATTATCTCAATCCTTCTACAGAAAGGGATTGAAAGAACATTGTTCAGATGAATACGAAGACACCACACACTCATTCACTAAAGGGCGACAAAGTAAATCATCAAAATCATTTCCATTGTCTAATACCCTACTCCGAGACAGCTCTCTTTTCCTCCAATTGAATGGACTCTAAGAATTTTTTTAATTCTCCATGTATGATGCCTTCCTCTTTAATGTCCCTTTTCTTTATTTTCCCGCTACAGACGCGAAGTGCTCCGCATAACTCGTGCGACACATCTCGTCCCGCGACACCCGCGTACACGACTCGAGCTGCTCTATAAGACACCCCGCGTACAAAACTGAAAAAAAGGCAGGAATGTACCACATATGTTCAAAATTCCCCGTTCCCCCCCCCCCCCCAAAAAAAAACTCCCGAGCCAAAGAAAAGGAAGAATTAAATAACAACCAAGAAATCTGGTACCAACAACGCCTTTCCCTTGATTATGTATGCATACCATGCGGATGAGAAGAGAAGGGAAAAGAAAAATTCCCATATGTATTCCTATCATTTCAAGGAAAACACGGACGCTGGAAATGACTGAGTGGAGATGGGGTCTGGACTATTCTGCCTGTTGCTCCAAAGTGTCAAGATTTTAGGTGGCAGTCGAATGCAACCAACCTACTAAAAAACTTGGTGTGGGATACTCAAGAAAGTTTTCCAAGTTTCTGCAACACAGTCAAGACACCTGAAATGCCATTAGTACACGTAAGTAACTCGTGATCATGGAGAAAGGGAGACATACCAGTAACACCCTGCGTGAGTGTATATCCAGCCTCGGTGTTACGACTTCCCAAGCTAACGGTCGTCACATGCTTGACTTTCTTATCCTTTTCCAGATCATTAGCCCAGCGGAAGATCACCTCGTCATCTCGACCGTCTCCAATTACGGTGAGGAAATCGACGGGGGAGGGGTTGGATTCATTGATGGGACCCATGGTCTTTTCTAGTCCTTGGAAAATTTGCATTGCTGCTGTGGCTTTGGACCAATCTATCGGGGCTACGATTACGGAATCTGGGGCGTTATGTTAATATGGAATTTGTGGAGAGAGAACGGAGGATATACCTTCTGCTGGGATGGCTTTTACTCTCTGCTGCTCGCAAGCATCGTTGATGTGACTAGCACAATCACCTGCTTGACGACTTGCACTCTCTTGGTCTTCACAGCTCTTGTAGTGGAATATCAGACTGCAGTGACGACGCTCAATCCATGAACCAGGTGTACGTTCGTGGTAATACTGCATGATACCCTCGACGGATTCTTGCCAAGCGTGCATGTCTTCTGGGTCAGCCATCTCGATCCACTTGGATGACCCGCACTCTTTTAGGAAGCAACCGTTCTCAGCAATAAGACCGAGATTTGGAACACGTTTGAACAGTCTATCGAGTTCTTCTGGTTGACGACCAGACATCACGTAGACGGTATTTCGTTCATCGACGAGAACGTCGTTGAGAACATCAAGAGTACGCTATATAGTGAGTATTTATTTATCATTGAGAGAAAAATGAACTTACCTGAGGACTTGTGAGGATAATATCATATGGCGAACCCCAAGATGCCAGAGTTCCCTCATAGTCAAGGATGAAGAGTCGCCTATTAGACTTCTGGTACGATTGTGCCAAAGCATTGACGGAAAGCCGTGGAACGGAAGTAGTATCACGACGATGCTGTTCATCATATACCTTGTCAAGTCTCTTGAGGAAAGCCGTGAACCAATGTTCAGCAGTGTGGTGCATCACAGCTTGGTACAGCTTTCCCCAACGAATTTCCTTCTCTTCATCGCCCATCTCCAGTGCAGTCTTGATAGCCTCAGCACATTGTCGATAATCCCAAGGATTGACCGACAGCTCATTGCCGCCAAACACGGATGCACTTCCAGTAAATTCGCTCAGGATGAGTGATCCAAATTTGTTGTGACCTTCAAACTTTCCGTCTTGACAGAAAAGATATTCATGACACGTCAAATTCATGCCTTCTCTCTGACTAGCAATCATCAAAGCGTCGGCAACTGTGAGCAAAGCCAGGTACTGCGGATAACTGATATCTTGCTTGAGGTAGACGAGAGGTTGGTAAGCCAGATTTGCCCACGATGAGTTGACTCTGGTGACAATATCTGATACGGTCGCATCGAGCTCTCCTTGCTCAGTAGTGGATGTTGCTACTTGAATCATAACCACGCGGTCCCTCCATGCCGGGTATTTGTTCAGGAACAGTTCGTATGCTAAAAGTTTTTGTCGTACTCCACGAACGGAATCGAGTTTGTCTCGAGCAACAATCAATTTCTTTCCGCGGTAGCGTTCTTGCATGGTGCTCAACCATTTTGCAACATCCGGGTCCGTACGATTCATATCCAATGCGACCGGGTCAATACCAATAGCAAGGTTGATGACATCCACAAAACGATCTTCCAATTGAACACCATCATTTGTTGCTTCGACACACAGAAGTCTGCTGCAAGTTTGAAGAAAGTGTCGTGCGTATTCATGAATTTGAAAGCCAATCAAGTTGGCACCCAACATACCTTCCAGTAGTTCTTTGCGAACTGCCAAGCATCGGAAGACCTCCGAGGATGGAAACGCCACGTGTAGGAAGAAACCAATCTTAGCATCTGGAAGCTTCTTTCGAATCATTGCTGGTAATAGAAGCAAATGGTAATCATGAATCCAAATGACATCTCCGCGCTTCCAGTTCTTGACGATCTTATCAGCGAAAGCCTGGTTGACTTTAACGTAAAATACCCAAGAATGGTCCTCGTAGGCTTTGCTCTTTGGATTATCCGGGATCTGATAATGAAAAACTGGCCAGAGAATTTGTTTGCAATAATGAGTGTAATGACCATCGAAATCGCTATCTTTGCAAAACACCGTCAAAGAATCGTGTTCAGTGGCCAATCGATCCTCGATATCCTGTCTCTGCTGTGTATCCTCGAGAACATCCGTAGGCATGCCGAGTGTTCCAACCCAGATCTTGTCATTGAGCTTTCCATTTCGTACTGCAGCTTGTACTGCATTTCGAAGACCTCCGTTTCCTTGATCTGCGGGAACCACGGTCCAAGGAGCATGAGCAAACACACGGTCATGGCTGTCACTCCTTCCGCCAAGTTGAGGTTGTCGGATTCCAGCCCTGCCTAGTGCCGCAGCCTTCTCTGCAATCTTTGTGCCTTTCAATAAGTCTGCTGGTGGTGGAGAGCTCGCGCGCGATTGAGGCTGGGTGAAGAGTTTACCCGTTCCCCACGCTGGCGAATGGGGATCGCTGGGCGCAATTATTGATCGTGGCCCTTCTTGCTTGGGGAAATGTGTGCGCAACTCAAGATCCTTCTGGGCGAAAAATTCATGATAGTCAATGTCTTTGGTAGGCGTGTGTGGAGGGGTGATGTCATTGTTGAATAGACTTGGCTTTTCGGTCGTGTCTAGTTTTGTTGACGCTCGTTTGAGAGGAGTCGGAATCGTTCGACCGCGGCCAGTAGTGGCAGGAGGAGCTGTCGAACTAGTGATTGGTTTGGAGGGGAGGAGGAAGTTGATGGTGTTGGGGAGGAAACTGCGCGAGGACTTAGTTAGCAACATATAACACTTGTGCAAGGAACATTTGAAGAATGCGGCATTAGTTCCTGTATTGGATTGCAGAGCCCAATTCTTGAACCCCGATGAATCGGAATTGGAGCCCTAAACAATCTCTAGAGCGTGTCTTGTTGATTCCTCTGGGAATAGTTGCAATTGTCCAAGAGGAAAAAAGTGAGGTCATCGCAAAAAAAGCTTGCGAGATTGGTACTCACAGGGAAACCACAAAGACCGTCATATTAAAAGCTTGAGCGGACGCTCAAGACCAGGTCGCAGAACAACAAACAGCACAAGGGAAGAAGTGGTACTGCCAAATTGCGCAATCATGGGCGGATGGAATGGTTGTAGGTAGTGGCGGTGTTGTCGTGGTAGGAGGGGGAGGGGAGCTTTGGGGGAAGAGGATAGCCCGAACTAGCAGGGTAATGGACCAGGTGGGAAAGTTATCAGAAACGAGAAATTTTGCGGGGTTGGAGGTGGATCAAGAGTGGCTTTTGTCTCCAGAACTACCCGGGAAGTGGCAGGTGGAGTAGTGAGGGAGGCGTTTAATAGTGAGTGCACAGGCAGGAGGCGGATCCAAGTTTGCCGTTTGCCTTTGTCGACAGAAAGCTTATTCACTGTTCGAGACCGCAAGAGGGGTCGGGATGGGGTAATTGTAATTGGCGTTGACGTTGTCGTTGCGATTGTTGGAATCAAGTTTTTGAAGCTGCTTGGAGTCGCTTTGGGCTCGTTTTTATTTGGACAAATAACCTTATTGCAACGTAGGTTACTTGGACCCGGGAACCGAGGAGATTCAAGATGGGAGCACAGTCGCACCAAGAACAGGTTGAGGGTACTGAGTCCAAGTTGAGGGTACTGAGTCCAAGTTGTACAATGCAAACTGGATTTCTAGTGCTCTGACTTTCCGACAGGGAAAGGGGGAGGAGATATTCAAGCTCGAGGGGACCGTGGGAGTCGCAGAAATGGAAGAAGGTAAGAGGAACGTCGATAAATATGTCGCACCTTTACCATCTCAAATCCCAATCCCCATATGATTTTTTTGCTACGTCAGGCACATACGACAGGGCTGCTTCAGTGGGTGGTATGGCCTGACAAGGGAGTGCAGAGTGCAGGATGCAACCTGCCAAGTTTCCTGTTGGACAAAGACGGCATCTCGGCCATCATCATCGGGTTGATACAGAATGGCCCAAAGGGGCAAAGGAAGTTGAGGTATCATATTGTGGCTAACTATTTTACCAGCTTCAGCCCTGTCTGCTTCAGAATTACGAAAACAACATGTGCTACAATTATATTGACCTGGCTGCCATAACAAAGCGCTGGGGGATGTGGGGTGGGGTGGCGAGGAGGCGTGAGGAGAGCAATACTGCTGCCCAAAAGATGATATCTCATATCAAAGAAGAAAGTAAGAAAACTAGGTAAGAACCAGCTCCCATAGAACGAGTATTTCGAGGCATTAAGACTTTCACACGTCACAGAAACTAGGTAGTAGTCTCCAGATAGTCTACGCCGCTCGGCATCTTCCCTCATTCTTCACATAAACCTTATCCCAACTTCAAGACACCTCTAACCAAGTCCAGCCACGCACAAAATGCTAAAATCCTCTCTGGACGCATCAAGCCAACTACCCCACAAAATTTCAAACCCAAAACCGACAAAATTATCACCCCATGTAAACTAGTTTCGACCACTCACCGCGCTCCCTCTAACCCGTGTTAGTTCCAATGGACCCAACATCCTTCCAAGCGTTTTTCCATACAAAAAGGAGGATATAAATTCATCCCACCACCAACATGTGATAACAAAGCCGATAATTTCCGTACCCTCCATCCCACCTGCAAGTTCCTGCATTCAATTGGGGCGTCTAGTTACAAACCCGCCCATACGGACCATATTCTCCGGCAAGAATCCCAACCAACAAACATTTGGGAAGTGATAAACGTCCTTGCCACGCTGTTGGGTACATATGTCGTGGCGTCGACGGTCCGAGGCGAGGAATCCCAGTCCCCGTCACAGTCATACAATACGTATTGCCGATCTCTCCGTGAGGATTTCACCATACGCAATTGTATAACGGGATAATGGTAGAAAGAATCCTGGTGGCATACGGAGTAAACCCCCCTAACGAGTTCTATCGATCTTGAAATATCCTTTCATCTTGGAAGCCATCAAGGGCAATGGCGTAAGCATGCATGAATCACTTGATTGTGGTGCCGTACAAGAATCTAGGTCTGTAAGTGGTCTGAGTCGAATGAGATATCGGAAGAGAGTGGAGTGAACAAAAGAATCATTTTGATACCCGAACACAATTCCCGGTGGGAAGGATGGATGGGAGTACATACAAATTCCTACTCCCCACCCCAACAAGTTTAGGGATAAGTTTGAAATAGTATCATCTCTCACCCCACGTTCGCGTTGATTCGGCTGCTCTAGCCCAATTCCTGCAAACTTCGTGAAGAGTAACGTTTGGGATCATATGTTGAGCGATAGTGTTGACTCGGCTCTACGGAGGCAGCTAGTCGTTCTGGTAACAGCTTGATTGTTCTAAACAACCTCGAACCACCAAATTTATTACGCGAGAGCCTCGGAATAATCGGCGTTAGTTATTCTTCGTTATCCAAAGTCTCCTGGCACAATAAATTAATCGTTGCTAGACTCCTCGCACAATATGTTCTCATATGAGAATGGTGCACTCAGAACGACGAGATGATTTAAATTCTTACATTACAACTATCTTACAAGCCAGTTTTATTATTACAATTTACAAAGCCATTCTCACCCATCATACATTCAGTATCTGTCCTAGCAAATCCTTCTTGTGATATAGCAAATAGTTGTTGTGAAGCTAATTGGTATTGTCAAACCCTAGATCTGTTAGCTGAGAGCTATGTAACACAGCGTGACATGGAAAACCTGCCTCAAAAAAGTACTCCCTTTTAAAATGTTTCCTTTCTCGCTCATCCATCTCCCCGTGACAGAGTGAGAGTCATATGTACCCCGTATCTGCAATATATTCCTCGTCGAATGCGAAATGCCTATTCAAGCACCCAAAAAAGAAGATAGTATCCGCTTCACTCCGTCCTGACTCATTTCGCCATCAACAAAGACCAGAAAGGTTCGCTTTCGAGTATTTTCAATTACGTGTATTGTTGTCTTGAAATCGTCCGGGTCCGGAGCTTCTGGTCCGCCTTCGTCGGATCGGTCATCTTTGGTAGGGGTTAATAGGCCCTCCATTGATAAGATGAGTCTTTCAATATAGTCGAAAGTCATCTCGAGGTCACAATCCTTTCCTTTGAGGTAACGAGTAATTGCCTTCAATGGCAGTTGCCGGAGGAATCTGGCCGATGGAGGTTCCATGTTGTCTTTGATGACTCTGAGAACCTGCAGCAAGCGCGCCCCAGCGCCGGCAGCGTCACCACCTGAACCAATCTTCTCAAGTTGTCTCGCAAGATCAATAGAAGGGAGAATATTTGTGTCATGCGTGATAATCTCTTCTTCGATAAGCTTTTGCAGTTGAACTTTCAGTATATCGTATTGGAGAGCAGGAGAAGGGATTTCAATAGCAATAGCATTGCTGCCACACTATAAATGAGTTAGCATTGTTCGAAAGAGTCTAGGAGAATGATAAACTCTAATTCTAAATTGTTCAAACCGTCTCGGGTAATTGGAAATATTGTTCGAAAATGTTTGGACAATTTCAAAACAGGAAGGAACAACAGAGGAAGATACATACCCGACTCAAAAACGCCGTATCAATGGAGCCTATCATATTCGACGTACACATCACAAGAACGTTTGGATATGACCTAAGACGATCGAGGCCGGTCAATAGTGCATTCGTAGCGCGCAAGGAATCTTGGGGTTCCCCTCGTTGTTGGTTTCCCTCTCTTGACATAGCAATACTTTCCACCTCGTCAATCAAAACAAAGTAAAAGCAATTCGGATTCGTCTTGCAGAGACGAGCTAGGGAACGAAAGATCTCGTCGACCATCTTTGCACTCTCAGAAAAGTACTTCGATAGAAGTGTTGCTGCTCCAACCTCTACAAGCTTCGTTTGGGTGTAGATAGAGCTGAGACGGACGGAGACTTTTTGGGCGAGACCTTGACATAGACTTGTTTTGCCTGTTCCTGGAGGACCATACAAGAGAATGACACGATCTTCGAGCATTGTGAGGCTCCTAGACTTTCGATTAAGGCGTTCTAGGCACGATTAGTGTTGAACAGTACTATTTATTATTCGAAAGGCTTTAGAACAACGAGGAATTCTTCCAAATCATCTCGAACAATGAGAAATTCTAATTCTCAATTCTTCTAACTATCTCGCATAATATCAGAAAGGGAAGGAACTGATCACATACCCGTATTGGTGATGATAGTCAAGAGATCTTCTTTATGGGCTGCATCAAAGATGAGTTCATCCCACGTGTTGGTAAACCTGGTATTTGGCATGAAGTATATTTCGGCTGATGGCAAAGTTTGGTCTTCATGCGGCGTACCAGACCCAAGAGAGAAGAGCTTCACATAGACTGGTATAGATTTGACAGAGTAAAGGTCTCCGGACGACTTTGGACCAGTGTATTGAACTACTTTCAGAGAAAACAAATTTGTTTGGCACCAATTATATCGGAGCGTTCCCAGAAGAGCGCGAGCTTCTATTGACAAGTTAGTGTTCCTGCCCGATAATAGTGCTATAGCGCTTGGAACTGACCGTCGCGATTGCCTAGAATATCTTCTCCAACGACAAAGTCCCAAGTTCTTGTCGCAAGGTTTCTCTGAAGCTCGTCGCGAACCTCGAGACCAGCAGTCCAGTCCTCATGACTATCCAAACTCTTCTTCAGAATACCTTCGAGGAAAACTTCCGCATCTTCATGCTGGGGCGTGACTTCATTCTCGATGGTGATTTCATTCTTGAGCTCAATTTCATCCTCGGTGATGACCTCATGCTCCAGCGTGGCACTGCTCTCGCTCCTAGCATCCAGCTCTTTTGGAGGGTCAATTGGTTCATTGCTGGGCTCGGATGGGAGCTGCAGGTTTGGAATTTCCGACATTGTTGAAGCCAGGCTTCGCGGCGCGGCCGGTGCGAATGCGATTGACTTTTGAAATCCAAACATAGAGGTATGGAGTAAGTTATGAAAAAAGTTACGTCGGTATAGGTATCATGTAGAAGGAAGAAGAAAGCGAAGGTAAACTTTCAAGGTGTTTGAATTTCCATTTGAGGTGGAAATGGGTTGAGTGAGCGGGTGAGGAAGGAGCGAGGGACCCTCCATAAAAGCGGCAGTAAATAGCTCCTGTTGTTCTAACTCAGTAGGAGAATTGAAGCTGATTGTTTCAGAATGCTGGGGCAATACTCTAAGTTGTTCTAGAAAGTAGGAACAACAGGAGAAATTTACTGGTTCGCTGCGCTCTAAAAAACCAACACTACGGAGTGGCCACCTCTAAAGGTCGATAATTGCGGGCTGATATTGGCACTTGTGAACCAGCCTATCTAAAGACCGAAAAAGACATGGTACAAAAAATGTTCCTAGACCCCTAATTAATTAATATACTAAGTCTATTATCTTTTCGTCTATGGGTTGTTAAGTATTACACGATTTTGTGACTTTGATGAGGGTGTCAAAATTGGCCCCGACCCTTATGGTGTTAGACGATGAGCTTAACCCGCCGCTTTATAAATGCCAAAAGCGGATCCCGGCCCGAATATCGCTGTGGCACAGGTAGCCAGGCACAGTGTGGCGTAAGCTCAAGGCAGGTGAAAGTTGCACTCGAACGTCATGGCATTGCCAAACGGCCCACCTCAGTACTTTCTGCCTACTCATCAACACCATGCTTCACAACTCGACCTCCCAATTTCCATTGCCATAAGCTCCTCTCCTCTCCTCCCGCCAACATGGCACAGCATTGCCCCAAGACAGCCGACCCATCCGATCCAAGGAATAACCAGACGGACTTCAATGTGCAACTTGTCTTGTCTCTTGCCCTGGGTCTTTCTGCTTTCATCGGGTTTTGTGTAAGGCAGCGGAAATCTCTGCTCTACGCATTTAATACCATATACTGATAAACTCAACAGATACTGCGCCCACGATGGAAAAGCCTCTACGCCGCCCGGAAGCAACAATCCGACGCAGCAGAAGCTTTACCAGAACTTCCGGATAGCTTCTTGGGATGGGTGCCAGTTTTGTATCGAGTAACGGAAGAGCAGGTTCTCGCGTCTGCAGGTCTTGATGCGTATGTGGTAAGTTGGAACCCCGTAGATACTCTCAAAATCAGAAAATAACCCCGCCTTAGTTCTTAGCATTTTTCAAAATGTCCATCAAGCTCTTTGGCGTCATGTTCCTCCTCAGCGCCGTCGTTCTTGCGCCTATAAATAAGCGCTACGCAGACAAGCAGAATTCCGAGTCATCGATCACGTTATATGAGGAGGACTATTGGAACTATAAAGCGGAAATGGCGCTGTTGAAGAAGCCACAGCCCGAGCAGGGTTACCTCTGGGCATATCTCGTTTTCACCTACTTCTTCACAGGACTCGCCTTATATTTCATGACCAGACAAACCCAGCGCATCATACAAGTGAGGCAGGATTATCTTGGGAGTCAGCACACGACGACCGATCGGACGATTCAGCTTTCCGGAATCCCACTCGAACTAAGATCAGAGGAGAAGATAAAGGAGTTTTTGGAGAAGCTAGAGTTAGGAAAGGTCGAAAGCGTTACTGTCTGCCGTGATTGGAAGAAGATGGATGACCTGATGGATAAACGGGCAGCTGTTCTGCGAAGACTGGAGGAAGCATATTCTGTACATCTCGGTCGAAGCAAAACCAAACAGATTGAAGCACCAAGGCCAGTCGAAAGTGGAAGTCCAGAAGACGAGCCGAACGAATCAGGAGACCATGAGCAGGATGATTTGTTGGATAACCATGTCATCCCACATGACAAACCGCGCCCTAAAACGCGCATGTGGTATGGGGTGCTGAATCTCCAAAGTCGAAAGGTTGACGCAATCGATTACTTTCAGGAGAAGCTTCGAAAGATTGATGACGAGATAAAATCTGCGAGAAAGAAGGAATATGAGCCAACACCGTTGGCTTTTGTCACTATGGACTCCGTACCAGCTTGTCAAATGGCTGTCCAGGCGTTACTATCGCCAAAGCCAATGCAACTCTTGGCAAAGCTCGCTCCTGCGCCATCTGACATTGTATGGCAAAACACTTACCTGCCTCGATCTTCCCGTATGATAAGATCTTGGACAATCACAGTATTTATCCTCGTTCTTACAATATTCTGGGTCTTTCCGGTTGCCGGATTGGCTGGGCTACTGAATATTTGCTCGATCGCTCAAGTATGGAAGGGCCTTGCAGACCTGCTGGAGAGGCATGCTATTGTCAAATCCTTGATTCAGACTGGTTTGCCTACTTTGGTTGTCTCACTGCTCAACTTGGCTGTTCCTTTTCTTTACGATTATCTTGCCAACATGCAAGGTATGATATCACAAGGCGACGTTGAGCTCTCTGTGGTATCCAAAAACTTTTTTTTCACTTTCTTCAACGTGTTCTTGGTCTTGACGGCGTTTGGAACGGCGAGCAACTTCTGGCCTCAATTACGAGAGAATTTGCGAGATACTTCAGGCACCACACTCGCATACCACTTGGCAAAGGAAGTCCAGGCTCTAGGAGATTTTTATACGAACTTCATTCTGCTTCAAAGTATCGGTCTCCTTCCGTTTAGGCTCCTTGAGTTTGGCAGTGTTGCGTTATATCCAATCACTTTGATGGGTGCTAGGACACCTAGGGATTATGCGGAATTGGTTCAGCCGCCAATATTCAAATATGGCTTCTACTTGCCTTCCGCTATCTTGGTGTATATCTTGTGCCTGGTATACAGTATCTTGCCACCAGGATTTAAGGTGCTATTCTTTGGAGAGTTATACTTCATTATTGGGTATTATACCTACAAATATCAACTGCTGTACGCCATGGATCATCCACAACATGCAACCGGAAAGGCTTGGCCCATGATATGTTATCGTATCTTGGTCGGTTTGGGGGTTTTCCAAGTTGTGATGGCTGGCTTGATCGCATTGGAGTCTGAATTCACGGCAGCTGCCTTGGTTGTACCACTGATACCTTTTACAATCTGGTACAGCTACTATTATAGGAGGACATATGAGCCTCTGACCAATTTCATTGCCCTTCGTAGCATCAGACGAGATAGTAGTCCAGATATCAACATCGCAGACGAGAATATCGGTATCGCTCGACCTCCTGGAACCATGCGCCGTCGAAGCAATACACTGGATGAGGCTAGGGAGAGGGGCTTGAAGTTTGTGAACCCGAGTCTGACGGTGCCGTAAGTTTGATCCATACGCACAGTGTTATTTCAAGTACTAACTCAGGTTAGTCTCGAGAAGATGTGGATTAACAGAGATGAGCGAGACGTACCAGCGAATGATGGCTCTGCAGATTTGGACAGACAAGAGAGTACATCAAGTTCTTTAAGTTTAGGCGACACTCATATCTGGCGTGACAACGGAGATTCAAATGTTTGAAAATTTGATATGGGTATGGAATTTATTCATTCCTGGCGTTGCTGGATGGTCGTTGGACGGCCGTTTGGGGGCAGGTCGCTCTTTCCCACAAAAGCTACTCAGTCATTGGTTTTTCGTGTAGCGCATACCCTTCGCACTTTCCTAAATTATATAGTTTGTACAGTTTGCTTGATGTCATATTTCCGGTGCTCTTCTTGAATCTCCGGATGACCTTTATCTCCCTTTTCCTTCCCATCCGCAGGCTTCCTAAACGCTGCGGGGCCGACATTTTATCTACATAAATTGATTGCACTCTATTTTGTATTCCTTTCTTTTAGCAGCAACCATCCGCCCTACCATCGAATTCTTATGCCAGTCTTTTCAGTTGCATACCGCTCATCCATCATTAGCAAAGTGGTCTCCTCTTGGGAGGCCACCGACAAAACGTCTTCCCAGATTCTCCTTTCGAGGAGCATTGCGGAACCTGACCTCATCTCCGTTTCAGAAGCTAGTTCCGCTCCCCCAGCCATGGTGGCCTCCATTTTCGAAAACCAAGAAAGCCACATTATGACCATCGGCGATGCTACTCCCTCAATATCGCGTACTGTGATATCTGGCGCAGTTTTGACCCCGGAACAAGAGCAGTCGCACTCTACTGGAAGTAAGTTCTTTCCCAAAATTTAGCCATGCTCAAAGCTAATGAGCAAGACCCAGGCAATATCAACAACAAAACAACCCGACGGCTCTCTAACAATACTCACCTGGGACCTAATTCTACGACAAGCGCCCCAAAAACATTCCCTATAATTACAACCAGGTCCATAGACTCTACTCCTGATTTGGAATCCACCCTGTCACCGATCGAATGCGAACCAGTCAAAGTTGTTGAAGTCGAGAGGCAAGGCGATTCCGTGCGAGGTAGAACATTGGCAAGAAGCCCACGGGTATCGAATCCTCTTTCGCGAGCAGAATCGAGAGGTCGGAGAAATGATCTAGCCATAGAAATCGATGCCAAATCACTGGGGAAACGTGCCCGTCGTAGTAGCACCCTCCACGACGATCCTACAAACTTACCTGCCATTCTCGATGACCGTCTCTTAGAGCCGTGCCCCCACGACCCTCTGTGCAATACAGTTTCAGAAGTACTCAACTCGCCGATCAGTACATCAGAAATCTCACAAAGCATTTCCCGTGTCAATTCCGCCACATTGGAACTCCACCTTCGACTTGCCTCCTTTCCGGGGCCGACTCCATTACTTGGCTTAATATCCAGTGATTCAGAGGCACTCAATTTAATTGAGAGACATTGTTCTGATGCTCAGTCCGAAAACAATATCCTACAACGATTGGGATCAAATTTTTCCTCAAATCTCCTGTTGCGATCCCATGAGAGTGCGGCAAAGCCAAAACCATCCATAGCAGCGAACTTACCAACAGAGATACTGCATCAAATTTATGGGAATCTTAGCCCGGATGATTTCCATGCCGCCCGACATGCCTGCAGAACCTGGTTTATTAACAGTTTAGAGCGATCCCTTCAGGAAATGATGTTTCGACGTAATGGTTACTCGAGCAGCATTGCTCATGATATGACAGCAAACTATGTCCTCGATTCCGATACCAAAGTCAATGACGAATGGCTCATGAGCAAAAGGCTTTCTCGAGAGTGTGCTCTTGGCCATGGATGGACTGGCAACGGATTACCTTCATTGAAAAATAAGAGTGGAAAATCAAGTGATGAAGCTTTCGTTGAAATCTCATCAATCGACTTTACCGAGGTGACAATTCATCACCATGGAACCAGCTCCGTTGGTACTGTTTTTACAGTGAGCAACTGCGGAAAGTTTCTCATGGCGGCCAATGGGTGTTTGGTCTATATTTATGAGTTGAATCAATCCTCAAAAATCGTCAACGGCACCTGTACATCTCAACCAGGATCCTTGCGACCAGTTACCGGAATCATATGCCCCCACAAAGTGCTGGCTTGTAGTATGGACACTTCCTCTCGTCGATATGCCATTGCGGTACTCCTTGAAGGTCGAATGGGATTAGTATGCGACATAAGCACTTTGAACAAACCTTCTTCTTCATCCCGATGCTCGCAAGACAGTGCAATCAATCCACAACGGCAAGATCCACCGTCGTCCCGTTCAAGGGTTCCTTCGTGGCAGGGCTTACGTGGGACGTCCTTTCTTGATCGGGTTTCTTTGAACAGCTCAGCATCAAATCTTGCTTTCGGCGGTGCACCTCCAACTGAACCTGCATTTGTCTTTCCCGGGATAGCCACATCTGGCTCAAGTTTTGCACCAGCAAATGACTTGGTGTGGCAAGATGTTTTCCGGGGTGACATACCAAGTTCTGCACAAACAGCTGGACCCAGTTCACGCCATTCCTCACTTCCAAAAACTGGTATACTCAGAGCAGATAGTAGGCTTCAAAGCATCTTACCACCTTATCAAGAAAACGAAAGCACCGATGCAACAATGCCAATTGAAACTGGACCTCGATCACTTTACCGTAGTCTCTGTTCAGATGACGATCCGCCTCGATCTGTGGCAATCTGTCCCCAACGAAGATGTGTTGCCTTTGGATGCTCTTCTGGGATTGAGCTTCATTGGGTTGATGCACTTACTGGCCAAGATTTGAATAGATGGTTTCCTCTTACGGCACCCAGTGACTATTTGTTCTTCCTACCTCCGAGACGGACCGTGGATTCAGCCAAGAAATTGAGACTTATCAGTAGTGCTGCAAGACCGAGTGAGCGACCAGCAATTGTTGAAAGGGCGTTTGGTCACCGTAATCGAACTAGTCCCTTCTGGGAAAAATTGGGAAGAACAACAAGTGCTATTGAAACCGGTCAGAGTTCACGAACTAGGCAGACTTTTGGGGCTGGAACTCGGGGTGGTGATTCTTTTAGTCGCTATGGGAACCCAGCGACGGAATTCTCTGATCACTATCGTGCTGTTCCTCTAAGTGACGGATATCATATCCTCTTCACTGACCCAGTTACTGGACTTCTTTGTCTTGGAAGTGATGCACCCGTTGGTGGTCCGACGAAATTGCTGCGGAAGATGTGGTTTCAAGGACCTGAGGATAAAGGCAGTCCAATTGCTTATGCCAGTGGTTCGGATTTGCAATGGGGTGTTCGAGTCGTGGCCGCCTTTGGTCCCGAGGATGAGCAGAGCCTTTGGCTATTCTCCGTCCCTAGTGATATTTTTACAGCGGAACAAAATCGGAATAGCCCTGGTTTGTGGCCTTCGGAAGACTTTTCTAAGGATACTCACAATTGGGAGTGGTTAGACTGGTGGCCTGAACATGGCGAGCAGGAATGGCTTGCGCAAGCTGCAGACCCAATTCCGAGCATTCACCCTCGAAGTACATGGCCTGTCAAGATCAAGGGCCAACAAATCGGTACGTGTCAAGGAGTCATTGATCTTGCCATCGATTCGGGACCTGACATGGTTATCTGGGCACTGAGCAAAACGGGCATAGCGAAAGTATGGAAACTCAACGATGGAAAGAATGAAGAGCCTCGAATGAGCCTGGTTGTTCGAGATGGCACGATCCGAGACGTTGATGGTGCGGGGGATGTCGAGATGAGTGGTATCTTGGTGACATCCCCTGATGACCTCGCGGACACCGGGTCCGCTTTGCAACAGGAGTCTTTTGATGGCTCGTTTTCTCCTGTTGCTGGAAGCTTTGCTCAGAGAAGAATGGGTCGTGAGCTGTGGGGTGGTGATTGTGTGAGGGTTGATTTTGAGGGGGATGTTTTGATGGATGATTTGTGTCTTTCGGATGCTGTCGATGATGGGTTTAAAGACGTGGACGATGACGAGCCCGAGGTTAGTTTTGAGGGGATGAGGGGCCAGGTTTGGTGTGGGAGTTTTTGGGAAGGGGAGAGAGGTGGGAATGCGAATTTGAATGGGGGTGGAAACGGCGATTTGGTGGAAGAGCTCACGGGGATTGTGAGGATTGATATTGAGATTCGATGAGTGTGGTTGGGTGAGTTGCCTGTGAGATAGAGGGTATGGGATCAGAGTGCTCTTTTTTGCCTTGCTCCGCTTTGGGTTGGCTAGTTTGTCTGCGTGGGCGGTATTGGTAGTAGTTCCGAAATTCCTAAAAGCAATTCCTCAAATACTATTGTTTACCTCTTTCTTGTGGTTATTCTTGAGGATGCCTAAAAATGGTGATACATCTCGTAAAATTACATTCTAGACTAAGCATATTTCCAGTCTCGCTTAGTGTTCCAACTATGCTCGATAGACCTTTAAAAAAAGCTCTAACAAAAGAAAAAGAAATACTGATTAAATTGAATATCACAACCGCGCTTCTTCTATCTTTGGTTCTCAATTCTTTTTGGTTGAACGGGTTGCAAGTGCATTCTCTCACACATGAATTATGTACGATTCTAATTTCCTTCTGCTTCTAGGCAGCAAAAACGGAAAGGATTTTGTCTGCGGGTTAACCAAGCAGGACCAATAGTTTTTGCCTGTTTTTATCTCTTGCGCGGTTGGTGTGTGCTGCAGGTAAAGTTGCTGCAATTCAACTCAGCAGTATGCGGACCAACAAGATGCTACACCGCATGAACTCGAAATGAAGAAGGGTGGGCGTATGCAGCACGCAGTCCCTGTTGCAGAATTATCTTGCAGGGCTGTTGCCAACAACACCTTTTGAGAACTCATCCTGATTCTCCTCGAGATTCTATTTGGTGCTTAGAATGCCTCGAGTGAAGACTGCGCATGAATAGCCATCCCATCGACTTAAATGGTTGACAACTGGTATGCACTCCATTCATAGTTTGTCGCCACACCGACAGTTCAAG
Organism: Hymenoscyphus fructigenus; assembly: GCA_001414455.1. NCBI lineage: Eukaryota > Fungi > Ascomycota > Leotiomycetes > Helotiales > Helotiaceae > Hymenoscyphus > Hymenoscyphus fructigenus. Next base: position 432,310 of record LKUV01000022.1, on the reverse strand, counting down.
GTTGCACATATCGCGATTTGGTGTGCTACAAAATATTCGGTAAGAACCACTTGATCCTCTCTTGTTTGGTGGAAGCCAAGTTCATCGCTTCGTATTCAATGTTCATTCTTTTGTCTTCTTATCAGCCTTCAATCTCCTAAAACCAGACCTTCTCCGGGTGACTTCTTTTTGAATCAGCACACTAAAAAAAACTTTGAAGCGCTTCCTTATGAATTCTATCGCAAGTTCAATCGGGCAGAAGGATATGGGAGGCGATACAAGCGATGAGATGAGATGGGTGAGGTATGAGAGTGAAGTGGCGGATGTGAGGTTGTTCGAAAAAACCGAGAGAGGAAAACGAGGACCAAAAATCTAGCACCGATAGTATCAACAGCAATCGTACTTGTGACAACAGTGAGGGCACAGAAAGCCAATACGCTCGGCGAACGGGAGAAAGAGTTGGTGAATTAATGGATGGGTTCATGAAATATAATCCAGAGACTTCCAGGGAGAAGTAGAGGAAGGTTCTGCGGCGTAAAATGACGGATGATCGGTCGGAGAGCTTGAATGCTGATTTTTGGAGCTTTTTAGACGACTTGGTGGATGACTACGGGCCGCAGGATATAGAGAAAGGAAGGTTAGAAGACGAGCCTCCCCGTGTATTCGTGGAGATGCTTATGTCACTACGTGGGGTGCAGATCTTTCTTCAGGGGCAGACCAAAGCAATCAGTCGTTTGACGCGAGTCATGGCAAAGGCTCCCAAAGCGCAAGAGGAAGAGGAAGAGGAGCTTGGTTATACTAGAAGTCGAACTGTTGCAAAATCTCTGCGTCAACTTGTCTCGGAGTAGACTTCTATGACTGCGGATGACGCGATGGACGACTATTGGAAGAAAATGAGAGCTGCACAGGTTCTCCCTAAAATGAGGAAGAAGAGAAGAGGCCGTGAATGGAAACTCTCTCAAGATGTAAGCTCCATGAAAGTTGAATTCTCTACCTCCAACTTATTACAATTTAGCAAGCCGGTCAAGCTCCGAGAGCAAACGAAAACTCTCACCCAAAGACAGAACTAAAAGAACTGGGAACCGCATTATCAATACCACCCTGCAATAATGTTGTTCTTTTCTTCACCAATCTTAACTGCGGGGATTCCAGTCGAGAGGCTATTGACAACCATCTTAAGGATTACTTGGCTGCACTGAAAACGTGCGGTCAGAATACTCGCCTTGTCATTGCTGATTTCCCCTTTGCGTTGTTTCATAAATTTGCAGACAATAATACTGTTTATGAGAGCTTGCCTTCATGTGAGTCAATACTACTTGGTTTCTTTGCAATATCCGACTTTGCAGCGGAAAATAAGGGCCATCTAGAGCCTATGAGACATACGTACGGCGCCCTAAAAGATCATTTATTGGAATTCAGTGAGTATGAGCCAGATAATCTCTGGGTACGGGCTGTGTGAGTGTAAAGTGGTTTGTTGAATTATATTGCCAACTGATGGGATAGCTAGTGTTTGCGAAGGTATCACAACGGTATTCCAGGAAATACCTAACGGCTCTTCTCCTCAACTTATATACCCATCCATAGCCGAATTGGGTAAATACGGTCTCCTCGATTATCAGAAAAGGCCCTTCAACACTTTATTTGACCTTCATTTGGAATGCGTTGAGCAGCAACCTAGCTGGACCTTTAAAGATCGCTTCCAGATGACATTCTACGAAATCATTAAACACCCCCCTGAACGCGAATATTGGACTGTCGGGACTATGTATTCCCAATCAGATACCGAGTCTAAGGTGATATTTCGAAAAGCTTGTATTATGGTAAGAGGAGTAACATGCAGTTTTGATCAATCTCACTGACAATAAGAAGTTTGGGGTGTATCCTATCTATCAAACTCAATATCCCATTCATGAAAAACGAATTTTATCCATAAATATCGTAAGTACAAAGGGGGTCATGTACCAGCAAGCAATGTTACAAATTCTATGTCATTATTTGGTTCAAATCATTTCTAGGTGGAACGCTCTTTTGGCACATCTCACAACCCTCTTCGGCAGCAGAGATCATGCGAGGTTTATGGACCCAGAATCCTACGTGCATTTTCTCTACGATGAGGCCTCTTTCCCTAGATCCAAGTTCTATTTCCGGGCCATTGAGTATCTAGGTTCTTTTGAAGAGAAAATAACTGTCAATGTTGGGCAGATAAAAGAACTGCGAAAAGCACTCGTCAAAAGTGTTGTTGGAACTGCAAAAAAATACAGATACCTCGATGACTTTAGCGGATTCGATTCAGATTCGGATTACGACAAGGATCTAAAGCACATTGATCACATCAGGCAGCTGGATGCTGACCTGGAACCGCTTTGCAAGGAGCTAGAAGAGATTGCAAGAAAGTTTGGGAAAATACTTAACACTGTCCAGGCACTCCGTGACGGTGTAACGTACAACCACAGTCCATCTCCAACCAAAATCACAAAAACTAATTCTCCAATTTAGCTGTTTAGTGCAACAGTGTAATGGAAACTCGACAATCAAGAATATTGGGTGAAAATGTTCGGCTCTTGACATTCGTCAGCATCTTCTTCTTGCCACTAGCATTCTGTGTTGTAAGCCAGATGCAGGCTCTTTCTTTCATTCTTTGGGTATTTCGTCTACCACTCGAGGATTAGAACTGCTAACACTTATGTAGTCTTTCTGGAGTGTACCGGTTGGTTCAACAACCTGGCCTGGGATCCATACACCTGTCTCTGCTGCGATCAGGTCAGGACTTTTCACATACTTGATCGTTTTCAACCTCAATCTGTTACAGTTTTTCGGTTGATCTGTCTTGGCCATTCCACGAAAATATATTCTCGATAAAATGACGTTAGCAGACATATCAAGAGTCCATAATTCAACCGCTGAAAAAGAAGAATCAAAAATGCCGCGAAACACAAAATCCGAGAATGCATCCGAGAAAGAGAAACAGGCTTTTTCCAGTACTTGGTCAGCTAGAGCAAAAGCTTTTGAAGTTTTTCCTAAACCAGATCAAAATCCGAAGCCTTCCACTTGGTGGCTAGTCATTTTTGTTGTCCGCTTATCTTTTGTTTCCATATATATACCAGTACCCAACCAGCCGGACCTGAGGCTGGAGAGTCTTCGGCTAGCGTCTTCGGCTAGCCAAACCAAAGACCAGTAAAATCTCCACCGTCTCTCTAGAGTCATACGATCTTCGATAGAACAAATTCTTCGATACATAATTCGCAGTCGGTGAAAAAATGGATGACGTAGGTGGAGTTGAGGGGAGAATTTAGCCCTATATCAGAACTCTGATATTAATATGATATTTTTCCTAAGGCGCGTTGTTCGGATTCGGAGCGAGGATAACCTTGTGGTTTTGCCTTAAGGAGGCTGCGGATACAGGGTTCTTGATGGGTACGGAGTATGAAAGATTCCCAAGTTTTAGGGACGGAAAAGAGAGGATGAGATAAAGGGATGAAGCTTGATAGTTTTCGGGTTTCTATTTGGATGGGGGCTACTTTCGTACTCTGTCTATTTGGGATGAAAATGAATCGATGGTATGAGAAAACTCTTGCCCACCATTTGAAACATGTGTTGCTGTGTACCAGACACTTGATTGGTGAACACTTGAGCTGAATTGACCAATTGATCGTGTTGCTGGCAAAGTTCAATTGAGTGTGCCCCAACCCCCAAAATTTAGTATGGAAGGCACTAGATCCTAGGGGCAAGTTATACTCTGGATGTGAGCAGAGTTTTGCTTTCTGTCTCTGTTCTCGGCATTAGGTCGAGGTCGAAGGAAGGAACAACCTCGCCGTCATTCCAGGTTGTCGAGAGGGTGTGGAGGGGAAGGAGCGACCTTGAGCGTCGAGAGAAACCTCTGGGGTGCGGCCGTCTGACGGGATTCCAAAAGAGTTTGCAGTACAAGTAGGCTTCTGCTTCTTGATGAAGTACTTATTGACCCACGGCTATTTTCAAGTAACCACGCTCTCTCCCTCTCACAGTACACCCATTTTTGCTCTTCCGACCAGCAGAAAATGGGGGTGCGAAAGCCCAATAAAAAAAATAGAAATGCAACAAGAACAGCAAAACAAAGACATGACAAAAACGCTTGCAGCACCCCCTTCCCAAGGACAAATGGCTCAACTGCAGCAAAACCCCACATGATGTATATAATTGCCGTGGTGTTGTTAAACAAAAGCAAGCTTTCCCAGTTTTCCGCCCTTTGCGACAGCCGATGGAAAAAGTGGGTGTGGCCCCTGTCAAGGACCCCGTTTCTAGGATATCCCATCAATCATCTTCCTCCATCCACAACACCAAGGGAATCCCCAGCTCCGCTCTCACCTGGCGCATGTCTGATATCGTCATGTGCTGCCCAATACTTGATTGTTGCCCAAGGCCGACTGAGAGCATGGCAACGCCGCATTGCCTCTTCGAGACCGCGTGTCAGGTAGGTGTGCAGAGAGGATATATAGAGGTGGGTGACTCCTTTTGCTGAGGGCTTTCGTTTTTGTTTGAAGAAGAAGAGTATACACAGCTCTATCTGTTTTTGAAATTCGCATTGCCTTGCATTGTTTCGCGGAGTCAGTACTGTTGAACTCCATTGGGATCGAGTCATTTTGTTTTGAGCACATTACCATCAGCTTACCGCCACCATCACCCGACGAGTGTGGAAGGAAGAAAAGGAAAGAGCGGTATCACAGCAGTTCTCGAATACGAACAGCGGAGTACAAGATATATCCGTTGGAAGGGGAAGCGTCATCAGATCCGTCCGCCAACTCGAGAAGCACCCAGAGCTCAACAGCACCAAGAAGTTTAAGCAGCCTCCGCAACCATGTGCCTCTTCAGCTGTTAGTTTTCCCGCTTCTCTGTCCTAGGTCCAAAGCTAATATTTCAATCAGCCCGGAAGCCCAGATGGGAAGAAGACATTGTTTTCTCCTCGCGTCGAGCCTACCCAAAACGACACTCCCACCACCACTCTTCCTCCTCTCGAACACAGATGACAGAAACAATAATAAAAACACACCGTCCATCCGCCGAATACGTACACGCACCTCAACCTCCACCTCTCGCTCTTCCCGAGCCAAAACCCATAACACCACCTCCTCCACCACCCGCTCCTCCCTCCATAGCCCCTCGTGCGCCATCTCCCCCGCCACAACCAGTCTCTCGAATCGAACTCGTATCTGTCGAAGAAGACCTCATACCAGTCTCCCCACGAACATCGCGTTCCCACGTTTCTTCCTCCCACCGAAGTCATTCGCGACGAGGCTCTAGCTCACATCACCGAAGCTCTTCGCACGGAAGAGATGAGGTGTATATTGAGCGGGAACGCATACGCGAAAGGGTTGCCCGTCCTCCATCGCCACCTAGAGTGGAGCACGAAACATTCCGATATGTGGAAGGGCCGCGACCTAGGAGTGTTGTGTATGAAAACCGGCCGCCACGAGTGAGCAACAGGGTGGTGGAGAGGGAAAGACAAAGAGTTGTGATTGGGGATGAGGGCAGGAGAAGGAGTTCAAGGGAATATTATTGATTGGTTTTATGAATGAAATAGAGTATATAGGAGTTGGATTATAGGCATATGTCTGGGTTTGAGGTTTTGGTAGACCGTCAGGGATGGGGTTTGAGAATGGGAAATGTTATTACGATATAAAGATTGACGATGTAACGTGTTTACTTATATATAGATTTAATGATAGAAACACCATTTAGAGTAAACTTTTTGTTGCTACAAATCTCATCGGGACCCTATGCATTGATGACCAGCCAAGGCTCAGCAACTTTGAGAAATATATAACCCAGCCTCAAGGTATCAATTTTTAATTGGTCCCCTTTTTTGCTATCCACACGGCTTGTATAGGGGTTATCAACTAGCCCAATCGTCAAATAGCAGAATGAAAGGACAAACAGACGGAATCGTACGAGCCCGAAGATTGTTGGGAAAGAGGGGATCCTTAAGGGCGACGACCGCTGAATGTGCTCTCAGCGCGTTTCTACGAGGAGCCTGAAATGGCCGAAGCACACGACTGAAGAAGCATCCCTGAAGTAAAGATGGATGTACGGCAATTCTTCCAAAATGCTGAGATGAACATGGTTGTAGGAATGAAGTTTCATCAATTAGGTGACAGTTATATCATCACACTCCAAAAACTATTACCTAATGGTTCTTCTGTTCGAAACCTTTCAAAGCTTCGAGGCCCTATGCCTCCCTTCCCCCATAGAATGATAATCTTTCCTTCCTCATATATGGCATAAGAAGGTCGCCACATAATGTTCACCGGTTCAGCTTCCAATTCTCTGACTATTTCCTTCCATTCATTACTCGGATTCTCCTTTTCAAAGCGAAGGTCGTCTTTGTCTATTGTTATAAATCCCTAACGTTGATAAAGCTTCGTTCCTATGACTGCTCCTTCGAGACATGACTCGAGTCTCTTCGCATTAACTTTGCCAACAAAACACTCCAAAAACAAATCTCCGATTCCACGATCACGATACTCTAGAAGAATCCAGAGAGCAAGACGGCCTTTATAAAATGAAATCCTTAACAGAATTACCCTGGTTAAGCTGGGAAATGGACCAAGGTGCATGCATGGGCTACAGGCATCATTTTTGGTCTATGTGCAAGAAGTTGCTCGTACATAGACTCAGCCAGTTCTCGCTTCTCCGAACCATTTGCAAACAGCGTTGCCTTGAACTTCTTCAAAGGACCGCTCGGCTACTGGACAGAACGTTGTAGTGACGGGAGGTGGCACTAGGATCGAAAATGCAATTACCATTTCCTTTGCTCAGGCTACTGCAAAATTAATTTCAATTCTTGGCCGCCGGGAGAGCTTCCTTCAAAAAGGCCTCGAAGAAATTACACGCGTTGATTCTAGTAAGAAAACAAAAATTCTGTACCTTTTAGCAGACTTAACATATCGAGACCAAACCCTTGCCGCAATATCATTAATCAGCGCAGAAGTCAGACTTGTCGACACTTTCATCTCAAATGCAGGTACTATCCTGGCACTGGTACTAGTCGCAAAATACAATGCCAAAGATCTTCTTCGGAGGTTCGAACTAAACGTTATCAGCACATTACATGCAGTACAAGCATTTGAGTCACATGCAGTCCCCAAGTCATTGAGTTTTTATCAATATAAACTATAGCATGGCACACCTTCCTCCATTTCTAGAACTTGGAATGAGTGTATATACTGTTTCCAAGTCGGCAAATCTCAAGATGATAAAATCTTTTGCTGCCGAGAATCTCGACTACTGCGTTTTCAATGTACAGCCTGGAATTGTCGCAACGGATGCTGGGGATAGGGATGAGCTTGATGTTGTAGACTTCCCAGATGGACGTATGTAACACTTCTCCTTCGTAAATTGCTTTCACGTTACTAACCAGGCGCTAGCTGAGTTGGCAGGTCATTTTTGAGTGTGGCTTGCTTGGATATTTTTGAAGAGTAAATTTGTATGGGCAAATTGGGATGCAGAGGAGATGCTCAAAAGGTCAGAGGAAATAAGAAGTTCTTGCTAGCTCACATGTACTTTGGAGACAGCTTTGAAGTCAGTGTGAATAAGTGTAGACTCTAGTTTGCGATACCACCTTGTTTACGCGGATTTAAGGCGTCATTTTCCTTTCTTATCCCCATCCTAGTTAGCATCTGAAATTGCCCTGCTGTTCGGTCCGCGATAATTTCCGAAGCGCGAAGTGCTAGGTTGGAAACGTGGAAGGAGATGTCGAATTACGGAATAAAAAAAGAAATTCTTGAGATAACAATAAACTGCCTTTGTACGTAATTTAAGTACGGGCATAAAATTCTAAATTTCACAACACCGGGATGCTACACAGACGCAAGAGGTACTGCAAAAGAGAATAGTCAAAGATCTGGGTCAATTTTAAGTTAGAATTTGCTTACTGGGAATAATTAATTATTTTTCGAGGCATTGTTTGCTTATAAAAAACTAATCTTGGAACGAGTCATAATTTTTTTTTAACTAAGGCCACTTCCGGTTAAGCGAGAGGTAAATAACCCATTTTCCCTTTCAGGGATTTGCTACTACTAATTGTGTCAATGTGATAGATTATAGACTCTAGTAGTAATGGGCAGGTGAAAAGGGTATCTACTTGTTTGTTGCAAGCAAGGTATCTGTATGTGATTTGGTTAACTCCAAGCATTCAGGGATTGCGAAACATCCTGTCTACTCCCCCAAGAAGTTGTATTTGTAGCTTATGTATTCGCTCAGATCAAAAGAAAGTAGTCAAATAATGTTCAATGATGCATTGTAAGTCCCAAGCTGACAAATCAGCCCTTCTGAAGCGATGCCACAGACCTTAGTGGACTTCCGCTTCCTTTATACCTTAAAATCGCCGACCCACTTTACTTAGGAAGTAATTGCTGAGAGATTGAGATAGTGAAGCAGATTCTTGTCTCTAATTTTTAAAGTATATGCGGGATGACTTCAATTTGTTCAGGAGAGTTGGGCGGGGTAGCTCACGTACTGAAAATCTTACAGGTACCTGGCCGGGGTTAAGCTTCTGTACGTTGAATAGGCGTGCCACAGGCTTGCATGGGATTTTGCCGAGGAACCATAACAAGTACGTATTTGGGATTTCTCCAAATCCGTAACATCCGGAGTACGCCTTTTTAACCTTCTGTATCCACCCTTTTGTTACTCCATCTTTCTCTTCAGCAAACAGCCCCCTTCACTCATTCAACTACTTGAAAAAATGGCATTCTTTACTTTCATCTTCGGCCATTTACTACTTATACTTCTGCAATCAACTGCTTGCTTTAGCACAGCAACTACTCGCGATGTTCCTACCCCTAGACTCGTTCTTGAAATGCCGAAGGGTACACCTCTTGAAAACATCCACACAGGCCGTTTTGGAAACTTGTTTCTCAGTACTCTCAACTCCAGTAACCTCTTCGAAGTTGATCTGACGGGATCCACTGCGCATCCTGTTTCAAATTCTTTGAATGGTAGTACCGCTCTGACAGGCATTGCTACCATTTATGCGGACGATGAGAGTAATTGTTCGACGACCAGCAGTATGTTTTTGAGATTTTATCTTTCCAACCTATCCTCTCTCGTGGGTAGTCCTTAAATTTTAACTCTGTTTTATAGATTTCGCTGTGAGCGGCGGTCAATTAGCTGCAAATGGCTTCGGCTTTGTTCCCAATTCTATGTCTGCGTACAAAGTTTCATGCACTACAAACTCAACTATCTGCATCGTTCAAAACCAGATTCCTACCAACGCACTCCTTAACGGAATGACCTCAATTCCGGGAAAGCCTTTCACTTTTAGCGCCGACTCTGATGGACGGATCCTTCGATTCGACTGGAACTCACTTGAAGTAGCTGTTGTTGTCAACGACGATGCTCTCGCTTCTCCATCTAATAGCTCACTCCCATTTGGAATCAATGGTATCAAATTCCACGGCGGTTTTTTCTACTTTACAAATTCGGGGAAAGGAACATTTGGACGCATCAAAGTTGACATTGACACCGGCCTTCCGACGTCTAGTGGTATCGAAATTCTTGCGAGGCTGCCATCTCCACCGGCTAGTATTGGAAATGCATATGATGATTTCGCAATGGATAACGATGGGAATGCGTACGTGACTTTGCACTCCTACTCAGTCATGAAAATTACGCCTTCGGGTAAACAGACCTTTTGGGTTGGCAGGGGCAGTGAAGGGGACTTTCAAGATATATTCGAACCTACTTCGGCTACTCTCTCGCAAGATGGCAAGGTGATCTATATATGTACAGTTGGAGCCACCGACAGTGCAACAAACGCTACCCATAGTGGTCAGGTCTGGGCTGTTGACATTTGAGGGAAGTGTTGCATTGCAACGAGTTTCGTATCTATTTTTTAGGACGTCGAAAGAGCTCAAAGGAAAATCCGATCGTACATACAACTAAAAATTTCGTTTTGGTAACAACCAAATACCAATAATAGTGTTCCTTTACTGCCTAAGTCTAATCGGTTGCCCTTGAACTCAAATTCTATTTTCCTTGTCTCTGTTGAATGAAAAGAAATTTCGAAAAACACCCGAAGAAAAATGCATCTAAACCCTATCACCATCACACATTTAGTGTCCGAAAGACAAATCTTCTCCAAAGCCAAAAGCTCTACCCGTAAAAGCTGAGACGATAAACTTCAAAACCCCAGAAAAGGCAATCGTCAAAGCAGGAATGCCAAAGCGCCAATCCCACAAACCAACCTCTCGTAAAAACATCCCAAAAACAGCTAAGATATCCAATAACACACAGAAGTAGCCCAAATACACGAGAGAAAAGGTTACATCTCCACCCTTGCCATCTTTTCCCACGTTGTCAACATTTCCCTCGGCGACTTTGGTTGGCGAGCTGACTTGAGAGTCAATATCGTTATTGCCAGGCTTGACCTTGTTCTCCGCCTCTTGGCTTTTATTCGGGTTCGAAATTTTTGGGGGAGCAGAGGGCTTTTCCACAAAACGATAGTGTTGTTCCGGAAATTCACTCAATACTGCCAAAGCCTGTGCAAGTCTCTCCATGAGATCTGGCGAAGAGATCGTAGATTGGGAAGGAGATGGTGGAGGTGTATTTGCTTCAATTTCATGAAAGTCGTCTTCGGGGGGTTGAATGGCGCTTGCTGGGTTTTTCTCATTGGGGTCTTCTTCGGGAAGTGGTACAGCACTGGCTTCCTTTTGCTCCTGGAGTGTTCTTTCCATCTGTTGGGATTTTTCGAAGATGGTGTGCAATAGTTGTTTTTTGGATGGAGGGAGAGCTTGCTTTTGAAGGCTTTGACAGTTCTTTCGGAGGGTTTGAAGTTCTTTGATGGACATCTTCGCGAGTGCTATGTCCATGCCTATGGATTGTGACCGTCCGTTGATGAAGTCCATGAGCTTCAATGAGATTTGGACAGTTGGGGGATCGAGAAATGACATGAATATGTAGGTCTCGCAGATTTGGTTGGTATTTGGTGACGAGAGAGGGAATTTTGAGAATGGAAAAGTTGTGTGCTTATTTATCGATTTGGGCAATTCTGCTACAAAGCTACGAAGGTTTCAAAAAGTCCCGTCTCCATTTTGACGGGAGAGACATGCATCGAACCACGGTGATGGAATAAAGGTATGAAAAATTGTCTTGAAGCCTGCAACAGAGGCAACAAGGAAGAAAACTTAACGAGAACCTTCTACCGGTCTCCAAGAAATACCAGGCCAGAAGTCTATATGCTCCGAACTTTGGAACAAAGACAAGGAATGCCATCTTTCAGAAGAATCATTGCTTCGAAGTGAAACATACCTAAAATCTCTGGAAATTGGTAGATGTTTCTATCCTTGACAAGAAAGATACGTGGTCTTGTGGTTTTGAAAGTGTCGCCGATATGTGCTCGCTAAGGGGACGACAAGCGTAATGTACAAGCGCCCCCAAGTTACCACTGGTTTACCCACTAACCATATGGAGGTAATCGCGTCAATCAGTGCCCTCCAATCAAACTTCACTTGCCCTCCCCCTAGCCCCAACCTATCCATTTCCACCACACCATCAAGAAAATGCCTCAACGAAAAGGGGGTACCAACCACCCTCTTTACTTGCTTACCCTCATCTCATCGTTTCCACCAATGATAGTCTAAACATAAATCAAGCACTTCAGCTCTTTGATGAACTCTCTGGCAAGATACCCGGTACCTGTCAAATTGCTCGGTATTCATCATTAAGTTACTGGGTAACGCCAAACTCTAGGGTACTCAGCTCAGTGAATCTTTCACGCAAAGAAGAATGAAACCACTAAAGATTTCGTGAAAATGCAAACGATCCGCATTCCAATCAAAGGAATTTTCTCTATCACAATCACAAGTTGAAAAATAGCCTCGTCTGAGTTGTCAATTCTTCCTATAAACAATTTTGTCAAAGAGTCGCAAAAACTTAGTTTTCCTGCACCACACCACCTGAACCACTTCCCTTGTAGGGACCCCGCGCCCTAGAAATCATACCCAAAAACTCCCTGAAAAAGTAAGTCTCGAAACGTCAAAACCTAATAGTCAATTTACTCCACCCTCCCCCCCCCCCCCCCCCCCCCCCCAAGCAGCCCCTCAAGCCAGCCCGAGCTACAAAGTGATACAAGGTAAAGAACTCCCCTCATCACCCGTTCTGTCTAACATACCAGAACTCGCACCGAAAGCAAATAGTCCAAATATCACTTCCCTCAATCCCGAACCAAGTTGGCTGTTCCAACACATTCCCCAATCGAGCGCTTTCGAATTAGAATCGACAAAAATGGACTAGGAAGTCTCGTATGACCAAAAGTCATAAAAGGCTTCCTGGTCTCATCCTCGAGTTTAAACTCATAATCGGTTATCAAATGAGAAAGAATCAATTTCATAGTAACGGAGACGTAGAATCGTGCAGGGCTAAAATTAAATGCCAGCAATTCCAACCACTTGAGCAGGAAGGGGAAAAGGAGTCTAACCAAGCATGTCTCAAACTGCCCCAAAAAGGGAAATCATAAGCTAGATGTGTAAGTCGATTTTTCGAACTTCCATCCACATTTACAAAACGGAAACCATTGAATTCGAGAGCGTTAGGCCAGATTTTCTCGTCGCACATGAGGGAGACCTGGGGAATTGCGAGCTAGTTTCCCGTTGGGACGCTGTAACCTTGGGGAGAGGTATACGGCGACATTACTGCGCGAGGGGTGGGGACTGTTTTGGGTCAATTTTTATGCATGGTGAAGAAGGTAGAAGGAGACGTACGGATGATACCAGGACTTAGACGGGCAGTTTCTCGCATGAAGGAGTCGAGGAGTGGCATATCTTGGTTTAGACGGCCGAAGGAGGAGTCTTTGTACTTGAGAGCTTCACGGAGTCTTGAGTGGTACTCAGTGTGTTTACAGACGCTGTGGATCATGAATTGCGCAGCCTATTCATAGTTAGTTCCATGTTTTTGGATTGTTGAGGTCAGATGTCTTTGCCATGGGAACTTGAAAAGCACTCGCGAAAAGAAGACCAATGGTAACTTTTGCGGTCTCAGCAACATCATTAAGTTTCGACATTTCCGCAATCCATTGGGTTAGATATCCTCTTGATTTCTAGTATGATTGGTTAGTATGATTTTTCTCAGAAAGTAACGGGATAACGGACAGGATTTTTCTTCTTGTCTTCGCCTAAAAAATTTTGGTCTATCATCCAGTAGAGTAACTTATATACCCTGGCTCTGGCAATGCCCCATCCCATTATGATAGGGGAGATAAGCTGTCATCCTGTTAGCTTCATATCATATTTCCGTTCCAGAATTATTTTACGGTAGAATCCATGCTGGCATCAGATTCAAGAGAGGCAAAACTCAACCACAACTCCAATAAAAATCCATAATAAGTTTATACACCTCAGGCTTGTTGGCTATAGAGTGAAAAGGATTAGTTCTGTGGTCCAATAGAACGACGTGTAATTCTCTTACCTTGCTCCTCGCCAAGGAAAGCTAAAAGATTGACATGGGTGAATATACGTAGAAAAGCTGGCATGAGACGAACTCTTCGCCATTCTCCGTTATCCTTTTGGTATGTGCCTGTTACAAATGTATTGTTCAGTCTCTATCGTGGTAAGAAACGGGCCGAGAGGGGACTGTTGTAAGCATACCATTTTAGAATTCCATAGCAATTGCATCTCTGATCCGTTCTTGAAAGGCATTGCTCATTTTGGGAACGCTCGAGCGGAGTTTGTTCTTTAAAACCCCAATTATGACTCGAAAAGCCTTGCTCTTGGTTTTTTTATTCTCTGGAATAACAGCGAGGTGTCCTAAGATTGGTGCCGTAGAGCCAAGCTATCTACAGTAAGCATGCAATGCCTGGGAGAGAACCGAGAAAATGCCACACGTACCTGGTGAAGTGCATGTTCCATAGATAATAAACTCTCAGGTTCTAATTCTAACTGTTTGAGCTCTTCGCGATCCGTCACAAAAATGATTCAGCGATCGATCGTGGGGATAGCGAAAGGTTTGCCGTTAGACTGAGTATCGTGCTAGCAGCCAACGACTGGGATAGAAGGATGGGTTTGCAGGTACCGAGTTGTAAGCGCTGTGAAGAAGTGTCCCCGAATCGATAATCATATTTAAATCTATCAACCACCTTCCCAAAATCGTAGGGTACGCAGCAATAGCAACATTCGTCTATACAAAGTTAGTAAGAAGTAACCAAAATGCATTGTATCGAACGTACCGGTGCTTTCCACCAGAACCTCTAAAGAATGGCAGCGACCTGATAGACGAAGAGCAGGTAGAAGACATACTACCAATGCCAATTCCAACTATGAGAGGCGACCATGCCTGAGCGAGCCGAGGTTGTGTTGGAAATGGACTGGAGAGACAGGAGTCCCGCTGTTCCAAGACCCTCGCTTACGCGTACGATATTGGCGTCGTAAGTGCTCATTGTTTGCGGTGTCAAGATTGAGGTTAAAACTGGAGATATTGAATGAGCCTCCAGCGGAGTTGAAAAGTTTTCAGGAGGAGGAAGATTTTGAAGCGAAATTAGGGCTTATTTCGGTGATTGAATTGCAAGATTAACCGAGAGATAGGAAATGAATTGTATGAACAGGGTGTGAACTTATTATTCACACTTAGTGAAGTCTAGTCATTACATCCAGAAATGTATGCACCTGTGACTTTAACATGATAACCTTAGCTTGATTGAGTTCATTGGTAAAGAGAATGTGCATTAAGGGGTTACAGAGTAGCTGGAAGGAGCACTTTATTATGAAACAGTACTGTTGTGTTCTAAGATAGATCAAGAGAACAGAGAACACAGAATAGACATTAGGTTTCAACTGTTAATTAAAAGGAAAAAGATTTTAGACAATCAAAGACCTCTAACATGGTTTATCAGTACGTTGGACATACCAGTACCTCGGACACTTTTACCGATTTTCCCACCCCATTACTTTAATACGCGTTTTCTAGCCTTCATCATGTAGGTTCAAACTCAAGAAGCACGGATTATTTTAACTATTGAAGCTATTCAAACGTCCAAAAGAAAACTAAGTTGTCGAAAGGCTGCAAAGATCTACAATGTTCCTTATTCAACACTCTCTGACAGAATGAACGGTACTACTTTAATCCATGACTACTGACTAGTAGCTCAAAAGTTGATAGAGCTAGAGGAGATAACGATTGTTAATCATATACTAGATCGAAATTCTAGAGGGTTTTCCTCCTGGCAGGCTAATGTGGAAGATATAGCAAATAATCTGCTGGAAACGCGCGGAGCGAAACCTGTCGGGAAGCTCTGGGCACATTGCTTTATACAACGGTGCCCAGAGTTAAAGACGCGTTTTAACTGTGTTTATAATTTCCAAAGAGCCTTGTGCGAAGATCCTGAGCTAATTGGCGCGTGGTTCTGGCTTGTATAGAATCTGCGAGTGAAATATAGCGTGGTGGACTGTGATTTCTACAATTTCAACAAGACTGGCTTTATGATGGGCTAAATCACACCTGGGATAGTTATTACACGTGCTGATCAACGTGGCAGAGCCAAACGAGTGTAGCCAGGTGTCAGGGATGATTTAGATTGACCACAAGGAGAGAAGAGCTCCAAAGTGGCAGGACTACTTAAGTACAAGAAAGTGGTCAAAGCGCAAGGCTAAACCCCAATATCGGAGCTAATACCCGAGTTATTATCGTACACCTATTCACTCTTCTACTCTATCACACCAGGTAATCGGGAATAGGCGACAGCGATTGTTAGTATTAATAGCTAAGGCTAGAATATCCCTCTATTTTTGATTGTTTAAGCTGTCAACCACCTGGTGAATTAGTACTCTGAAACCAACCTCCCTTGCGATTAAGTTATTAAACCTACAAATAATAGGTGGTCAAACAATAAGACAGTTCTAGAATAGCTGAAACACTTCAACAAATATACTACTTCTCAAGCAAAGGGTCTATATCGAATGCTAGTTCTAGAAAGACATGAGAGTCACAAATTAATTGAATTCCAACAGTATTGTAAGGCACACAACATCATTACTCTTGGGTTACCTCCTTATTCCTCTCATCTTACCCAGCCACTAGATGTTAGATGGTTTAGTATATTAAAACGAGTATACGGCTAGTAAATCGAAGTCTTTATAAGAGCTTATATCAACTATATCACTAAGGTCGAGTTCTTCATAGCCTTCAAAGCAGCGTATCTACAGTCAATAACTGTCCAAAATACTCAAGCTAGATTCCATGGAGCTGGTCTAATTCCATTCAATCCTCAGGCAGTGATATCTCAGGCAGTGATATTAAAGCTTGATGTCAAGTTACAGACCCCAACACCAACTAGCCCCCCCTCTATACACGCTGACCCTTAGGTCTCTCAGACACTACATAGCCCAACAGATGCCCTTTCGCAGACAACTCTTGTCAAGGACCAGATTGCTCGTCACTAAGGAAGCTTGCTAACACCTATTTTCCAGACAGTTGTTACATTAGCAAAAGGTATAGAGCGATTAGCTCATGAAGTAACCCTGTTAACGGCTAAGGTACACATACTTCGAGCAGCAAATGAAGCCCTTAGTAAGCGTCGTAGGGCTAAAAAGAATCGTAGTCGTCAAGAAGGTGCACTTACTGTAGAGGATGCACACAATGTTTTGGCACAGGAGGAGGTAGATGAGCAGATTCGACACAAAAAGTGCTCTAGAGAGGTTTGTCAAAGCAAGAGGCAATCAAGCGCGCGGCGCTGTGGAAACTGTGGAAAGACTAGACATAATGTGCGAACTTGTCGAGAGGCTGTAGATATGTCTAGTTTATTAGACTCTGAGTAGTTTTGACTAATTTCATATGTTGTAGTTGAATAATTGTATTTTAAAAGTAGTAGAGTAGTGGAAAAATGTCCGAGGTACTGATATGTCCGAGGTACTGATAAACTACGTTAATCCAGCACTGTACTATAGCATTGTTCCAAAAATAATCATAAAACATAACCTTTATGAACGTCTAACGCCGGCGCTAAGCCCTACACGTAAATTTCCTAAATCTCCCTACTAGTTCGTGCACGAAATAAACTATTGACTTAGGCTAAGCTCCAAGATTCAAATAGAAAAGGAGCCCTCGCTAAACGCGGGAGGCTACCCAAATAGGAATAATAGATCACGTGGACCTCGGAACACCAAATATTTTAAAAATACGGTCGTCATGCACTTGTACGCATTCGCTAACTGGAAGCCTAAACTTTTGCTTAAAGGCATCGCAGATCTCCTTGAAGGGTGATGTCGAGATTTTGAGACAATGCCTGTGCTGCGCAATCCCCTCAGTTATTCCCTATTCCGTCGACAGCCTCACCCCGGGGGGCCTTGATTCTTGATTGCTTTGTTGTCAACGTCCCTAATTGTATCCTCTATGCTCTGTTTTAATGCCATCAGCCGCAGTCTCATTCCTCAGGTTCCACTTCTTAACCATCACTTGAAGCAATACCTTGTGAGGGTGACAAGCTGTTTCACTACAGGGCTTGCGCGTAAGTGTTGGGCGGCATTATATTTGAACGTGTAAGTGAGAGTAGAATTGGTTGAGCAGGTATTTGAGGTAAACGTGTGGGGTAAAAGGGGGTGCGAGATCTAAACGAAAGAATTTGAGGAACGTAGTTTGGATGTTTTCTTGCGCAGATGATTTGGACAAAAACAGTTTATAGGGAACCTGAAAATTGAGTGTTTTCTTGCAAAGACTGATTAAATTGGGTTGATGATCTGGTGGTGTAAGTATTGTCAAGTTCACGATTTAGACAGCAACAGTACCACTTCTAATAGAGTAGTTGTGATATCAGCACGGGTCTGAAAAATTAGCTATAAACTCTCTAACCAAGAATGAGTTGACTAACTAAGAGCTTTGGTCCCTTCGCCTTACCTATGTCGCTAACCTGAGTTTTATTGTCTTTGTAGACTATGACTGCCAACCTCCGACCCTGCAAAAGTAAGGTTGTGACTGTCAAAGGATAAGTGAATGCACTTACAGCAGGTAGGTTGTTTGTCTCTAGTGCAGATCGGACTGAGGTTGTACCGATTTTGCAGATTCATTCGATATTTGGAGAGCTGGTTATTCTCATCTTCGTAATGCGTAATACCATTGGGGATTTGAAGATTTGAGTGACCGGTTATTGAAGGTAAAGGTGGAGGCGTTTGAATGGGCCCTGATCACGCGTATTTTCAAGGCTGAAGAAAAAAAGAACAAAAAAAAAACCGGTCTAACGGATCCTCAAAAGTAGTCTTGACAGTTGCCTTACTCGACTTCATCTCCGTCTATCCTTTCAAATCACTAGTCAAGTCTCTCCTGTTGCCCCAAACCTTCAGTGTCCACTCATCTTCAGCACAATCACCCACTTCAAACAACTTTCCTTCCTTAGGTTGAGGTTTGACAAAGAAGTTCGTGTAGATACTTGAACACTCTGGACATGACGATATCACCTTGAATCCATCGTCCATGGCTCTGTATGCTTGACCCTCGTGAAGTGATGTACGGTACTCAGGTTTGTTCTGATACATTATCTTTACTTGCTCTAATGACACCATTTCTTCCGGTTTTCTGGCTCGGTTTGTGTTGTCTTCGTTTTTGAATATTAGTGCTTGGATTGCCTTATTAAAATTGTCTTCAAGTTTTCTAAGGCCACCGTTGGATACTTGGATACGTTGGATACAACTCCTCCGCTTCTGCTCAAAGGCTGAATAGAAATGAGGGGTGGCAGATCTCGAGACTTTCAACGTTGTTGCGCCAACTATGTATTGTAAAGAGTTTTGTTGGGATGATAGTGTTTTCTCCACTTGACGACCAAGGAAGATAGTGAGAGGACTACCGGAGGAAGGGTGGCACTTGACAAGTGGAATTGAGTATTGACAGGTTTTATCCAGCGTAAGTGAGCTATCAGATTTCGAAATCTCATGAACACACTGCATTGCTAGATTGAGGTCACATTCTGCTGGACTTTCAGTCTTTAGATTCCTAGATTTCCATTGATCTAACAGCGAAGTAGCGTTGGTTGAAGGCAAAAATGCATAAGCAAGGGTTTGAGCAGCGTTGAAAAGTTTATCACACGACTTTGAGAAGTTGATAATGGTTAAAGATCTTGGCTTTTTCTTTGACTTTCCCGGCTGTGAATTATCCTGAAGTTCTACTAAGTTGCGTCAAGGTTGTGGTAGGGGTTTTTTCTGTTTGGTTAGGTTGGGTGGTACTTTCCATATCTTCATATTAAGAACCTTATAAAAGGTATAAAGAATTCGACAAATCTTTACAATGAGATTTTAATGCACTGATGATCGTTGAGTTTAGGGTCAGGCAGTGATTTAATGACTGTGTGTAACCCTGTACTAATGTCAAGGCTGTCGTTAGCATAAGCCAGATAATAATCCCATCTTTTTTTTAACGCTTGGTAATGGTCTACCCACTATTGGGCACAGTCAGACCTTAGGCCCTCTTTAAAGAGCTTTAAGTGAAGCTCAATAACCTCATGATCTTTAGTGTAGTCTTGAACTTCCTGCGTAGCATCTGAGGGTAACAGGATAGACATCTCAATGATCTCATGTGCAGTAAGTCAAGGACAGAGTTTTGTAATGACACCGAGAATAGATATTTGAGACAACCTCTCTTTATATACTCTTTATTCAATCTCTTGTTTGCTTATCAGTAAGTTGTTAACTTGGTTAATTCTTTAGCTTACTGACCTAGAATATTAGCCGACACGCCCACGTATTATTATTGTTAGCTATTATTAGCCTATTACTATAAGTAAAACAAACAATTTGAATGATTTCTAACAGTTGAGTTTGTTAAGTGGATAATTTGAAGTATCCAATTTCAAAGACGCGTATCGTCTGGCACTACAAGCAGGTGAATGACTATGGGTTTGCGTTGTGAAAATGACTATAAAAACGTCTTTCTACCAAACCACTCTGTCCTTCAGACAACAATAACAGGCTAGCAAACGTTTATCAATCTCAATATGTTGTCTCAACTTCTCCCTGTCTCCAAGGACAAGTCCTTCGGTCACCAACAACCTGCCAGTCAATGGAAAATCCTTCAACTTGTCTACAAAATGGCCAATAATCAACAACTATCCATTACCCTTACTCCACTTTCAACCTTACCCCCACCTACTACTTATACTACACCTTCAAACTCAAGCCAAGAAACATTTTCAACTTTAACTCAGCTACCTAGACCAGCAGTCAAGCATATAGGATCTGGCAACGTTTCAGAAAAAGTCTTCAAAGGTATGACCAGCATAACTTTGTCTGCTACTAGCTAACTAGTATCTAGGTGTCTATCCCAGTCTTTGTGGTGGTGGTTATAATTTTGAGCCGACAGCCACCAGTAGATCTTCAGAACCTCAATTGCCTGACAAAATCACAAACATCTGTGACAACGATGTCATAGCTGTACTCAGCTCCAAGTATGCCAAAGGTCCTCTAGAGAGCAGTGAGTCCAGCAAAGTCTCTGAACTGTCTCTCGTGTCTTTGGACAAGGAAATCGACGAGTTTGAAGACCTGATCTTCGAAAAAAAAAAAAGACGAAATACTATTCCCTTCCGTGGTAATAATGATTTAAAGTCTTCCTTAAAGTGAAATTCTGCTTCCTCCTGAACAGTCTCTAAGTGGTCTTGCTCCTCGCGCCGTGTAATAAGCGTTTCTATAAGAACCTAAAGAAGATTCTTTACAAGAATAATCTCCTAACTAAAGCCCTCTCTCTCCGTGTCGTCAAGTAGTAAGAACTTTAGATAATCATTGGTTCTTGTTATTCCAGCATTTGTAAAAGCGATTAGAACCGGCAAATTGTTTTTTGATCTCGTTCCTGAATATGTAGATTTCATCTATTTCTTAAACAGTTTTGTTTGATTTCACTGATTTGGAATATTGGAACATGATTCATCTCGCCAATTTTGCGAGTGGTTATGGTATTATCATGGGGTACAGTGTACTCGACATTCTTTCCTACGATTTTACAGGAAGTATAAAGTTCGGTTAAATTGCTTGAACTATTATGAAACAATATTGTTGTGTTCTAAGATGGACTGAGAGTTCATATTTGAGACTGCCTGGCAATGGACAAAGTTGCAGCAAACACTTCAGGTTTGCACCTGCTTACCTAGCCCTTGTTGTTCCGACTTTCTGGGGTAATCCAGGTAGGCTATCAATCAGCCATTTGTGCAACATCAAATCTACCTCAGCTGCTTGGCTCAGTCAGTTTCTTGTAACAGTCTCGCTGTGGACATCAAAAACGGCAGTAAATGTGATCATGTATATGGAGGCCCAAGTACAAAACAGCCATACGTTCATTCAAAGAAAATGTTTGAGAGAGCTAAAAACAGAACCAAAAAAATTATTGGACTGAATTTAAGAAGTTTCACTAACTATAGTGGGAATGACTGTAACCTAATCTTTTCCCAGAGCCGAAAGATCTGCTTAGGACTGCAGTTCTGTAGCACAAGAACCTAGCACTTAGATATAGAACCAGAGCCATTTGGGATACCGCCAAGCGAAGTAGTATGTTCCAAGCTCCCACAAAGCAGCCATGCTGAAGATCTCGAAAATCTCTGGAGTACCACTTTTGTTTTCTTTCAAGCCTGAGAGGAGGCGGTATGGCAAGGTATGACTGACAAATCTCCAAATAGCAGAAAAAATATTGAAGCATACGATATTTGGTCCTCCGAAAAATAAAAAAGTAGTAAAAAATGCAGAATATCAAATTAAAATTCCTATCTGGTAGGTACAGATGGTATCAAAATAAGCAATGAAATCGTTACACTGCCACTTGGCAGTACTTCACGAAAAAAAATACGAGCTGGCGAAAAGTTCGAAGAAACCCGAAACTTTTCGGGTGATTCCATACACTCTATTGATATCATACGCTCTATTTGTACAACAAGGACCCCCTTTCTATACCAATATTTATTCTCCTTTGGCGTGTGTTGGTGTGCTTCGCAATTGCTCTCCATCTATGCCATTGACCTTTGCATAGAGCCATTTGAGCATGATCGTGCTACCAGTCATCGTGATGGCCGCTCCCGTGAAAAGGGCAACTCGTTGTGGAATGTCGAGTTGTTCGAATAAGGGATATGGGTAACTAGCACGACAATCAGTACCTTGTAAATAAGTATAGAGGCTCAGACTCACAAGCCATTGTGCTGGAAGCAATGCTCTACCCACGCCCAGTACGCCACAGCAATTGCTGAGCTCAAGCCCATTGCGGGAAGAGCTCTGATCGTCCAAGGTGGTGAAAGCAATAGCAGATCAATCGTCAGTAATATCGATGGCATAGCATGGAACCCAATGTCTGCCAACGGCGCAATGTAAAGCTCGGGTGGCACAACCAGTGTCTTATCAATAGCACTGATTCCCCAATATAATATGCTGATCAGAACTTCGAGGGGAGTGCTGCATAGTGACAAGCTGTTCTTGATGGTGAAAAGGGCAGGGGAATCGGTGATGTCGGCTAGAAGGCCGAATATGAAGGTTGCATGTGCGACTGTGAGGCCGAGAATCGTCAGATACTGCCAATGCCACCCATAAGACTCGTTTATCAAGCTTGGGAAATCGACGAGGTATTTATAGGAGAGCGTGAAGGAGATGATGCCAGCAATGTGGATTAGAGTCGAGAAGCCGCGCGAAGGAGAGGACAGCTTTTGGAGAGGGTGTCTAGCCATGATGAAATACCTATGGTGGACGGCTTCTTAACCGAGAGAAAGTATTTACAAAAGAGAATGATTCTGGTATTTTGAAGGCATTCAAAGATTGTTTTGCTTCATTGACACCCGTAGATCCCGAGGACGACGGGGCGCGACGTCAGAGAGGCGCCAAGCCTTTTGGAGCTCCAATTTATTCTGGCCTCGCTCTCAGCCTTATGAGCCCCCAAACAAACTTCAAAACGTCTCTCCATCACTCAACCTCTCCACCAGCCCAGCTTCATCATGGCCGGCGACGAACAGGAAGTAAAGTCCAACAAGAGGAGTCGCTCCGACGATGATGGTATGTTTGTATTTCTGTCCACCACCTTTACTAAATGCTAACATCCCCAGACTCCTCATCGGACGATGACATGGGCCCACAGCTACCCTCTGCTGAGGCTCCCAAGAAGAAGAAACGGAAGCTCCCATACGAAAAGCTGTACATATCAGCTTTACCTACCTCGGCCAAATACTCGAAATCTCTCATGCACCGAGAACAATTGGCCTTCGTTACGATGACACCCATGACCGACTTCCTAATAACGAGCTCGGTGGAGGGAGTGGTCAAGTTCTGGAAGAAAGGAGCGGAAAGCATTGAGTTCGTCAAGGAATTCAAAGCGCATAATGGAGAGATCAAGAGCGTATCTGTAAGCGCGGACGGTAGAAGTTTTGCAACAGCCGGGACGGACAAGAGCATCAAGATATTCGATATCATGACTTTCGATCTTCTTTCGATGCTTACACTAGAGTTTACGCCAAAATGTGTCTGCTGGGTACACAGGCGTGGTGCCTCTCTTCCGTTGCTTGCAGTATCGGATGAGGTCAACCACACGATCCAGATTTACGACGGGCGCGGAGAGAACCAGCAGCCCATCCACACTATAACGGGATTGCACCGAAGCGTTGTTTCATTGATGGCATTTAACGACGCCTATGACTGTGTTATATCAGTGGATGAGAATGGAATGGTGGAATATTGGAGGCCTGGTGGGAGCTACGAGAAGCCAGATAATGTTTTTGAATACAAGAGCTCAACCAATCTCTTCGAATTTAAGAAAGCCAAAACAACACCGACCTCCCTAACGATTTCGCCATCTGGTGCTCAATTTGCGACAATTTCATTCCCAGATAGAAAAATACGAATCTTTGATTTCCCAACTGGCAAACTCTACCGAACTTACGATGAGTCTTTACAAACTATTGAAGAAATGCAACAAGCTGGTACAGGCCTTCAGAAACTTGAAGATGTTGAGTTTGGGCGACGTCTAGCGACTGAACGAGAAATCGACAGTCCAACTCTACGGAACAAAGCCAATGTCATATTTGACGAGACGGGACACTTCATCATTTATGGATCAATGCTTGGGACAAAAGTTTTGAACACATACACCAATCGAGTAGTCAAGGTTTACGGCAAAGATGAGAACTTTCGTCCCCTGAGTGTTGCACTGTACCAGGGACAACCCCAAAAGAAAGGGATCACAACTGTAGCTATGGCTGCATCAAACAACCCTTTGCTCCAAGAATCAGAAGTACGAGATCCCATATTGTTTGCGACTGGAGTTGGAAAAGTTAGATTTTACATGTTCACAAACGATGAGAATATATCAAAGTCTGAGCGAGATGTTCACAACGAGAAGCCAATCAATATCAATTCCAATAAAGCGGTAGAAAAGAAAACTGCAGAATCAGGCACAGCGGCTATCATTCATACTAGTTATGGCGATATACACATTCGACTGTTTCCCGATGCGGCACCCAAAGCCGTCGAGAATTTTGTCACGCATGCAAAACGGGGCTACTACAACAACACCATCTTCCACCGAGTTATCCGGAAATTTATGATTCAGTGTGGAGACCCAATGGGTGACGGCACAGGAGGTGAAAGCATTTGGGGAAGGGAATTTGAAGACGAATTCAGCACACTTAAACATGACAAATCCTATACCGTGAGTATGGCCAACGCCGGTCCCAACACCAATGGAAGTCAATTTTTTATTACAACAGAAAAGACAGTAAGTTACCGTATCTTCTTGTTCGAGTGTCAACTAATATATTGCAGCCATGGTTGGATAACAAACATACGATTTTTGGGAGGGCCATACAAGGTTTGGATGTGATACACAGAATCGAAAACGCTCGAGTGTATAAAGAGAAACCAGAGGAAGACATAAAAATGCTCAACATTGAGATCATGTAAATCTCAGAATACCAGATATCCATCGATTTTACCTTACAATTCCCTGATGGTGTCCCTGAGGCATCCAGGCAGCAATGTTTATCCTTATCGCTCTAGCGCCAACCTAGAGCTTAGCTCTCGTTGTCACTTCCCTGGTGCTTCACGAGGCAGCCTCCCACTCTCTCAGCCTTCCAAATCTCGAAGGGAGAACCATCCCAAAGGCAAACGCGCACATGACCCTTTACAGCGAGTCCAAGTCCATTGCCAATCATCATGTAACTTGAATCCATCTCATTATCGTGGCACCTACAATTTGGAAGAGCACTATTCCCTGACTCCCGACCGATCATACCTACCGTGAATTAAAACCTATCCTTATACCAATTCATATGATATCATGCCGCGACCGAAGAAGACAGGCGCTCCTGAGCCCAAAAGAAGAAGCCGAACTGGCTGCTGGTGCGTTTCTCCATTACATCAGACCCTTCGAATCTGCCTTCGTTACGCCCCTCAATGCACCCCCGCAAATGCTGCGCTTCCATGAATTGTAAGGAGACTACTGACATGCTTGCAAGATTAGGCCGTGTAAACAACGCAAAGTAAAGTGCGACGAGAAACGGCCTATTTGCGAAAACTGCCAGAAGCAAGGCGAAACTTGTGATTATTCAATAAGACTAAATTGGGATGGGCGGGGAAAGAAAAAGGTCGAGAGCCCTAGCTCTGCGACTTCTGGACAACTGAGCTTCATGTTTAGCCGTCAGGAAAACGAGGGTTTGGAACAGATCGAAGTGGGATCCAACAAAGGCAGACGAATCGACTCGAACCGAAACGAATCCCCCTCTCACCATCCCGTTCGTTACGAAATGATTGACCCCGATTCGATGCATATGGCTCCTAATGCCAAGGTCTATGATTCGAGTTCACAATCAGAGCAAGATGCTAGACGCGGGCAGAACTACCAAAGACGCCATACAATCACACACAGTTCGGAAGATTCCGCCCAGAGAAATGGTTTACAAAGTTCTTACAGTCAGGACAACGGCAGCCCTCTCTATGCGGAGTCCGATGGCAATTTTTCCAGTCGCAGTTCAACTCTTCAAAATATTGATACCCCAAACTCTACGCCACCTTCTCACAATGTTTATACTAATGACGTTGGAGTCACAAGTGCGGCGGCAGTTAGTGGTCGACCCGCAAAGCGAATTCGATTTGAGGCTAGTAAAGAAGACGATTGCCTTGACTACCATGCTAGTATACCGCCGCCCTCTATCTCTAGTACCGCACCATCAGTTTCAAATCTTCCAAATGTCCTCTCAACTTCCGCAAATTCCTTGCACAACCCTGTTCCTTCCCCCTCCTTCCAGCATCATGAGGGTCCCGGAATTACTCACACACATCAATTACCACATGCCTTATTGGGATCCCCAAACTTGCGACGACTTTCTGTAAGGTCGCTCTTATCTGGGCCCCCAGGTATACCACGCCATGGCCAGACAATCAATACTGAACTGCCCTTGTCGAGCCAAAATGACCAGAATATCTACAAGAATTACATCTGGGGAGTTGACAAGGGGCTCAGGGATCTAGACATTAGCAAAAACGATGACAGGAACGCCATCTCGGAATCATCGTCTCCACTGCCAACGGAATCCCCCCTGGAACCGGTTGCTGATCGCCAAGAATTATCACCAGTTGAGTTCGGTTTTGGAATAGAGAACAATTATCCTCCTCTCAGTCAAGGCGGAGGTTATTACGACAATCCTGTCAAAATCATTATCCCTCGAGAGTTTGAACCACTCCCAAACAAGCTTTTGGAGAATCCCATGAACCTTTTGGTAAGCTTAAGTCCCTCCCTCGCGATGCATAGTACAAGCGGCAGTAAATATCAAATTCGTACCTGCCTACCTAGCCGTTATTCTAGCTATGTTGGGTAATTCAAAGCAATTACCCTAAATACCTGGAACAATTTAAAATATTAGCCTAGGTGTTTAGAACAATCAAGTTTCATTGTTCTAAAGTAGTTAGGGTAATGTTTAGAATTATGCTAGAAAGTTTGAACAATGAGAGATATTTACTGCCGCTTTTTCTGTCCACCACGAGCTCCCCTACTTGTAGGCCCTGCTAACGTTAGCCTTAGTATTTCGTAAGCTATTTCCGTTTCCTCGTGTGATTACCAGCGACTGATATATCCTATAGCATCATTTTCTCAACCATACAGCTGGCTGCCTTGTCCCACATACATGTTCTTCCAACCCGTTCAAGAACATCTTGCCTCAAATGGCTGTGCAAGACGACAATCTCCTCTGCCTTCTACTCTCATATTCCGCGTCTCATCGAGCTCGATTTTTGCGCCAACCAGAGCCTGCGACTCGTATTGCCTTGTGGGTCCAAGATATATTCCCTAGTCTAAGAAAAGCTTTGGATGATCCGAATGAGATCATTTCAAATTCCAATTTAGCCACAGCCATAATGCTTGCCTCTTTGGAAATAATTTCACCCAAAGCCTTCGGAATCTCAGTACCCTGGCAAAAACACTTGGATACTGCCCGGCAGATCATTGCTGCTCGGGGTGGGACGCACGGAATGCAAACTGATTCTCGTAAAGACAAGGTGACATCTTTTTTATGGAGTTGGTTTGCGTATCTCGACGTTCTTGGTAGCTTGAGTGGAATATCTCACTCGTCTTCCGCCTGGGTGCTGGATTATGAAATTGATGGCGAGGATGAATATCTCATCGACTGTATTCTTGGATTCACTAGCAAGTGTGTTCGTCTTCTAGCCAAAACCGCCGAGCTTGCCAAAATTTGCGATGCCCAACGCATAAAAGCCGAAAGTAATGTTCAAAACGACTGGAGACCTACCAAACAAATTATTTCGGTAGCGGAAAAACTCGAACATGATCTAGTCGAATCAAGGCGCCACCCTTCGAAGCCGTGTACACATATGCAATACACTGGAAGAGAAGCGTATAAAGGCGCCAGCCAAGAGATGTCAGCTACAAATGAGGCATTTCACTGGGCAGGCTTAATCCACCTCTACCGACGTGTTTTTGGAAAGTCCTCCGACCACCCCGATGTAAGGCATGCCGTGCAAGAAATCCATAACTTGCTCTCGAAGGTTACGAGGGGAGGTAGTACAGAGGCTTGTCTGTTATTTCCAATGTTCACCGCTGGATGCGATACCCAGGATGAAAAACAAAGAGCCAACATTTTGGAGAGAATGAAACTCGTTGAGCTTGTCGGTATGACTCAGGTATGTATACTATTCGAGCAAATCATGACAAATATTGACTAGCCCATAGGTTCGAAAAGCACGAACATTGATGGAAAAGGCCTGGCAAACTGGTAAACCTTGGGAAACACTGGTTGCCGGAGAGTTTTTTGGTTAGAAATTATCCTCTACCATAACCTGAAAGAGATCCATTAGTCCTGGGCAAGACTTAAAAAGGCCTACTCGTTCGTCTAAAACGCGCGGAATACTCCGACGGTTTCCCTACTCTGGGCTTGGAGTGGAATAAGAAGGACGTGTAAGGTTGTTTACATGTCTGGAGGTCGGCATGCGACTCGACGGATAAACATACTTGCGAGTATATTATGTCCTTCGGGTCGCTAATTGGGGCCGGCCGAACCACCTGAGTTGTTACCTTTCTGAAGGGGATAAGCGTGATAGTAAGCAGAACCTGCAAGCTTTGACTTTGCCCCGAAGCCAGCATCTACGACTCGGCGTAGGAGGTATTACGGTGGGGCTGCTCCTCAGAGCTGACCTGCGAAAGACTCTTGTTGGAACGCCGATTTGAGGCGGTGGGTGGCATGGTCACGTCTCGCCCGGGTCCTCAAAAACCTGTATAAAACCCACACCACTTGCCTCGGGGTTTGGAAGCATTCGAACATTAATTGGAGGCTACAGGTGCTATGTAGAAGAGATCTACAGGCCTAGCCATTGCCTCCAAACAGATCCGCTTGGTAGATGCGATCTGAAAACTCCTCCATGTTAGCGCTGTACAAGACTCATATGGAGGGGTGTTGCTCCGATTCTCAACGATGAATCAGCGCGAGCATGAAATAGATGTTTGTCAGGAGACGTGGCGGAAGTCGATAACACGATGTTGATTTGAATCAGCTTTTTTATCAAGGTATTTTCCATCAGAATTATAAAATCAATATGTATTAATCTCTTTCTCAGATCTTCAAACCACAGATGACTTGATTGCTCTTAGCCACAGTTCGGCCCGCTTTGGCATTCAACATTTTCGACTAGAGCTCCTGGCTACCACAGCATCACAGAATTCGAGGCCTTTCTGTCTTCCTATCAGATGGACTGTCCTCGCGGAGTACCCCAAATTCCTTCCTGGTTGAAGTTTGCACTGCCTGCATTTTCATCACGAAGAAGATTTAACGAGATATGCCAACGTAATGAATATTCCGCATAGATGAGATTACTTGGTTTAGGAACGATCACGAAAGTAACGGTCACCTTCATCTTCATTTGTTTTTTCGCGATCATTCTCCAGTTTAGGGCATGGCGCGGGAGCAGGTAGATATGACTCTAAGGATCCTACTTTGAGGTTATGGCTTTATTTGGAGTCTTTTTTTTTTTGTTGCGCCTTTGCTTTTGCTTTTGCTTTTGCTTTTGCTTTTGCTTCTGGATACCCGACTCAGCGGATACCCGACTTAGCGCCTTGTTATATTTTTCCTTCAAACCACCGGGACCCAATTCCCAATTCTTTGTATCAGCAGGTAGAATGGTGGGCTATCCTGCATTTGACAAGCACAATTCCACTCAGTCGGGGGTATGGGATATTGATTCTCTTGGGGTTAACGTCGATGGTGCGAGCTCGTCCGTGGCTTCGGAGACGGAGGTTTCATGCTTCTCATAGGTTTAGGGGAGGGAGATAGATGTCAATTTGGGGGCTCCGGGTTCTTCGTGGTGAGGGGTCGAATCATCTTATGGGGGTTGCAGACCGTGTTTGGTGGTTTGGTTCAGTTATTATGATTCGGCTTTTGCCCCCTACTTTTTTCTTCCGTGCCTTCTATCATGTGAGTGTTGTTGTGAAATTTCTCTTGACTGTTCGAATAATTCAACTTCAATGTTCTCGGGAGATGCGCTGCCGGGCGGCGTGGGTGCCTTGAAGCTCTCTTGTACAACCTGGTGAGGGAAGGATGCAACATCGGATAAGGACGATGCCCAATGGCTATGCGGAAAACCAGAACACTGGTTGGTCCTTTGTCGGAGGGTGTTTTGAGTACAGATAGCTCTTGTTCTGGGCGAATATATATAGGTATGTAAGTTTTCGGTCAAGTAGATTTCACCTAAGCGTTATCCAAAGAAATAATATGTAAGTTAAGGGCTCCTCCTCCCCCACATAGCTGAATTGATTGTTGACTGCTATGATTTAGGTTATAAAATTTTAAGTCTACTTAACTTGATGGCGGGTCCATCTATTCTCTTTACCTCTGCAACACTGTTTCCTACTACTGTTCTTCCTTCCCCCATTGATTCTCCGTCAACATCGACCCCCTCACCCTCAGAGACTGTGACTCTAGTATCGTCGCTATTCCCGACGACAGTGGGACCATCGGCTATTCCAACTTTAGCTCCCCAAATATTAGAAGCCCTGTCTGCTCCTCAGCAGCCCCGAAAAGGCGAAGACACAGCTGATAATGGAAGGGCAACTCGGAGACCATTTACATTCACAAAACCATTTAGCTCAACAAAGACGGATCAGAGTACTACTCAACCCACCTTCTCCGAGACATCGAGAACTT
This sequence comes from Hymenoscyphus fructigenus, assembly GCA_001414455.1. Taxonomy (NCBI): domain Eukaryota; kingdom Fungi; phylum Ascomycota; class Leotiomycetes; order Helotiales; family Helotiaceae; genus Hymenoscyphus; species Hymenoscyphus fructigenus. The sequence goes on along the minus strand of LKUV01000022.1, from coordinate 401,730 downwards.
CGAAAGCCGTTGAATGTCCGACAATCATTGCTCTAACTCCATCCCTGTCGACGATTTCAGAATCACGACGGCTTTCGAGATCAACTAAAGTGGAACTTGGAGTTGGTGTTTCTCTTAGTGTCTTACACTTATTGGCATTTTAGTTCTGGTCTTTCATTATGGAAAAGGAACTGGGCTGCGTTTAGCTCAGGGGAAGAGGTTGGCGAATCTTCGAAGAATATCGCGGCGATCGTGCTTCCGGAAATCGGGTTTCAGAAAACCTGAATTATGTGCTGAGTCTCAACAGATTGTTGAGATTGAAAGCAGTGGTGGGGATAACGAAGTAAAAGAGTTGGACAGCAATATCGTGGTTGCTGAGTTGGAGGGAGCCGGGGTAGAAAATATGGACGTGAGAGGGGATGAGATGATGGAGTCAGAGAGGAGCTTTGTTTAGAGGTGTTCGTTAATATATTGACTGATGGCAGTGAATTATTTATATGGTGAACTCCAATCACTTAGGATGGGATTGAATCACCTTCAACTCACTGTACTACAACAAACATTCGGACATTTAAATCCATCTTATCCCAGATCACACCTTTTCCAACTCGAGAATCGTATCCTACTTTACCTCGACTTGCTTACGATGGACGCAAGCCTTCTCACCACAAATTTTGAAGATCTCACTCCCGGTGGAAACTTCGATATTAGTTGGACGGAAACCAAGGGCGGAATAATTCTGTATCTTCACGTTGTGGAAGATGAAGAAACACACAGCAGTTATCTGGTTCCCGTCGGTAAGTTTGGACCTTCGCTTCAGGAACGGAACTAAAAAGTGAAAAAGAGGAGACATTTGAGGACACTAAACCTGGACTCACCTATTCAAGGGGCTGGAATGTTCCAATCAACCTTCGCCTCAATTCGAAATGCCAATTTACGATCCAACAGAAAGTCAATTTCAAGGTTTTCAACTATCCAGAGTCTTCAACTTTCGTCTTGACAAATACGGCTACTACGCGTACCGAACCGCTGCCTAGCATACTTCCAACTTGCTCCAACAACCAAATTGGCTGCCTTCCACCGATCGCTTCCTCAACTCGTGTCACTGGAGTAGTTACGCCGACCTCGGAAGTGCCTAGCTTCACAACACCAGCACCTATAGGGCCCAGTCGTGACGTTCCTCCTGTTGGGGTCGGCACGCCAACCTCATTTATTTCGGGGTCTTTGACGAGCAGCTCTACTTCCACTCCAACCTCAACGAGTCACATATTGGTACCTACACACAGTGCAACCCCAAGTGCATCTTCCAGTTCAACAGCCAGTCCGACACCTATCAGTCAAGGAATCAAGAAGAACACAATCGTAGCAATCGGAGTTGGCACAGGAGCTGGTATCCTGGCCCTCTTCTTCCTCGCATTCGTCCTCCGATATCGCTACCGAAAACGACACCCTCCTCTTAAAACAAAAGAGGTGAAACCACCCACCATCCCACCAAGCATTGGAGACCCAAAGTTATTCCCGAATCAAAAACTTGAGGATACATCGACATCGATGGATTCTAGTGGCATGACTAGAAAGGATGCGTTTTCTATCTATGGCAGTTTAGAGGAGAACAACCGCACGGGTGGTGGGATGATAAATGGTACTGTGAAAAGACCTTCTCAGATGATGACGATGTCTGAAAGAAGGTTTGGTGTGAGAGGGTATAGAGATGGGCAAGACGTGGGTGGGAGACCTAGGGAGCCTTCGGGTTATGAGTCTATTTATTCTCAGGACTCGATGATGGCTGGCGTTGGTGATCGGGGAGAGAATAGTTTTGATGGGAGACGGGAGACGAGTTTTGGTAGGTTCATCTGATGGGGTTTGTTGAGTTGTTGGGTAACACAGCTTGGGTGCTGAAATTATGCATTTTGAGGAACGGTGTTCGGTTTAGTCTGATCGTTGGGTTATCACAGTATATACATCCTTAGCCAATTTAACTCTTCTAATATTGAATAGACTTCCCATCAATTCGTAGCATTCACAGCACACGCTGCCAGTGCAGTATGGTTGGAGTGTGATTATAGTCTCGGGGTATTTGTGTTCCATATTTTGTTCATACAATCAAGCAGAATAGTAGAGGTATTCTATCCTTGAACGAATACGAATCTCTGTACCATTTGCCCAAACACAACCAAACGGGTTTTGGGATGGTGCTTGTGAAAATATGTTGTGAACCACGACCTGCTTCGGGTACTACAGACAAGGCATTATTCCTCTGCAGAAAGCGCGTGGAGAATCCGTAGGTATATATCGTTTCCAATAGAAATGGTACAGGATTGAGGTTGTGCTATCCAATGTCACCACTCAGCGCGTCACTGAGAGTCATTCTACCGGACAGCGAGCACTGACAGACATTGTGAATCACGTAGACCTGAGGCGCGATGGATGAGAGTTGCGACTTTTTATTTGAACATGGTCGCGATTCTCTTGTTGAGATTATGAAGAGCCGACACAAAAACTTCCACCCCCGGCGATTATTTTTGGGAATACAAGGGGGGTTTAATACTCGGGACTGTCTGGATTCGGACGTGGTTTGGTCGAGTTAAGGGGCGAGGTCAAGTCAAGGAAGGAATGACACAGAAATCAGAGATAAACAAACCCCACTCAACAGGTTAAGGTCAACTTTGAGCGAGGGGAAGTGTGCTTTCGAACCAACATACCGTGGTCCTCCTCGGCTCTGATCTCTTTCTCTTCTCCTATCTCATCAATATTTCAGGCCATCGAAGACTGTCGAAGAACCACTCCACTGGGGCAAATAAGCCTGTATGTGGATGGGCGAGTGAATATCACGTGGCGTTGCTTTCCCTTTCAAAAGCACTTCAATAATTATCTGCAGTCTAAAAGTTTGAAACAATCCTTGATTCTTGCCACTACCAAGTACTATAACGTTGCATATCGAAAGCTGATAATAGACATTAGAGGTAGCTCAAAGGCTTCTATCACAAATAAATGGCTTTCGCCAACCATCGGGATAAGAAATTCAAATACGCGCTCAAGAAGGCTGTGGAAACTCAAGGCGACTTTGAGAATATTTCAGTTCGCCTAAATTTGCGCTTCAGTCCTCACATCTCTGGGAAAACGTTCCAAACACCTTTCTTCTTGATCTCGATTCCAAGGGGTAGTGGCAAAATATATGCATGCACTTGCCCTTACTTCCTGCAAATTACCAGTTACCTAATGGCAATCAAGCATCAATCAACACTCAGAATCGATAAATTAATAACAACATGACATGCATGACTTGTGCCAGGCGTTCGCGTCGCATGTGGCTTTCCTACGTGTGTGACTTGGGGTAATGGCAATGCCGGTTCGGCTTGCATACTTTGGGTTCCACATGGTTGAGGGGAGGGTGTAATAGCATTTCGACCTTGGGGGTTTCCTTGGGGTATATGATGGCTCCCATCTCCTGCATTCTCCTCTTTTTTCGGATGGCGTGGGCTTCAGGAAGTCAAAGTCGTTTTATCCACGATTTGCAAGTCTATCCGACTTGAGAGGCTGGCGAATAGTCTCTCGGAAATTGCACTCTGAGACGCTCGGACCATCACATAGTGAACTGTCTTCATTGTTAATATTTCTAAGACTGCACTACAATCGTCGACTCAACACAAAACGAGACAATATACCCACACAATGGTGAACTTTACCAATACTGATTGGGCCGACCTTACGCCTGGAAAAGTCTTCACCATCAAATGGGACTACGAGACTCTCTCAAGTAACCAGAATCGATCGGTCACAATTGACTTGTTGCTAAAACCAGAAGGCACGTCAAACAAGCATGACATCTGGCTTGGATACCGTAAGTTCTGACATCCTTTCAATATCCTCTTCCCGAAACCCAATTCTGCTAATAATCAAGGATAACAGCCACCCAATCTGTATTACCTGGAACTTCATACGACTGGGACGTACCTTACAACATTCCAATCTCTGCGATCTGCACTTTGTCATCTCCGAAAGTGAAAATAATGCAGTCGCTGCATCCACGATCGATATCAAAGTTCGACAACAACCAACTACACGAGAATCTTCCCCTGTATCACTTCAATACTGCTTCGATGAAGTTGCCAACAATTGTATCGATAGACCGGCCTCAACTTCAGCAATTCTCACTGCTTCAAGTGCGGGCGATTCGGGTTCAAATTCAATAGCAAATATTCCAAGTGCCTCCTCTTTTGCTGCCACCAGCCTCGCGGTAAATCCATCCACACTATCAACCAGCACCACTCCACTCATCACATCCCCTCCCACACCGACACCCACAGCTCTCTCAGCTTCAACAGACCAAGAGTCTTCACCACATACCCTCTCACCCGGTGCCAAAGCTGAAATTGGAGCTGGTGCAGCCATCGCAGTCCTCATATTCGCAGTAGTCGGATTCTTCCTCTATAAAATAGGCAAGAGACGGGCGATAGAAAAAGACAAGACGACCGAGTATTACAATGGTTGGACATATACTGGGGATAGCAAACCGGAAATGAGTGCTGAGCCTTCGCAGAAAGCTGAAGGTGGAAAACCCGAGTTGGATGCAACACCTGCTCCTGCTTACGTTGAACGGTTCCCTGGTAGTGGTGGTCAAGAGGGAGATGGTTCTTATGTTCACCCAGAGGAGGTATTTTTCAGAGCTGAATTGGCGGGAAATTCCGAGTTTGGTATTCAACCCGCTCCTATGGCAAAGCATGGTGGTGAATTGGAGGATACTTCTGCCAAGGAGACTGCTCCGGACGTTGCTGAAAAGACTGATGACAAAGGTGGTGAGAAAGCCGAGGAGAGTATTGCTGCTAATGCGGGTGAGAAACCAAGCGCGGATCCTAATGGAATTGGAGAGGCGGTATCGACTGATCATTGAACCCAAAAGTTAAAATGGGTAGTTTTGACTACTAGTTTTGTACACAGCGTCAGTTTTACATTCGCAGTGAATTTTAATAATAATCCTTCGGGAGTTTCCTCTCAAAAATGTATCCTTGGAAAATGTGTAACCAAAAACCAACTCAAATTTTCGCTGTCTCTCCCCCTGAGTTAACCGAGCCAAAACATCCCAGAGATATACAGTCAATTTTGCTGTATACTATACACAGGCTCAGAGCTTATCGTCCGGTATTTCTAAAGCATATTCGAAGAGCAAGGGAGTATAATTTAAGGTGAAAATGCTAAAAGTGCGGAAGTGTTTGGGAAAGGTTCATTTTTCGAAATATGTGCTGGGCAATTTCGTGGCTCAGTGATTTGCCAAGCTTTATGTAGCTCCGATCCCGGGAACTCTCTTCTCTAAATCAATCTCAAAACCCCCAATCGTAAGCTGTGGAGACTATTTCTGAATTATCGATATAGCCATCACCACCCGCCGCTTTCCTCTTTTCGCGAGTGCCGTCATCTACACTACCACGATGATCAAGTGGGCTCATTTCATCTCACAAGCCATCAATCTCCAAAGTTCTAAAAAGACAAACTAGCATTTCTGAAGCATGGCCAATGCTACCTAGGCTTGGGCACCGGGATCGGCCACCTAGCAAAGTGGAACGCTCCCCAACTCTTCGGAGGAGGGAAAAGCACGACCAAGTTGGTTCTCAGAAAGGATGCCGAATAGAGATGTATGGCGAGCGAGCCGAACTCTGTTATCGGTCAGATATAGTCTTTTGTGCTTTTTAGGTGTTTTTTCAGTGGTGCTGTGTACTTTTCCTTTTTTCCCCTCCTCCGCCAACTTGGTAAGCCCAGCTTTCATTAAGTAGAATCGCATCAGTCCAGTATTATCACGCCGGAACTTGCTCATCGGTGGAATTGACTGTTCTTTTCTCTTTTTTTTTTTTTTTTTGTTAATTCCTCCTCGAGCTTTCTTAAATGGCTCCCACTATAAGCGAATTTCAGGGGACTTGGCTAGGAGAAGTAAAAAGGAAGATTTTTAAGACGAGTAGTGAGACCAACACTCTCAAATATCGTAATTTTTTAAGCTACTCGGACTCAGAAAGTACAGCGTGCAAGTTTTCCCAGCTGGTTTCCGTGGAGTAGGGTTATGCTCTATTGGTAGGTCACCTATAAAAAGTATAAACTCCTTTCTATTCCTAGGTCAACTAGAATGTCTATTAGCGAGCCGAGCAAGTAATATTATAATAGCTTCTGGTTTTTATCGTGTTTAAGTTGTCAATGGGTAATCTGCAAATAGCACTAATTTCATCCGTGGCTATTGGTAGATCACCCACAAATAGCATAACTTCCTATTCGAAGGCAATCTACGCATGTGAACATCCCCTATTCCCGGGTAACCTGTAATTTTCTCATGAGAGAAAATAAGTTATTCGTACGTAACTCAGCAATGGGATGAACTTCTCAATTCATAAGTAACTCACAAATAGTAGGATGCTAAGTTTCTCGACAAAGAATATAACCTGCAATCATTGGAGATCTCTTAGTAGGTTACGTACCAGTAGCACGATCTTTCCGTCCTGGTTTGTTTAAAAAAGGCACGACTTTTAGTTCGTGTATTACCTAGGGGTAATAACGAATTTTATAGAATCCTCCCGATAACACTTATTTCAACCCTAAAGGCTAAACAAATGTGGTCTTAGGGCAGAGCAAAATATCTAGTTTTAATCTCTACATGGACTCTCTTCCGCGATATATAAACAGTCTATCTAGATTCGCAACTCCTTTTTCCCTTTCCCCAACTCTATCGCTATAATACAAACAATTCTCCATTACCAAAATAACCCAGAGCTAAGAAATCTCTTCCTTCATAAACAAATACCAAGACTCGCTACATTCGCTGGGAAATCCAACACCCGAAGCATTGCAATAATCATATTAACTTAAACTCGTAGTCTTACACCTCTTACTCCTACAAAAATACTCAAAATTGATATCACGATTATCACCTCCAGTACAGCGGAATATCTTGTTAAGCGGTTGGCGTGAGGTTGTAGCTTTTGTGCCGGTTTAGGATTGCTTGGACGGCGCTGTCGATTTGTGCTTTGTAGTTTCCTGGGCCGGGAAGTTAGAATAGGAGAGATAAATAAGGAAATGGTTGTGGAAAAGGAGGTTGAAGGACCAACTCCCAGAAGAGTAGAAACATAGTGATATAAACCCCATTCACAGTTTTTTGCTACAACTCCGGTAGCCATGGCAAGTGCCGCGATAGAGATACTATGGAATTGCATGTTGGGATGTGCTGAGAAAGAATTGAAATAAGTAAGTTAGTATGAAACGGAAAGTGGAAGTGATACAAATGAGTGATGGCGAGTGATAGAAAAAAAACTCCTGGAAAACAAATAGCATCTTAAACTTTCCCTTAGAATACTAGACCTCATAGTCACTCATGCGAAAGAATATCTATGATAGAAGTACACTGCTCTCAACATCTCAACAGCTTCTTAAAATCTGCCAGGTTCGTTTCCCAACCTCACTCTCACATTCAAAAACATATGCCAGCAACCTCATAACAGTCCTCCGCATCGAAACATTTTAATCCTGCCTCAATTAATGTCGGTAAGAGGAAGGGGAACTTACAAACAACCCGGGTTCCGCGCTCTTCATAACCTCAAGATCAACATTCATTTAAACGGCACAGTTAACACAGACTAGAGACAATGACCCCAAAAGTTCCCCTCATCATTACACTTTTGTCTTGGTAAGACTGGTTACTTCGGAGTATTTGGGGATCTGATTGCTCATAGCTACGTGAATAAAAGGATGAGGAGAGAATTGAATCAATTGATGGCTTTTGGTAAGCTCGTGTGGCGAACCAAATGCTAAGAAGAGTGATGCTCCTAATACAATCAGAAGAATAAGACGAAGGTTTTTTCCGAACTCTATAAAAACCCTCTTACTCGGTATCCTATCGATTCGCTGATAGCTTCTGATAGCAGCACCGAATTACCCTGCTTTGGCGATCACGTAAATGATGTCTTGATACAGACTATCAAGTTGTAAATTGTTTTTAATTGTTGGTTTGTATCATTTTAGTTGATGATTATACCACGAGTAATAAATATCTCAAGATACGATTAATTCTCTTATAGAGAATCCAGGGAGCAAACAAACTTGTCACGTGCCATTCGCTGTTGAAGAGAGCCAAGTCAACGAATCGTCAAGTCTAATCAAGGAACTTCTGTACGCTAATATCGAAAGTGACAAGACGGTAACCTGAAGCCTCTCGAGGCTTTAAATGAAAAAGATTTATCTTTGATAATGCAGTGGATGACAGACCAAACTAGGAAATGAAACGAATGAATCCGAGCATTGTTACTCGGAAAATCGCCAACAGATAATCGCCAACAATTCTCAGGGAACAAATACTTCTTCAAGATTGAGTCCACCACTGGGAGCTTATCTCAACTCATTACGTATAAAATCCCAAGAAATACAGATACAATCACAACCCCGCGAAAGCCGTCAAATGTCCAGGGTTCGTATTTTTGCTTCTTCCCACCACCTTCCCCACGATTTCCTCGTTTCAGACACGACGGTACAACGGTGGAAATCAAAAGCGCATCATGTCTCCCATTTCGGGTGTGGCGCAAAGAACTTGTTTGCTTCTTCCCGTCCTCGGTACCTTGTACAGACGACATCATGGTGTCCCCTCCGATTGCACAACACAGTTCCGTACAGCGTATGGATGATGCATGAAGATCATAAATGCGACAACACACAAACCAACAAAAATGACGTAAATAAACAACAGAGAAGAGATGAACAAAAGACCGGGCGTCTCGCGCTATAAAAATACAGCAGCGAGAAGACTCGTATTTGAAAGTTGGGATCAGCGTCGCCCAGACCCCGGTTCTTGCCAAACGAGGAGGGTAATTTGCTTTTGGACCAGTGAGGAGGGGGGATGCAGCGCCCTAGATGATCGGTGGGAAGCTTGAAATTTGCGCTAATTGGTGTGGGTGTGGTGCCTGACTTGTGTGTTCTGCTGTGCGCTCAGCGCTGTTGTGATGCAGGAACCTTCTTGGATGTTTGGATTCTGGAATTGTTGCGCAACGTGGTGATGCTGCAGGAAGCCGTGCGATGACGGAGACTGGATGAGAAGCCTTGCGGATGAGGATGAAGGATTGAGATTGTAGAAAGTTCGGGATTTCGAGAGAAGGGGCTGAGTGAAATGAGAGTTTGGATGTAGAGACCACTTCATCTCTCCAAGATCTTGGGATGCTTGGATTTGGGGTTTACCAAGTGACCAAGTGACCAAGTGACCGATTCAGCGGTTGTTGGTGATTTTCATAACTATTTCCCCGCCTAATTGCCGGAGAAGTTGGGAATGGCTTCATCGTCTAGACCTCAACATCCTTGAGATGAGATGGAAAGGAAATGAAGCATGGCTGCCACGCATCACCGGTAGACGGTGTGCTTCGTAAAGTGTGATGGCTGTGATGGCTGTGATGGCTGTGATCGCTGTGATGGCTGTGATCGCTGTGATGGTGCTGTTGATCCGGCGGTCCGTTTGTTGGATGATGCCGACCTGAATCGCGAGATAATTCAGCCTCGTGTTGAAGTCTTCAACTTCATATTGTTGATTGCTACGAGGTGTTGAATGTTTCACCTTTTCCTCCCACTTTGTGGATTTGGGAAATTCGTGGCCTCCTTTGGGGAAATCCCAAGTTTCCAACAATAACTCAACGCCGGAGCCTTTCCCGCTTTTTTGGGAGGTTGTCCCCAAATGGGTTTAGTCAGGTACCAACCCCGCGAAGGTAGGAGCTATGATTGGTTGGGCCAACTTCTCCTTTCCAAGCTCACTCCAGTCTGAGGTAGCATCAACAGCATCTAATTTGACATGCCCAAGAACTCAATTTCAATTGACTGCTCTATGGCTTCAAGGTCTTCTGACCGCCCTACGGTGATGAGTTCCAACGCCTAGATCCCCAGAGCTAGAGCTAACCACGGATCTCCAAGCGGTTTGGCACACAAAAGGGGGTTTGTTGTCCCCCAATCCAGCAATCTCTGCCCTGCGCTTCCCATGCTCCCTCAGGGACTCTGCAATCTGCAATGGTCCCTAAAATACCGACCAGGATTGCTTGCCCGCAGCCAGTCAAGAAGCACCGTGAGCGCTGTAATTTGCCCTTCGGCTCCACTTGCGCAGGCCAAGTTCCCCAACACGCCCATATGCAGCCAGATGCAGCCAAATGGTCCCCTATCGCCTCGACCACCCGCCCAGCACACCCCTGCCCGCCGTTACTACTTGACATGCACTTCCCCATTATCAACAGCTTCTCCTCCTTCTTTCTCTCTCGTTGTTGAGCCTCTCCATTCTTCCAACACCACCGCTTCATTCTTTCAGCGGGCATTCGTTACTCGATATCCTCACGACTCTCCAACTACCTAATCACCTCACGAATCTTTTTCGCATACCCTAATTTTTAACGGATCCCAATACCCGCCAATATGAAGACTGGAATTATTGCAATCGCTGCGGCGATTGCTGGTGGTGTGAGTGCGCGCGACACCCATGCCGGTCGCAGACACGCTCATCAAGCTTTCCACATGGGAAGAAATGCTTTGGTGACTGGAACTGGTTCTCCTGAGACTTGTGGATGTACTACCATTTACACCACGATTACTGGAGAGGGTACCCGTAAGTTTTGGCCAAACAAACTTCAATCGACTTTATATCTTCAAAAACAAAGGCGCTGACCTCTGGATTCAGTTTACAACCCACCTGCGCCAGCAACCACATCCGCGCCAGCTCCTTCTTCCTCTTCCGTTGTGTCCGTCGCCTCCGTTTCCTCGGCCGAATCAACTCCTTCACCTGTAATCGTTACCCTACCAACAAGTACCGCTACTCCCGTTATTCCTGTGCCAACTCCATTGGCTTCAACCGTCGAGACCCCAGGCGTGTACACAATTCCTGCAACCACTGTGGTTATCAAGGTGCGTTTTTTCTGGGTTTATTTTTCGCCTTTGGGTTGTCTTGGGAAGGCCGAGACACGGTTGTCCTGGAACAATTCTTTCTAGAAATGGCAATACTGACCATGGTATCATTTACAGGAGACAACAACTGTTTGCGGTGCTGCTTCCACCTCGGTTCCAGCAGGTCAATTGACATACGGAGGCGTTACCACCGTTGTTGAGGTATGTTCAATTTCGTATAGTTATAAATATTTGCTAATTCTCTGCAGACCGCCACAACTGTTGTTTGCCCATATGCCACCGTTTCCACTAACTCTGGCGTCGTTACCAGCGTCATTGAGACCACGACCTATGTCTGCCCATCCGCCGGTACCTTCACAATCGCTCCTTCAACCACCAGTCTCTCAGTTGCTACCACTTTGGTCTACCCAACTCCAGCTGTTTTCACTCCAGGAACCTACACCCGTGATGCCATTACCACCACTGGTAGGTTTTGAATTTTCTGCAAAAATTTCCCTCTGCAGGTTATTTTAGGAGTCAAAAATGCTCTTTACTCCCAAGATAACTCGTAGTCATGTTCAAAGATATAAACTGACCTTGATATCAATTAGTTGTCGAGACCAACTACGTCATCTTCTGCCCATTGACTGCTTCAAGCGCGGCTCCAAGCTCCTCCGCTGCCCCAATTCCATCCTCCAGCGCCGCTCCATCAATTGTTGAAGTTCCTTCAAGCTCTTATGTTGCTCCAGTTGTTTCTTCCACCCCAGTCGTGATCGCATCTTCATCCGCTCCAGTCGTTGTTTCTACTCCAGCCGTTGTTTCTACTCCAGCTTCATCCGTCGCTGTTGTCGTTTCTTCTAGCTCTGCTGCTCCATCTGCCTCCGCTTCTTCCTCTACCTCTACCGGTACGCTTGGAAGCTCCGGAAAGCAATGGGCCATCACCTACTCTCCATACACCGATTCCGGATCTTGCAAGAACGCAATCGAGGTTGCCGCTGATATTCTCATCATCAAGGCCGCCGGTTTCGAGGCTGTCCGTATCTACAGCACTGACTGCTCTGGACTTACCAACGTTGGAAACGCCTGTGCTGTTTCTGGTCTCCGAATGATCATTGGTGTCTTCATCAGCAGCACTGGTATCTCTGGCGCTCAAACTCAAGTTGATGCTATCGTTTCATGGGGTAAATTCTCCATGGTTGACCTCATCGTTGTCGGTAACGAGGCTGTTTTCAACGGTTACTGTTCCGCCAGCGCCCTCGCCGATTTCATCAGCTCCAGCAAGGCCAAGTTCGTCTCAGGAGGATACTCCGGAAAAGTCACCACCACCGAGCCCCTCAACACCTGGCAAGCAAACTCCGGCGCTCTTTGCGGTGCTGTTGACGTTGTTGGTTGCAACATCCACCCATTCTTCAACGCCGATGTCACCGCTGACAACGCCGGCCCTTTCACCGCTTCTCAATTGAAGATCGTTGACGGACTCTGCCCAGGCAAGACCGGTATCAACTTGGAGACTGGATGGCCATCTGCCGGTACCTGTAACGGAAAGGCATGCCCTGGTAAGGATGCTCAAGCCACTGCCATCAAGTCCATCACCGAGTCATGCGGAGGTCAATCCGTCATGTTCTCTTACATTGACGAACTCTGGAAGCCAGCTGGTGAGTTTGGATGCGAGCAACATTGGGGTGCCGTCAAGCTCTTTGGTTAAATCATTTTCACCACGAACCCGAATCCTTTTTTCTCTTCTCACCCTGAAGAAATTCGAAATCTCGACCAAGCATGATCTCTCTCTTTTGTTGCGCGATGAATAGAAAGGAAAAAGAAAAACACACAAAACAATGTTACGCCATGTACATGTTTCTTGGCTAGTGGATGGGAAAAAAGAAAAGGGAGGGGGGTTCGGGGATGATGGGGGAAACATGAAAATGGATTGGGAGGAGATGCAAATTTGGAGATGCGTAAAACAAGAAAACACCTATAAATGATTCCCCCTCGCCCTTTGATGCTCTCACGAGTATCGGATGTAGATAATTCCCTTTTTTTCTTTGTCTTTATTAGGGATGAATGAAAATAAGAATTCTTGTCATGTGGGAATTGAGGAGTGTATGCGTTGCTTTTTGTTGTGATTTTCTTGCGAGTTTTGTGATTTTTAGGGGGCAGGTATTTTTGTCTTGGGGATTAGTGATTGGTTTTGTTTAGTTATTAGTGAAGATAGCTTAATTCTAGAGCTTTGAGTGGGTGACTTTATTTTAAATGAGCCTGTGGGCTGGCCTAGTGACCGCTGGTAAGGGCTTTGAAGTTGAGTACTAAGAGTAGGTAGGGTTGGCATGTTTCTCTCGAGTACATGGATGGCATCCTCCTCTCTCAAGGTCACTACTATCAACAATGATTGATAATTGAGTTGTTGGTTCTTTTGATTTGAAGAGGGAGTAGATAAACTTAAGAAGTTAAGCGAGGTCGATTGACATTATGGTCAACGCGGCGAGATAAGAGGATGTGTTTGACGATGGGAGCTGGGCGAGGAGCAAGTTTAGAGAGAGAGAGAGAGAGACTGAACTTGTTACTTTAATCGGCGGAAAAATTGAGGAGGGAGGAGTTTGTATTTTGAGAGGGTGGCGGTGTTATTAGAGGATCTCATTAATAAGAAGAAATAAGTGCTTTTGAGGTTAGCTAGGTATCACTATTTTTAGAAGCTAACATTGCTGGTTTTGTTTTTTCGTTGGGATTCATCACAAATTCAATCATTTTCAAGTATTATAAGCAAAACTGTTAGGTCAAGAATTTCATTCCACTACCTTTAAAAATGGGGTACGTTAACCTTGCGACGCCGTCACGAAGTAACATCTTTAGAGTTATCGCCAACCGAAGGCAGAACTCGTAAAGTTTCACTTCGCGGATGATTCCTGGCCTTTTCTAGGCTTCCAGGTAATCTTCTTCCCACCAATTCTCAACACGACTGTGTTCAATTTCAGAAAGAAAGTAGTCAATGTACTTGAACCAGCTATCTCAGATCTCCTCTGTCATCGAGAACTCCTCTCTCCTCAACTGTTGAGCTATCTTCAGCATGAAGTCTAGATCATTGGCGATTTAGCCTAACGCTTTTGCAGTGTCGTCTACGACGCCTTCTGCAGTTTGCTTGAGATCAGAAGGTCTAGTGCCCCCAGACGCAACTGTTTCTTTCTTGTTGGTCTCTCGGCTAGCTCCGCCGGCTTCAGATTCCAGTTGTGCTTTAGCCTCAGCAGCCTTCCGGGCATCACGTTCGGCTCTGGCAGCTCTTCTTCCTTCTCTTCAGACGAGTCGAGCGGCCTGCTCTTCTTCTGTCATGGGTCGGGGCATAGGGTAAGGGAACTCATCGGAGCAATAGCGTGCCCACGCGCTTCGCTCAGCGTTCCATCGAGCCAAGAAGCTCTGTGGCTTGTAGAGGTCCAAAGCCTTCCGGTTTCCCTCTCTTAGCGCACGATTGAGTTGATCGAGAGCTTCCTCGTTTGTCCCAATAAGACGTCTCCGGATTAGCTCATCTCGTAATTCTCTCACTTTGGTGTGGTAATGCCACTCCTTGTCAGCGTCTGGGTCGATCGAATATGAGGTCGTCATTTTCGATGATGTGGATGTTCTGCGGGAAGAAAAAGTTGCAGAGATCGAAAGAATGATAAACAAGATTTGGCGCTAGCGCTAGCGTTGGCAAGCGCGTGTTTTCCTTGGGCCTAGGGTTGGGTTTTGGAAATGTCACGTGACAGTCTCGCGTATAAATGCATGTGGCTCGCGCGGTCCAGCAAAAACATTCAACAACCAAAGTAACAATGCGTGACTCGATTTCATCAGAACTTGATCAAGAAGTCGATAAAATGCACGACAATGATACACGACCATCAAAGCGCGCCAGAGTTGGTCGCCCTCCGGAGGAGACTTCCACGGGCAAGAAGGACACGTCGTCGACGCGTTCCAAGAAGTCACGTCCAGGGACAGGCAAAACTCAACCAGGCCGTAGGTCCAGGAAGAGTAATGTCGTAATTACACTATTAGCTACATCCGATTCGGACGAAAAGGATGAATCTGAGGGCGCGGTCCAAAAGGTTGGAAAGGAGAGATCCCGGAGGGACATCTCTCCTACCTCTTCAAAACATAATGATCCAATGTCCAAGGCTGTAAGCAAGCGAGCCCGCAGGGAGAGCTCGTCCACCCCTTCGGACAACATTGATCCAACAGAACGCGGTTCTGAAGGAGAAGATGAGGCTGAAGGCCAGTATGTAATTTTACGCCCGTGGTCAATTGTCTACGACGACTACTGGACGGAGCAAGATGAAGCTGATCTCCAAGAGGAGTGGGAAGATGAATCTATCGGCAAGTTTCCGATAGGTGAAATCGCCTTGATTCGAAAGACGGAGAAGCGATTTGACATGGTTCCCTATGTTCTAATCCCAGCAGGTTGCATGCCAGAGATTTTGGGCCACCCATGGTGTGTTTCCTTGACGAATGTTGTCTGCTGCCCAACTTTTGATGACCGTCTGGAATTCCTTACCTTTTGTCTGAGAAAGGCTCTCTTCTTTCGGAATAAGGGCAAGTCAACGGATAAGGAACCAAAGCTTCAAGACCTTGTAAAGGCTAGAAATGATAAAATCATGGCTAATTTTAGCGATATTTTGCTAGAAGGGTATGTTATGGACAAGAATGCTTGGGGAGAGAAGCTCAACAAGCATTTTGGTATCAATAAACCCTCGCATTTTGCCTTTCTAAAAAACTTGAAGAAGTTCGTTAGATAGCAATCGCGGCACCCAGATGACAATCTATCTGCAGTCACCAAAGGTGATTTCGATGGGATTTGCGATGCTTGCGATGAGTATGTGGATAATCTCCCACCAGCTTCCAGAGGATCTCTTCTCACGACAGACGATGCTATGAAGGGAGTGGTACTTCCTCGTGGCAAAGTTGCTGGAGGTGGCTCACATCAGTCGCTGGCCCTTGATATCAAGATGGCCTGGCAGCTGCATCAGCGTCGCTTGGAAAAGCGTGCATTAAACATTGAGACTAGATTCAACGAGACAGTTGAAATGCAAGATGAGAATCAGATGATTCATGGAATGGTCCCGATCGGCCAAGGAACGAAGTTCTAGAAGAGCCACTCAATGAGATTCCAGGTGAGCCACATGTTGAAGTACCGTAAGGTTCGGGAAGTGACTCTCCTGAGGAGGAAGCAGAAGAAGAGGCAGAGAAGCTGCCTTCTTTTCCTAACCACCTTCGTTTCCTAACATAGTAGACTTTATAAGTCTAATTAGAGTCGAGGAAGGCATCGTGATGCATGAGTGGTGCTTTTGACGGGGGAAGTTGAAGACCCCAACACAGTCCTCCTCAAGGCTAGCAACGGCCACAAAGGATTTCGAAGCTTTCGTTTAGCGTTCTGCTTGCGCATCGTGAGGTCCCACGACTGACGGCAACACGTCACGATTAGATATTTAGCTATCGAGATAATTATGATATATATTTTTATTCAAACAATTTACAATTCGCCAAGCGAAGAAAGTGATATGAACTGAAAACAAATTCCGAGATAGTTGGAACTGGTATGCTTTATGTACTAATTTCCACCTACGTTACAACTTTCTAGTATTTTAATCGTTGGGTGGTTTGCGTTCAAGTGCGGCCATACGCTCCGCAGACGTTCATCAGGAGTATTTAGAAGACAATTTTGGGTTCAAGGGAACTTGAATAGATTCACACGGTCAAGAAAATAGCAGTGAGATCTGGATGTTACTGGAAAGCACTCTTCATTGCTTGTGCAAATACGTATTTTTATGCCGTGCTTGTCAATCATTCCCACTCGCTACACTTGTCAAGAAGGTAGCATTTTGCGATACAACCCTCTCCCTAAATTGCATCCATTGCAAAAACCTGTCCACGTGCCGTAACAACATAGACTACTTTGCCATCGAATGAGAGAGCAACCGAAGTAGGGTTGAGAATAGATCGAATAAAAGTACCCAGGCCACCATGCCCGGGTGCGACCATGACATAGATACCCACCGCCAAATATGAATTCCCCTCACTATCCATATCGAAAGCATCAAATCCCATTAGAGCCTCTACCGGTGCAACCGCAAGAGTTTCCGGTATATCCTCAAGGGGGAATCCAGAGGTGGGGTCGATTTTTATACGTTGGAAAAGTACGTCGAGTACGTTGGTAAAGTAGAAATAACCGTCGTGGTATTTGATATCATTGATTCCAAAGAGATTCTCCGCAACAGTGACAAGTTCGACGTCAGGTGAGGTCCAGTTGGCTCGAATAATTCGTCCACCAGTAGAGTCGGCGCTGAAAGTGAATGGTGTTCCCGGAATTGAGGTTATGCTGTTGAGGTTTCCATCGGTCGTTATCTCATTCTGAAGGACACAGTGGGGATGTTTCTGTGAGGCAGACAAGTTTGTATAGAGACATAGAGCCGGGAGCGAAAACGGGGCCGGTGGCGACGTTGAAGTCAGTAAGTTGACCCCCACTTACAATATAAGCTAAGAAAAACATTAAAATTAACTTCTGAGTATAAGATATTTGAGGTTAAGAAGAAGGAACAAGAAAAACATACTGCCAACCGCTGAAGAATCGATTATAGCGATGCCAGACAGAGCAGTATTGTCATTCAAAGGACTTGACAACAGAGGATCAACACTGCCCGTGAGTGGGTTGGATTCGAGGATAGTACTAGAGTTGATGGTACTAATAGGAAAGCTTCCAAAGCGGCCCGCATGGATGTATTCAATACGAGTGTCCTTCGCCAACTCGAGAACGAGTCTTGGCTCATCACGAGGTAGGACATTGCTAAGACAAGTAGCCGACTGCAGAAGCAAAACCAGCAACTGTGAGAAGAAGAAGGCGAAGAAGAAGGCGAAGAAGAGCATCTTGTCGAGTAGCGTCGGGGGAGAGGGATGAGTTGGAGGGCTGAACCCTTAATATTTATCATGATGAGGAAGAAGTTTGGTTAAATTGGCTGAGAGTGGCACAAACACTCTTATAGACGCCGAGCACGCTAGCATTCTTGGCGCTAATTAGCCTGCCCGTTCCTTTTATATTCTTCTTATTCAATTGTAAATCAGTACCCATTCACTTCAACTAAAGAAAACACAACAAGGCAACTAGGACAGAAACACCTCAGATTTGATCCGACTTGGAAGGGCCTCTCGCTATGAGCATTACATCAGGTTCGTACCTGTCTATCTAGCTCTCGTTGCTTCAATTCTCTAGGGCTAAACACTTTAGGACTACTAGCTTAGATATTTTGATCAATCTTAAGAGTGGTGCGCCACCTTGTTTGCTTTTGACCGTATTTGGGCAGCACTTTAAACGAGGCCAACTGAGATCGACGTTGTCTGCGATTTGAAGCACACTTTCCTGGCGATCGAGAACATTCGTACCTGGTCTTATATTCGAAGGCGTGATATCGTCGGAAAGCGGATCAAAGCCTTAAGTTATTTAAGTCGATCTATGAGCCAATGAAGAACTTATAAAGTTAAGTCGATAAGTTAAGTCGATAATTGATAGAGTAATAAACTATTAAAAAGAAGGTCCTTTCTATTCAAGATGAAAAAAGGGGTTTAGAGAATAAGAGGATTGCTATCTTTAGAAAAGCGGGTCGACTCGTAGAACTGGTATATATAATTCACTAATTATAGTATTGACTAATTATGTTAAGTAATATTAATTATTAAATTAAATTGGTCTAGAATTTTTAGATTAATTGAGTCACTTGACTGAGGTTTGAAAAGTAGAGAGTATTAGATAGATACCTAAAAGATGTTTATAAAAAATAATTAAGTAAAAGCAATACTCTCATCTCAAAATTCCCTTCCCTAAAAGCCCTTATTAAAAAAAGGTTATCTCCCCTCTCAACTTTTAAGTAGCTGTCATGGGACCAAATTCCGCAGGTACACCAAGCATACATCTACTTCAAAACACCGCCTTTGACCTACCGAGGACGCCATCCAAAGTATGGGGACAACGGGGCACGATCACATTCAACAAAATAAAAACAAAGCTCTTTCAAATCAAACTACTATCCATTAATCTTCATCCCAAGGATGCCAAACCCGTCTTCTTTACTAATAAAAAAAGAAAGACGCAAAGAACACCTTATCCAATGCAGCCACAAAGCACTGCTAATACAATAATTACAAAAACACGCAAGGTAAAAAAAAAAGCATGCGCCCCCAAATCGCCCAGTTTTTAAGCCCCTCGTAGCCCTTGATCTCGTATCCAATCCTCGGAATGCAATGCAGTGAATACCCAAGTCCATAATACAAACGCATATGCATGCAATCAATCAAAAGCAGAAGACTATCGCTCAACCGGAATATCAGAGTACTCATCCTCGTAACTCGACGCGCGATTCGCAGGCCAAGTACCAAGATTGCTATTATCCTTGCTACCATACCCGCTCCAAGCAGCCTGGCTTCTAAGACGACGTTCCTTCTCAAACTCTCCCCATCGTTTCATGGTGATCTTGGAGCTATCGAATTCACCCTCGTACTCGATACCGGCCTTCTTAGTCTTCTCGCCTGAAGTCTTTCGAGTATCTCCCCAAGAGAAGTCGTCGAATTTCCAGAATGCGTACGTAGGAAGAACAAAATTCCAGATTGGGAGGGAGAGCAGGTAGATGAACATCCATACGACGTATGACCAGCGGTGGGCTGTGAGAACGATGAGGACAGCTGGAAGACCCAAGATCAAACCAAGAAGGACCAATGGGATGATTTGAGGTGGCTGATGAATAATCGAGATAGCAACTATAGAATGTTAGCATATGACATAGCATTGGAATTGATGTTACTTACCAACATAAAAGGTAAAGGCAATAGCAGCAGGGAGGACGAGGGTACCGATGAGTTCGATGGCAACAACAAATTGCATACTGAAGCAGAATGTTCCGCAAAGATCCCGAACAAGGACAAGTTCCATAAGGTTGTGTACCGTACTGTTGATCCATCTACGTCTTTGAGACAAGAGAACGCCAAATTCATCTGGAACAGTGGTTTTGCAGACAGCTTGTGGGACAAAGATTTGCTTTCGCTTGGGGAAGGTTCGAAGCATGAGTGTTGACAGGTATCGATCTTCTCCGAGTAAGAGCAAGTTCTTCTTATGAAGTGTATCGACGACATTTTCAGAATAGTGCTCGACAACATCAGGATTGGCGAGAATTGGGACCCAGTAATTCTGTCCTCCCTTTGGAGCCTTGATGCGATACATGCAGAAACATCCAGGAAGACAAGTGACACCACCGAAGACTGATTCGAAAGATTTTGATAGATGATGGGAAATGAAGTACTCGAAAACTTGAATGGCAGTAACCCAGCTGTCTCTCTTGTTGGCAATTTTGGTTTCACCACAAAGGCCCATGACATCGGGATCTTTAACCATGGCGGAGATCATATGAGTTAAGCTGTCAGGGAATACCTTCGTGTCTGCGTCAACCATTAAAACAGTTTCGTAGAAATCCGGCGAGATACCAGTGACTTTCCATAAACCATTGAACATTTCGAATTCGAGTTCGGTCATACGCTCGTCAAACATGACCTTTTGTAAGAAAGACATGAGAATGATTTGACTGTCACGCTTGCCTCTGTTTCCTGGCTTGCTCTTGGTAGCTTCATCTGGTGTACCGCATTTGACGACCATCATCATTGGAACACGTTGTTGTCTTTCTAGAGGAATGGTGGAGTTGGCGCCGTAATCGTAGAAACCGGAGTAAACCTTTGCCATGTTGTGCCTCTTGGAACCACTTGCTACAGCTACGTAGGAGAATGCTGGTACTTCGTCGGGGAGCATAGAGAGGTCTTTCATCATGCTGAGAAGGATTTCTGGGGTAGACATTGTCTCGCCTTTGCCTTTGATAATACCATCACAGACAGCAAGGATAACTTTGTGACTGTTGGGGTAATCGGTCATCGCAATAGAATCAAGGGTTGTACGAATACCAAGTTCACCTTCCGAATAGGCGGTTACAAGACAGATGGTATGAGCGAGAGGATATCCAAATGGTTGCCAATCAGCAGGCGGTTGAGGAACAACAGATTCGTGGATAAAACCTGCTGGGCCAGGGCCGACTTCCATTTCACCAGGGGCAAATACAGCTGATTCAGGACGGAGGAAGCTAGTACGGCTGTTGTTTGACTGGTGGAATATACCCTTGGGTGGTACGAGAGCAGCTGTTGAGGTTTGGCTTGCCATTGTGGTAGGTTGAGGGCGTCCAACACGAGATAAACGGTTGTCTGCAACATAAGGACTTGAGAATCGAGAGGTGGTAGGTAAGAATGTGCTTCCCCTTTTACTCATTCGGTCAGATCCAGATCCAGATCCAGCAACGGTGCTGCTTGGGTCTCCTGGAATCCTGGGTGGTGCTCGGTAGATATCATCAGACCAATCTTCAATTTGACGATTTCTCTTCTTCTTGTTGGATGATTGTGAGGTTTTGGCGGCAGCGAATTTTCTGCTGAAAAACCACTGGAACAACAATGCTAAGACGAACTTTGAAAGAACAATGGCCAGAATGAAAACGAGAGATACATAGAGAACGACCTTGGAGGCAATGCAACCAACTGTCTCCGTATCAACAGATCCTACTTTGATGATTTGTTCAAGACATTGAGCCATCTTCTTATCCTCTCTCGAAGAGAATGCGTGAGTAACATCTCTTCCATGGACATCAGCATTTGAAGCAGAGTTTCGATCCGAGAGCTCGGTGAACCGAGCTGGAACAGCTACTTGGGATGTATTGAACCACTTGAGTAGATCCAAATCAAGAACGTTTCCAGAATAGACCATCAAATTTCGCGAGTTGTTCTTGATATCTTCCCAATTGAAATATACATCACCAGCGCTCCTAAGGCTATAGAACGAGGTACGAGCACTGCCGATTGTATGGCACGAGTAGCCCGCATACAGATCATTGTTGACAGAAGTGTTGACTGCAGTTGAGCCATCCTGGTTGAAAGTTGTGCATGGAAAATACCATGCCAGATCTCCGTCCGAGTTGGTAGGAACGTCAGAGCCGGTAGCCAATGTAATAAGACCTTTACATTTCCCGTTGACGTTTTGGAACAAAAAGCTCCCATCCTGACCAGCATGCTTGGTTGTCAAATCATATAATACGTTGGCGTTATCCGTGATTCCCTTGGCCGCAGGATGGTGTGATTCGGAAAGATCATAGGCACTTCCGTGGAAAATCATGAATCCGCCCGTAACATCGTTGACACGAAGTCGAAGCTGTGGTGTACCGCAGACCACGGCAGTAAAACCAAAGGTAAGAAATCCCACACCAGCCATGATGTAAAGAATAATACTAATGAGACCCATCTTTTCTCGCCATGCTCGTTGTTGCGCTCTTGCTGGCTTTCCAAAACATTTGAGTACGAAATCTGGACACCAAAAGGTGACAATTGCACAATAAACGTTCCATAGACTCGGTGGCTTGACGAAATCAGCCTGTTTCTGCCTCTCCTTCTCCTCTGCAGTCATCTTTTGTGTCCTCTGTCGAGTGAGCTTCTTACTTTTCTGAGGACCAAGTGCAGCCTTTTCCGATGCTTCCACATCTTCGGGTCCTGCGCCGCGCCCTCTTCGACTCTTCTTTTTCTGGGGTGGAGTGACGTCGGATGCGGTTTCGTTCGAAGTTCGTAGACCTGAAGCCTCAGTCGCAGCAGTCTCTGTTTCCAAATCCTCCAAGATGGGATCATTGCCGGTTGATGAAGGCAGAACGTCCATATTTGCAGCATGTTGTCTGTAATGATAATTTGGGTGATCTCTGTCGATTCTGTTACGCTCTGGTCGAATCAAACTCCTCTTTCTGTGCATCTCACCAACTGGTGTTGTTGTCCCAGGTCCACGCGTGAAGCCCTCGCTGGATGCGGTTGGTGTAAGAGGTGAGGGTAAGGTTTCCGCGAAGGAGGATTTGGATGGCCCTCGAGCATGTCTGGAAGGAGAGGGAGGAGCTACATATCCAGCTTCCTCATCTGTTGGTCTTCGACGTGGAGTATTTCGATGCGCAGGTCTTTGCTCTCTGCCGGCGTACTCGCTGCCGTTGGGTCTTTGTGGGAGCGACATAATGCTGTAAAGATCAATAGTTAGCACAACTTCCTGCCAAAATTGACCTTTGGCTTGGTACTTCAACTCCTACGACAGTTTCTTAGCTTGTTGAATTGCATCAACAGAGTTAGTGAATGACCCCTGTGCTAGCCGAGAATATGATACTGAATGGATGTTGATACCCGAGCGAAGGTACGCAAAAGATGTTGAGTGTGACAAAACGTACAATTAAGATGTTTGAAGACTTGTGTTCTCGAAGGGAAAGTGATTGTTTGTCAGGCTTTGGCCTGTTGTTGAACCACCCCTGTGGTTACCGCGCAAGCGGGGATTGTCACCACGACGACCAAGAGCGACTAAGAACAAGGCAGGCGGCCGGGCTGGATGCAGGAATCGGGAGGATGCCTCTGGAAATCTGGGAACCACGACAGTTGGTGTTCGCAGGAAGATGCAGGATCGGTAGTTCAGTGAAGAACTCGGCCCTTGTTAAGATTGTCGTGTCAACGGGGTTTTGGGATGAAGGTGGTGAAGAACGATGGTGGTGCTGCTGTCAAGGGATGGATGGGATGGGACGGACGGCGAATGAAGAAGCGATTGTGATTCGAGTGCCACGGCGGTAAAAATGCCTTGAAACGAGGGATAAATGGCAGACAATGCGAGGAAGAATATGCGAACGGAAGCAGTCGCTTCTCACGTTCTCAAAGTGAGCGAGAGTTGGGTTGAAGTTCAAGATTCAAGAAGATCTTGAAGAATTCCGACAGCACCAGCAGACGCTCATGGGATCTGCACCAGGCTCCCGAAACCTCAAATATAAGGCAATAAGAGGCCGCAATGGCTATGCACCTTCCAAAGTGGTCTAGGCTGGGGCAAGACATGTCTATTTTTACCCATGCACGCCATGCTTCCATTGATTTCCTCATCACCGAATTCAAGTCTCTCCTTTTCCAATTATTTCTGAATCTTGGTGAAATATACATGAGGTTTTTTTTCACACCACCAGTACTCTTCTGATAGTCTGCTAAACCTTCAAACTTGTCCTACCATCACCACGACAACCCAATCATTTTAGTTACGGGACCTACCGTCCCAGTCTAAGTCGCTGAACCGATCCGCCGTCACTGTCAGTCCCTGAGTGGTGGTGGGTCTGCTAAATACGAGTAACTTTTTTTTTCATTTCGAGGCGTAGTGTCTCACCATTTCACCAAGTGGCGTTATGAATGAATATCCTCCTTCTCACGGTTGGTGATGAGAAATTATGAAAGTTAGAAGTAGAGGGGTTCGTCCATTTTTGCGAACTTCAGTTTCACTAGAGCAGATGGAGGTCTGTGTCGGACGATCACGAGGATATGAGCTTGTCTTTAAGCGGGAGGTTCAAGGTTCATAGCGGCTGTCGTAGGCGATCTGATAGCCCCTGTAATTCCCTTTCTATCTTTTGACGTGATTTTGACGCATCTTCATTTGCGAGTTATGGGGTAGTCCCTCTGCAGTTAGAATATGTTCATCATGACGATGTGTTTCTTGGTAGGAAACTGGGAACCACGGAAACCCGACTGAGCGGATGCTAGAATCTTACTTACGTTGAGCCTCATCGGCGCCAATTGGAGTTCCAAATCGGGTTGACGCAGTCAGCTTGAGCAGGGTCCTACTCTTTTGGGAAGTCATACTCGTATTTTTATACCTAAGTCAGCAAATACGAAGACACTAACGCTTGTCATTAGCCGTATGCGGGCTGCTAATTGCACATTACTCGTTGGAAGGGAGCCAAAATAGGTTGTGGCAAACGTAGCTCAGCACGATGGAGGCTTCGCTTGCTTTAGCACCTCGGGAGATTAATTTTGTTTTTACAGATTCGTGCTCAGTATGGCTCGCGATAGACATTAAAAGCGGCGGTAAATACACTTGTCTACCTCTCGTTGTTCCAGCTTTTTAGAGTAATTCAAAACAATTGTTCTAAACATCTAGGACAAATCAAAATATTATCCCAAATCTTTTAGAACAATCAAGTCCAGTTATCCCAAAATGCTTGGCCAAAAAGCGAGGCTGTGAATATTGGCGGGTTCTCGGCCACAAAACACTCAGCTCCATCAATGTGCAGCATAGCAATGGTCTGCCGTGGCGGCTGTGTCAACCAAGAAGCCAGAAAAGTCTGATCTTCCAAAGGCGCAACCGTAACTTGTGCGTGTTGAACACGTACGAGTGTAACTTGTAAATCGGAGTGTTTATGTGAGATCGAACGTTTCTCAGGTTCCATCAACCGTTTCGCTAGCAATCCTTCAGAAAAGTATATAATTTTCAATGAAGTACAATAGAAGAGAACTGAGAGTCTGAGAAGCGTAAGTCTTCCCCCTGTACATGTTCTTTATATAATATTTCCAAACTCAAAAGTCGAAAATAGCCCCATGCGCCAAAAGAAGCCTCGGATGATGCGGAGAACCTTGTTTGAGAAACTTCCGGCAAAGCTCTCAAGGTTGCCGCCTCTAAATTTAATTCATAGTTTGCGGTCTAGAGTAAATACAACTCGGTTGCTAGGCGCCACTTTTGACTGTTGACCGAATGCCTAACAGATCGGGTGGATTGACCTCTTTTCGCATGAATTAATCCTCTGTATAACCTGCTAAACTACCGGCCGTTAGAAAAGGAAACAGAAACAGCTTCTCAATTGGGATTTACTCCCGTAATTCCCCGCAAGTTTCATTGGATTTAACTACTATCAAGGTCCTCTTCCGAGCAACAGCAGCGGGACTGTTGTGCTTAGGGAGGCACAGAATACGCAGAGAAGCTTGCTCGAATGGTGTCAGTTGACCACGGCATATTGTACGGCGGAGATACTCGTATCGTCTGGGGTCGGTGTACTTGTACAGGCGGCCAGGCCAGTTCGTAGGCCAAATCTTGCAGCAGGGCAGCAGGAATAGGACCCTTCATTCTTGCTTCAGAGCTGTTGCATCACCAACAGAGCGAACAATCGCTGCTGCATTCCACGAGCGTGACGGACATCTTGACCTTCGTCAACACGCCTTCTGGGTAGAGGACGCAATTGGCTCCCATTGCGCACCCCGCTATCACCATAATTGCTCACTGCATCGTCATCTGCGCCGTACCTCCGAGTGAGAAGTGGAAGGTTGACCCCGGGCTTCAAACCTACAGGGACCACCAGCGTAGATCGCTAATTGTTGTAGGTGAAACCAGCCCACCATTCAATTCATCATACAGCGCCCATCTTCCACCACTTTGGATTGGGATGTTCGGATAGGATCCCATACCGTACAGATATTCACCTCCTCAGCTCGACAACCTCTTCTCCTTCCCTCTCACCATTTGAAAATTCTACCTACCTACCTACCTACCGGTAACAAACCCGCGCTTTGAATATCCTCCTGCGCAGCCGGCTTCCGCCCACTGCGGCTGATTTTCCCAGTAAGACATTGCTAATTGCCAAGCCCAACTCCCAGAACTTCTCAAAACCTCAACCTTCTTCCACCCCGTACAACCCTTTTTTTCTGATGCTTGCTAATACCAGCTATCACTACTAGCTCTCGAAGAAACCCTTTCCTAAGACTTTCCCTCCCACGCTCGTTTACTCACCAGGCGAAAGTCTGCGTTTCCTCCCCAAGGGGACCCCTCCGCTCTCCTCCAACACTCACTCCAACCACATTCACAATTCGTCCGCTCGTCTGAAGTATTGGGATATTGTTGGGGGCACGGCTACAAATTCGATTGGCCTGTGGGAGGCCGAAAGGCTTATAGAAGATTTCTTCAAATCTTACTGCGACAAGGCAACATGGCAACTCCAGCCTCGCCTTTGGGTTCACCAACTCGCAAGGCCGTCCCCTCCGGTTTACCTTTGAACTTCGAGGCCAACGGTGAATCTAAAGAGAATATGGGGAAGAATGCTCCACTTCCGACCGGAGAATCCGCAGGACGAATAGTCGGCGCACCAATGTCCCCAGTAAGCGTCAACTTCCAACGGGAAGATTGGGCACCTGCGCCATCGAGTGCAAAGATCGAGGCGATAGAAGGCGGGCATGAGCGACAGCTTTCTGGGGGGTCTGATGGTTATATGGCACAACAAACCGAATCAGCACAAGCCCAAGTGCCAGCAGTTCAAGACCTTCCATACCGACCGAATTACAGCGGAACTCCAATAGATCCGGCTCAGCAACCCCGCCCTACTGTGGCATCATCTGCGAACAGTTCAGGGTCAATGTCGCCTTCCAGCGGGCCTTCCCCGAAACGTTCTCTCTCAGATCGAATAGATGAAAATGAGGTTCCAGTAGCAAGTCCACCTGTTCCTCGATTCCAGTACCACCATCAGTCACACGCTTCAGAAGGGAGCAACTTTCGTATCCGACCTGGAATTCAGACTCCTGGGTCTCCGCCAGATAATCAGGTAGACGTAGGAGCATCAATAGGCCGGCATCTAACTCCCACACTGCAAGGAGCCAGGAGAACACCAAGCAACCGACCAGTGTCTGCATATTCCGAAATGGGAGGCAACAGAGGACGTTCTGTTTCTCCATACATAGCTCCAAACTCGCCAGCTTGGAGTGGACGTACACCTTCAGCTAACTCCCATCGGTCCCATGATAGACCCCTCTCATATGTTGACCTAGCAAATATCTCTTATCCACAAGCTCCACCAGCGCCCATATCTCTGGACAATTCTCAGTTGAGATCCGCTGTGGGTGCCAATGCTTCGCTGCTCACCATGCAAAAGACTCTGGAAATGTATCGTCAAAATGTGAAGAAGCTGAATGATGCCGAAACACAATATGCCTTTGCGATTTTTCTCATCCAAGCAGCACAAGAAGCAGGGCTTGGGCAGGACGGTGGCGCTGCACCCCAGAAGGTCACCCGGAAATCTGGAGCAAGGGATCTGGACGGTAATGCAGTTGAGAAGCCCCAGTCCTCGCCAGTGGAATTACTAAGTGAAGCCAAGCACATATTACAAAAGCTCGCAGATCGAAGTTATCCCTTTGCACAGTATTACCTTGCAGACGGATACTCTTCCGGGCTTTTCAGCAAAGGAAAAGAAGATCACAATGCCGCTTTTCCCTTGTTCATTGCTGCAAGTAAACATGGCCATGCCGAGTCGGGTTATCGTGCTGCATTGTGTTACGAATTCGGGTGGGGATGTGGAAAGAACGCCGCGAAAGCTGTTCAATACTACAGACAATCCGCATCCAAAAACCATCCAGGAGCAATGACGAGACTTGGACGAGCTTGCCTTTCGGGGGACCTTGGTCTCAACAAATACAGAGAGGGCTTGAAATGGCTCAAACGAGCGACGGAATCGGCGGATATGCAGTACAATGCTGCTCCATATCATCTCGGCCTTCTTTACGTGACGGGTGATGGGAACGACATCTTCCAGGACGAAACATATGCCGCTCAGCTGTTTACACAGGCATCGGATTTAGGTCATGTCGAGTCTGCTTATATCATGGGTGATGCCTATGAGCATGGCAAGCTAGCTTGTCCCAGAGATCCAGCTTTGAGCGTGCATTTCTACACTTGTGCTGCTCAACGAGGTCACCCAGCGGCCATGATGGCCTTGTGTGCTTGGTATATGGTTGGAGCGGAGCCAGTACTTGAGAAGGATGAGAACGAGGCATACGAATGGGCGCGTCAAGCAGCTCAGTGTGGTACGTTCCCCATCTTTAGACCTGCTCCCTTTTGTATTTACTAACACCCCCTTCGCAGGTCTCACCAAAGCCGAGTACGCAGTTGGATATTTCACCGAGATGGGAATTGGATGTCGACGAGACCCGCTCGAAGCCAACGTCTGGTATGTGAAAGCCTCAGAAAGTGGCGATGAGCGCGCCAAACACAGACTAGCTGCCATTCGAGCGGCGGCGAGTGGGGGGACACCGATGGAGGTTGCGAGCCCGAGGAATGGGAAGATGAAGAAGACTTCTACTGGGAATGAGAAAGATTGCATTGTCATGTAATGGTCATGTAATGGTCATGTTTCTGGAAAAATTAACGGATGAAACTCGAATTCTCTTTCGAAATGAATGGTTTCTCTTTTTTTTGGTTTTTTTTGTCGGCCGAAGAAAACAAGATCTAGGCATGGGGAGCGGGGTAATGGGGGCCAGTCAAAAGGATGATCTGGGGACGGGGTATAGGGGTTCTAAAAAGAGATGAAAAAATCGATGGGGAGAAAGGAGGCGGGAGTTGGGGAGGTGATGATGTTTTCAATGTATATATGAATCTTTGCATGGTCGTGTGATTGTTGACTGGGTTGGGCTAGGGGTTTTGGGGAGATGACTTAATATGTGGGATATTCTTTTGTTTTGCATGGGCTGGCATGGCAAAGGAAATGAATTGAATAGGAGAGATATGTCTTGATGTTCTTCTGTTTCGATTTTCCCATTTTTCTTTTCTTGTGGGCGAGGGGTCTTTTTCGTTTTGTGTGGGGTGGGTGAAGAGGTTTGGCACTCCTCTCTTTCTTGTTTTTCTTTCGTGAGATGGGACTTGTTTGGTTGTTGAGGGTTCTCGATAAATTTTATGCATTTTCTTGGAGCGGACATTTTGTTTTCTATCTTTGGGATTGGTTGGCGAGAGGCGGTGGGAGTTTATGAGAGTGAGTTTATGAGGATCTGATGAGAGGTGCAAGTGTTTACGATGTAGTTAAGAGGGAGATTTGGTAATGAATTTGATAATGACCTCTGCCCGTCCTGTCTTCACCTGTGCCCTGGTTGCGTTGTTTTGCTTGGGGATGGAAGATGGAATTAATCCAAGGACATCGAGATGAAGTAGGATAGGTGAGTTGGGCACCCCACCAAGATGGAGTTTTGGAGTTTCTGAGCCCCTATCTATTTAAAATGGTTGGTTTTGTGAATGGTATTTAGTACAAGGAAGTCTTCATGATCTTTGGAGTGCATTTGGCTCGTCGCTTGCTAACCTGTGGATCTGATCTGGGCCCATCTTTTCTCAGTTTGGGTTTTATGGGCCGTAGGTTTGTTGGGGCGTTGAGGAGAGTGGGTATTGTTTTTGCTCCATTATCCAAATTGAAGGGTTGTTTCTAGGGTAGTTGGGATTTCGACAGTGAGATGGGCGTGCAAAAAGGGTTGTCTGGTGTGGTTGGTGCTGCGGGCATTCTTTTTGCCGTTTTAGGAAGAAAGCTCTTGCAAGTCTTCTTGTTGCGTTGTTTTGAAGTCCGCCCCTTTATGTCCTTGCTTTAACTCGATCGCTGCTTGTATCGCGCCTGTTTTGTAAGGCTGAAGATCAAAGTGTTTAGGTAGTCATCTCAATCTCAAGATCTGGGTATAGAAGGTCGGATTTATCCGACTTTTCAATTCGTGGCCCTCTTGTTCTATTTTGGTAAGCTATGACAACATAGAAGACAAGCTTCGGCATCTGGTATTCCATTCCGTGCCAGCCCGCCCCCCCCTCCCCTTCTTGGAAGATGTTATTCCATTTAAAATATCTCTGGAAGTTTCTATTAAAAATGGAAGTGTTATAGTATTCTATGGAACTATGGTTACATGACACATAAAATGGTTATTCTGGGCCGCTGGACTAATAGGAAGCCTCTATTTAGCCTTAGACCCTGTCTAATAAGAATAACTAAGTATATCTCCTACTTCCTTTTCTCTATCTCCGCGACAACCTACCCCTTCTTAACGCCCTATACTTCCCCGAGATAAATAGAACAGGTGTATTATATAGTGCAGCTAGCTAACTAGAGAGTATGCGCGCCGGGTAAAGAATTATCTATTTTCTCTTCGTAGTAGCCTTATTAATAGCGAGGTCTTAACTTTTAAGGTGCTTATCTACTATATAAGAGGTCTACTATATTTACTTCTCTCTCTGTCTAATTAAATGAATATAAATCGTTAATTCTTACTGTCGGTATCACCAGTTTGTGATAATTATCGTATATTGTACGTCTTGTAAAGAGGTTTTATTGATTCATTGTTGTGCTTAAAGAGGGGAAGTTGAAGCTCAAAAGCAAACATCTATAGGTGCAGAATGGTCACGTGTATAACGCAACCAGCCCAGTCAGGGTTGTAGCAACACTTACTTTATCTTATATAATTCCTACGCTCTAATCAGTTAAAAGGCTATATATATACTCTTTTATATACCCTTAAACCCTATAGAATTTTAGAACTTTATTCTAAAAAATCCTCCTATATAAAATTTCTATAAAAGAAACCTAAACTAGAATAGAATCCTAGAATCTCTAGAATTCTCTTCTAAATACTAAAGTTTAGTAGAAGATATTTAAATTATATTAGTATAAAAATAAGTAAGAAGTTAGATAGGAGTTATTTATATCTCATATTATAAAATTTTAAATTTCTTAAACTTATAAAAGAGTAGTAGTATATAAGTTCTGATTAGAGCTATATATATTATACTTGTTTAAAAAGAAGAAGTTTAAGTTAATAATTTAATATATTACTTATAAGAGATAAAGTTTATGTATTAAAATAGTAGCTTATAAGCAGTATTTTATAACTTGAATATATTTATATTTTAGTGCTTGAGCTAATTTTATTATTAGCAAGTTACCGAAGAGTTAGTATATATTCCCTAGTTGAAGCGAGCTTTTAAATTTTTTTAAATTTTTTTATGGAAACTTGACGGTTTATTAGTCTACTAGTTTGCCCCCCTGTTGAACCGTCGACTTGGTATATATACGCACGATTACATAGCTCCTAACACACCACCTAACCTCAGCGGAGAGAAAGAGTATGTGCTTCTGCCAATGACTTCAATCAACATCTGCCTCTTCCTTAGACTTACCCTTGATTATTTTCAAGTTTCGATGAAAACTCGGAAGTACTCCACCTTACTAGCGACTTCTCCTTTTCATTCCTTTCAAAAGTCTTGATTTCGATGGCAGCTGGGATTTAGACAGTAATAGGGTCAAGTGGAAGCTCTGTGGTTACAATTAATTATGCATTCCTTCACAACTCCACCCTAGTATTACTGCCCTTATTGTTACTTTAACTCGGGCAGAGCTCTGAGGACAGACAGACTTAGGATTTTTCAAGATTTACTTTCGAATTTGACAGAGACCCTTCTCCATGTTCTATTTAGCCTTTATAAACAGCCCTATACTCCCACAATATATCCCGGTATCCAAATACAGAAAATGTAGTCACAGTGTGTCTAACAAAATAAAAAGTACATAGCGCAATCCTCCCCTTGATACTACCGAATAAGATTTATCATTACAAGCCCGCTTATGGCACTTCCGGATGCCGTCCATTACAGCCATCCCAGGTACACATATAACTCGACATGTTATCGTTCTCATCCCCCGTCAACTCTCCATCCTCCCTATTAGTCGCAGAAAACATGTGGCCCACACATCCCGGCTCTCTGTAAAATGAACAACAAGTGTTAGCCACATCATAGGCAGTGACGGCATTGTCAAATCCATCTGGCATCCCGTAACACTTTCCGTTCTCCAGTCTGTCCTCGTGGTAGAAGTTGTCTTCGTAACCCATTCTATAAGCAGGAGCTACAGGGTTGTCGACACCGCCTCCGTCTTCGTCTTTCCAGAAATGGACGTATGCATGGTTGTATTGAACTGGGAATCCGCCCTTAGGAATCTCTTCACCGACTCGGAAATTGCTGGCTTCAATCCAGAATGGCAGTGCACCTAGACAATCCATCAAATTTGGGTTATCTTTGATTTTCTTGATGGAATTGCCTGCTTTTTCTCCTATCCGACCGGGTCTGAGGGAGAATTTAGCAGTTTGAGCTGCCATTTTTGCTGCCACATCTGCGCCCGCTCGAGTGAAAGATTTAGCTGCCGACTGGCCGCCACTGCGGAAGAGGCTCTTGAAGAGATTTATGAGAACAACAGGGTTGAAACCCGCCGTTAATATTTCCTGGTTAGCGACCACCCCTCTTGTTCCTTCCTCTGGTTTTCGACCCTTTTCGATATTAGAGTTTGTGAACTCGTCTGTCATTCAATGTTAGTTTAGGTTTTCATATTGTGGCTGAATAACTTACCACCCGAGATCCTTTTCCAGCCAGGAGGCCAGAGATCGGCGATAGCATCTTCAATGTCGTCCACTCCAGGAATCTCGTCTTCGGGAAGGAATTCAGAAGTCGCGAGGAGTGTCATGCAGAACCTCCCCCGCTTATCCGTCTTCTCCTTGAACTCCCTGTCTTCTTTGTTTTTCTGTTCACCTTGCTTCTTTTTCTCCTCCTCTTCTGCGGCTTTCTTCTTTTGCTCCTCTTCTTCCTTCTTCTTCTTCTCTTCCTCGGCTTTCTTTTTATCCTCGTCCGCTTGCTTCCTTTCTTCCGCTGATTTTTTTTCTTCGGCTGTCTTACGGGTATCGACACATTCAACGATGGCTACTGCGTCGCCATCACTTGTGACTTGTGCCCATTGAGATGCATCACACTTTTTCTCATTGGCGGGTTTTTTGACGCAGTTTGAAGGACCTCTTCCGGAAGGCTTGTATTTTGGCTTACTAGCCACTTCATCGTCCCTGCAGTCTGGCTCATCCATACAAACAGGTTTAGGTGTATCTTTTGTTTGGCCACCTTCTGCTGGGTCCAAAATTTCGCCATCGGGGCATTGGCCTTTAGATTCGGGGCTCGGTTTGTCGACACAGTCTTTCCCATCTTTGGAAGCCTTTTTGCCCTCAGGACAGGACTTTGCGGTTGCGGTGGGTTTTGTGGAAGTTGTCCTCGAACATGCTTTTGCTGTTTCTTTGGGCTTCGCGCCAGCTTGTCGTGCAAACGCTTGTATGGGTGCTTTGTTGAAGTCCTTGTGCGACTGTATGAGAGCTTCT
The DNA here is from genome assembly GCA_001414455.1 of Hymenoscyphus fructigenus. Classification (NCBI taxonomy): domain Eukaryota; kingdom Fungi; phylum Ascomycota; class Leotiomycetes; order Helotiales; family Helotiaceae; genus Hymenoscyphus; species Hymenoscyphus fructigenus. Next base: position 368,061 of record LKUV01000022.1, on the reverse strand, counting down.
TCGACAGCTTTGAGTTGGCTAGGAAGGCTTCCACCCTTTGCCATGAGATCTCGAAACTCGAAAATCGGGGCCGAGATAGATGGGGAATTGTACAAAGTTTCCATTCTGTTGCCTAGACCACCAATTTGACCGTCGATGGTCTTGTCGGATTCTTGTATCCAGTCGAAGCCAAAGTTTTCCAACCCATTCATCCACTTTTCGATCTTGAGGTTTGTGCTCTTAGGAGGAGTCGCCAGGTCGTTCTTCCACTTTATTTCCGCAGAGTCAAATCCTGCGGCTGAAAATGTGGGGTCTTTCTTGTCCGTTCCATCGCCTTTGTATTCCGCCAGACTTTTGACCAAGTTATATAATGAGTAGGTACATCTATCGGTAGCGAAGACTTTCTTGAGGTCTGCCTCAACAAACTTGTTGTACATTGTAGCAAAATCCGTTCGAGGCATGATAGGACTGGTATGTTTTATACCGTCATCAGGCTTGACTTGAGCGGTTGCTTTTGCGTAAGTGACGACAAGAGACAGGAAACCTAATGAGTCGGGTGAGAGATTTGCGGAGGGATTCTTTTTGAAACTGTGATCGACGTGTTTTGCTTCGACTAGGTGCATGTTCTTGACTCGGTTCGCAAATTCTGGTATCAATGGATTTTTGGTGGAAGACTTTGCCTTTTCAAATAATGAATGGATTCCAGCGAGTGACATTGGTGCGGTAATCTGCATACCGAGGTCGAGAATTTGGAGGTTTGCATCGTTGAATGTTGATGGTTTTACAACCTTCCACTTTCCATAAGCAGTGAAGCCCGGAACGATTACGGCACTTTCGTGTTGTGCAGATGGAGACCATGCACGCTGTAATAATTGACAATTAGTATTACATAAAGTTAGTTAAGGATCGAGGTCAATGAAACTTACAAGGAAATCCACAATCTCTGTGCCTATCTTCTCTGCTCTTCCAGCGCCAACTTTCACTTTAAGACCGTTGACGATGAATTCTGGAATGATTCTAGTGATACCGTTTGTATCTTCTGACCCGTGGCTAAGTAGAAGAATTAGTATCTACTATCTAAGAAGCTAGAAAACTTTTCAAAATAAAGATGGAAATATATGGATGTTACTTACTGCTCTGCAGTCATCCCCCAGTCCGGTTTGTTATTTAGAGCTGCCGAGTTGTCCGAAATTGTGACTGTAGTCCCTTTTATATCGTCCACCTACAGGATCTTGGAGTCAGTATACTTCTTTGAGAATATTTGAGTAGTAGAAGGAGCAAGAGTTCCAAGGACTGTTATCAAGAGTTTAAGACTGAGGAATGTCTCAGCTCTGGGTGTTACCCAAAGAAATTCACTTAGAGAAGCTGGGGACTCACCATTTTAGAAGTAACATCTGGTTTGCTCAAACCCCTTGCAGTATTAAGCATTTCCATATTTCGCCATTCTATTTCAATGCCCAATCCGGCCGTGTTATCCGCCCGCTCGACGATGTAGTGGGATGGTGCCGCGATGGCAGTAGTTGATAGTAATAAGTACCATAACGAAAGTGAGAGATATCTTGAGGCCATTTTGGCAAAGGAAAGAGAAAAGAAAAGAACCAAAGAAAGTTTGAGTGGTTGGTAAAAACGAAGATACAATGAAAATGATAAAGAAATTAGGAGTAGAACATACCCTTACTTATGCCTTTTCAAATCGAAGCCCACTCAAGGTGACATTATTTTAAGATCTCCCCAACACATTTTGCATCGCTGACAATTGAGGGCTCTGACGCCAGGAACAGACCGGAAAGACCATTTTGCTTTCTGTGCCTCAAATTGATATTATCCCCGGGCTTTTCGGTACCCACTTCACTGCCCCAAAACTTCATTTTCAGGGCCAGAAACTTAACGGATGGCTGGTAAAGAAGATACGCTACCAAAATAGTGAGCTCCTTTGTAAATTTGTAGCGGCTGTTCAATCGCAGTCGTGGATTCGTATGCAAGTAGATTGAAAGATGTGAAAATAAGTAAGCTTATTTTGCAGGAAGAAACCACGCCCCGCATCGCCAAGAATCATGAGGCGGAGTATCTAGGTACCTTTCTTTGCGATTGGCTTAAGAATTTATTAAGCAGAGCCGGTTACCTGGGTTGTTTCTGATTGGTCATATCGCAACAAAAACCGATCGGTTTATTTGGGAGTAAAGATAATAAGGTTAATGCCTAATTTATGATCCCTAATGGGGTTTGGAAGAACGTTACGTTGATATCATATTGGTGTTTTATACCTCTTGCTAGTCAAAAATTACCATTTCTAAGTCACATCCTCGGCTAGCTACGCTTTACTGCTTCTGTTGTGCATTTTCTAGTGTCCATTTTCATGTGATATACTCCATATAGTGTTGGTATTTTGCAACTGAGAAGTGACCAGTAGAAGACAACTTGAAAGGAGGGAGCGATAGAAAACAGTGTGAATTAACAGTCAGGGTTTGGCACATATTGGGGATGGATCATAGGTCATGATTGAAAAAGTTGTATCCCTGAACTCAGAATATATTCATCAGTATTATTTCGGAATGCAACAGAGGCAGCTACCAATTGAGAAACCATTTCTAACCCAAACAACATTTATTTGTTTTTGTGCTTCACTCCCTTACCATCGTAGAGTCTTTTTCTTGCTTTAGGTTCAAGTTCTTGCCAGCAGAGCCTCGACCCTTGCTTTCGATGACAAAACGAGTCTTCGTCCATGGGATACTCGGCAAAAGGAGAAGAAAAATATGCTCAAACCCTCCATCTCATGCAACGTCCAATGTCTAGTCCACTCTTAATTGGTTCCTCACAGCCAACTCTTCATCCACACTATTTTCTCTTTCTCCGGTCGTTGAACCTCTTATTTTCAACAAGTTGACTTCATTCCCGTCAAGCCTCGCATAATCTCTCTCCTCCCACAAGTGCGAGGTCGCCACCGAAGAAGACTGGTTCTCCTTAGTTCCTTGCTCGCGAGATGGCGTGGCACTTGGTTTCGAATTCGACCTCAAATTCGATCTTGACGTGTAGAACCTTTTGTATCTTTCTGATATTACTGTGGAGCTTTTACGAAGGAGAACTCTATAGGTGGGAAGGCAAGCGCAGATTATTCCAACGCCAAGATGAATGTCTAACCAGAAGATGTCGCGTACAAGCTCGACTTGGACAGAGATTAGATTATTTTCTCATATTTTAAATTTGTAAAGAAGCCTGATGGATTGAGAAATTAATACTTACTATTTTCTTGCCCACGCTCGACGGTAACGGCCATCCGAACGATCCCGGTGATGACAACGCTAGGTTTTCTCAGCATTAGCTGCACAATTATCGGGGTGGAAGAATCGATTACTTACAACCCACCGAGTAAAAATATGAAAGAGAGCAAGCTCTTTTTCTGCCACGACAATTTTGATAACTTGAGAATCCCATTTATGGGCAATGCGAATATCAATAGATCAAGTACAATCTCCATAGTATTTAGAACAACAAAATATGTGCTGTAGTATACTGCGGACAATCTCGGAGTCAGTATTAACATTTTTAGAAGCATGTTTGAGGGAACTAGGTGGAAACAGGGTTGTGTGAGGAGGAAATAGTGTTTCAATCCTCTTGAAACAACCTGAGAGAGGGAACATGAACTTGGAGAATACCTACTGCATTTCCCGGCGGAATTGGCCGGATTTTCCCATATAGTTTTGACAGGTATGCAGAGGAGTGTTTCGGCGATAAATCCCGGAATAAACCAGAGTACGTGGAGAATGATGAGGCCAAGCGTGAGTCTGCGAAATTTGGTATCAATACCGAATATGTTTTGGTATAGCAGAAGGATGGAGATGTTCGTAGTTAAAACGATAGGAAAGTACATTTCTCCAGAAAAATAAGAGTACTAAAACGCGCTTAGTTTGATGGCTTGGGGACCGCCATGAAACCCTGAAAAGAAATACCTTGACGAATGTTGTTATATGTGGATCCATCAAGCTCTTTGCTTCGCGGCCTTCGAGCAGAGCTAATTTCAAGTAAGCACATCCGCTAAGGAGTTAGAAGTTGGAGATCGTCTACCATGGAATTGTAAACCTACTTGGCTATACCAAGCCATCTGAGCAATCCCGAGAAACAAATCGTCCAATGCGAGTTTTCTGGCACTCAGCCATTTCGAGAGAAATCGTAGTATCACAGCAATCGTTGTCAGAATGGTCATCAAAATCGCACAAACCAACGTTTCTTCGGAGTAGAGCCGAAGCGAATTGTAAAGATCCAGCATCGTGGAGTTTTTTCAAGCTTGCACACGTGAAGAGTGAGGCTGAGTGGGATGTATAGGGTTTTCTAAGTTCTTATGGTCATAAGCACCGTGGATTGCTGCCGGATTTCTTGTATATGTGGCTAGCTGGCCTTTATGGAGGGTTAACCCGAAGCCAATTGGCTTCCAAGATAGGGGTGGTTCGGACTTTGGACAAGGGCTGGGGTTACTTTCGTTGGAGAACTCCAGTGAGTATCATATCAATCTTACTCAGAATGCAAGTCTGACAGCTCTGACTTTCCCCGTGAAATTACAAGCCACCTCCGTTCCGATACTCGAGTTTTATCACATCCTGTAGATCAACCCAAAATTTCTCAGTTCTCATTCTCTCACTCGCCAAAACTAGTGAGTACCCAAAATGCGGTTTTCTCTTTTGGGTAATGAGATAGCAAGGGTGGCCCCACAAAAATGGACGTGTAACAGTGAGATTCTCAGCGCCACAAATGCTACTCTGTCCTCAGCTTCCAGGTTCAAATTCTACGCTCACCGAAGATTAACGGAGTCAAGTCTACGCTATGGCATATTGATTTGGTTAATTTAAGCGAGATTCATATGTCGTTGAAGAATCTAAAGGAACTTAGTTCAAGCTGATTGTTTACTGATTTTTGTGAGACTTTTTGTAACCCTGGTTTTCGCAATACAAACGAGGGGGGGCTGTCATGTGATCAAAGTCAAGAAAGTACCTTGTTGGCGGTACTTTGTGACTGAAAGAGACCCCGTTAAAACAAATGGTTACAACTCGCAATTTACAGCAATGATTGTTTGATGATGAAAGGGATCGTACTTGGATCATCCCTGATTGTGATTGTACATCACATGTAAAAGTATATGAGCGCCCTCCTAACATTGATTATACCCGATTACTCTATTCAGATTTTTGTGTGGTAGAATCGACCCAGTGCCAATTTAGTTTGCTCATTTTATTTCTTGGGCTTGACATCGGCTGTAACACCAATTCTGTTCCCTTGGGGGCAAATTTGATCATGAGAGATGATATTGAAGCAAGGGCGATTACGACTGGTACTGCGGTAAGTTGGCCCATCAATTCTCGTTGGACAGTCTCTCTAACTTGTGACACTAGATGATGGTTGGCTAGGCATTCTTTTCATTTTCGACGTTTTTGCGAAGAGAAGAGTTGAGGGTTGCTTTCCATGAGTCCCTAATATATGTCTTGTGATGCTGAGGGACGTATTGCGGAGGACACCTGTAGATAGTTCATGAAATGGATGAATGGTAGCTTCGAGCTAATCCCAGTTCTCAATATTGCTCGCTCTGCTCATTGAGTCACATGTATAAAACGTGATTTTTTTTATAGATATATTATATGGCAAACCAGCTTTGAATTAAAGGTTTCCTATCGAATTTCATTCGAGGGAGGGCTAATTCTCTTCCAGACGCTCTCAGTTAAGCTGAGGCTAAAAGAAGTATTCCAGTTATATGACTCTCATATAACTAGGAAGCCGTAGGGGAAAGGAGGTGGATAGCTTCAAAAGTGTGACGATATATAAGCAAAGGAAACCTAGGTTTGAGCTTGAAAGTAGGAAGGAGTAGGGAGAGTATTGGTTCTTTTATATTAGTATTCTCTTTGTTACTACTATTCCTCTTTCACAAACCCTGGTCCTTAAAATCACTGACGGAATTCAAACCTTGGGGTATCATTTCAATTTCAATCTATGCATGCATTCGCTTCCCCATCATCCCCCAAAACCGCATAATGTCTAATCCATCGCACAAAGAACCTTGATCTTGACAACAACATTCCTCAAATATCCCCTTTCCCCGTTCTCATCACCCCACTTCACGACCCCGGGAAAAACCACACACCTAATCTCCCTCATACTCAATTCTTCCTCGTCTTCTCCTCCAACATCCTCCATTTCCCCGGCCCCAAACATAGTCTGCTGATGTTCTTCTAGAACGGGCATATTTACCGTGAATACCGCTTTCTGGGTTCGGAGGAGACGGGAAAGGTCGATAGCTGATGTGAGGAGGGCGCGCAGGGAGGAGTCGCGTGAATCGGAGGCTTGGGAGTCAGAGATTGAGGCGAGGAGGGCGTTGGTTTTTGATACTAGGGTGTCGATGAGTTCCGTTGTCGTAGTGAGGAGCTTGGTGGGGGATTCTTTGCGGAGGAGGGAGAGCGTTGTTGAGCGCCATTGATTTATGGATTCATCGGGGCCTGGTGGGTTGTGTCAGTCAAGAGGATTATGTGCAGTTCATAGAGTCTTGCGAACCGAAATCGCGAAGAAAGCTTTCCACTTTTGCTAGTTCCTCGGCTTTTTCTGGTGGTATACCGACAAAATATGAGGTGAAGATGTGGTCAACAAGAAGTTGAGAGACTAGTGATTGGATGAAGTGAATTTTGGATGTTGATGCTAGGGTTTCATAATTGGGTAATAAGCGTAACAATTCTTCTTTTTGTTCCGGATCAGGTTTGGCGGTATCTACGACTGTCATTAGCTGCTTGTATATTGTTGAAATTGAAACCATTAATATTAAAATCTCAATCCTCTCCTTGATTTCAAATCGAGTGAGAGAAGTGGATAGAGATAAAGAAATCTTCAACTCCATCTTAGTAGACCAGTAAAACGTACCAACCTTAACCCTCCTAAAATTGACGATAACCCAATTCTGTAACCCATTGCTCAACCTCCCCCATCCATCTCCAACACCCTCATCACTAACCTGTTCCTCTCCACCTCTGCCCCCTTTACTAACCCAGCTTTTCAACCCTCTCACCTGACCCCTCAACATATCAATAACCTCCTCCTTCTCCTTAACCTCACCCATAGCCTCATTATACGCCTCCCGAAACGCATCCCTATCCAACATCAAACTCGAAATCTTCATCTTAACCTCTCTATCCCTCTCATTCTGGTCCTGACTCCCCTGAAGCGCAGCCAACTCACTTCTCAACAACCTCAAAGAAGTATCAGTCTGCAAATACGTCTGATGCAGCGCGGTGTGTTTCTGCTGCCAAAAATTCGACGATTCCCTCTCGTTGCTAAGTTTATGACTTAAAATAGTCAATTCCTTTTCGAATTCACTAGCCATAGTCTCCAATTCCTGCTCCAAGACCATAATTTTCTTCCCCCCACCTTTTTCCTTTTCACGGTCCTTCTCTTGTTTCTCACTTATTGATGTCGTCGCACTCGAAAGTCCCGATTCCTCCATCTCTTCTGGTGACCCATTTTGTGTGAGTATGCTATCTCCCGTCGCACAACTTTTTATCGACGCATTATCGCCATGATCGATTTTCGAGCGGCCGAGGGCAGCGCGGGGAGGGGTCGCGATTGGGGATTTGGCGGGGGTTCGCTGTTGGAGCGGGCGGGGTTTCTTTTCGGGGTGAGTGTTCATGATTTCGTTTTTGACTTCGATACGAGAGAGTATAGCGATTGGATTCTCGACATCTTTTAGAAGGAATTGGTCCTTTTAAATGAGAGAATATGGGGAAAGAAGTGAAGAATAATGGCGGGTTGTTTAAGAGTACTTGTTGCGGTGCTGAATGCGTCTGCCTAGAAGCGGCAAAAATTCGGCTTCTTCAGTGATCCCACGAGATATGCTGACCAACGTTGGTATCGTTTCAGTGAGATGTATTACTAGTTGGTACATATATATTAAGTTTTTATAAGTATACGTGAAGTGAAGTAAGGATTCCACCAATCATATAATTAATTAAAAGCTGAATTAAATCGATGTTTTTAAAGTTTTCGTTTACGCTAGCTTTATAGTTGATTATATGATTGGTTGAAACTTTAGTTCACTATAACGTGGTTTATCAGGACCCTGCGCATATCAGGACCCTGTGCACATTCCCACTCCCCCACTACTTTAAAATATAATTAAACAACCACAATATATAAATTTAACTAAAACTACTAAGAATCTGATGAACTAGATATATCTACATCTACTTGACAAGTTTGTGCATTATGACCAGCTTTTCCACAAGTGCCACAGCGCCTACTAGTTAATTGCCCCACCTTCCGATTACCTCCCTCTACACGTATATCGCGTCGAACCTGCTCATCTGTGTCTTTCTGCGCTAGAATATCCTGTGCATCCTCTATAGTAAGTGCACCGCCTTGACGTACATAAGTCTTCCTAGCTCTGCGACGTTTGCTAAGGGCTTCATTTGCTGCTCGAAGTGTATGTACCTCAGCTGTTAAAAGGGTTACTTCATGAGCTAATTGCTCTGTACCTTTCGCTAATGCAACAACTGTCCAGAAAATTAGTGTTGGCGAGCTTCCTTGGTGACTAGCAATCCGGTTCTTTACAAGAGTTGTTTGTAAAAGAGCTTCGGCGGGGTTGTGAGGAGTCTGAGAGACCCAAGGGTCAGCGTCGATAGAGGGGGGCCTAGTAGGGGTTGGCGTCTGTAACTTTACATCTAGCTTTGAAATCACAGCCTGTGGATTAAAAGGTACTAAGCCAGCCCCACGGAATCCAGCTTGAGCGTTTTGGGCTATTATTGATTCTGTATAGGCTGCTTTGAAGGCGAGAAAGAACTCAACCTTTGTGATGTAGTTGATATAAGCTTTAATAAAAGTCTCAATTTGTCGACTATATGCTCGTTTTAAGACACTAAAACACCCAACATTGAGTGGCTGGGTTAAATGAGAAGAGTGAGGAGGTAGTCCAAGAGTAATAATGTTATGTGCCTTACAGTACTCTTGGAATTCAGCCGATTCATGACTCTCATGCCCATCAAGGACAAGCATTTGATATAGACCCTTTGCTTGAGTAGAAGTATGCTTATTGAAGTGCTTGAGCCATTCTAGACCTGTCTCATTATTCGTCCAGCCATTGATTGTTGGTTTAATAACCCAGTTGTACGGAAGGCCGCCCTTAGTATACCAGCTTGAGAGGTGGCATTTCCCCTTTACTACCAAAAATGGAGGAATACTCCTACCTTCGCCGTTGATACAAGCAATTGTAGTAGCCCATTCTCGATTGCCTGGCTGAACTGCCTTGCCTCTGCCACGTTGATCTACGCGTGTAACAACCATAGAAGGAGTGATCATGCCTATCATAAAGCCAGTTTCGTCGAAATTCCAAAAATCGTAGTCTAGAATGCTGTATTTTGCCCTCATTTTCTCCACCAGTCGAAACCACGTACTAATAAGCTCGGGATCTTCGCATAAGGCTCTTTGGAAGTTGTAAACGTGATTAAAACGTGTCTTTATGGCTGGTTGTCGTTGTACAAATCGATGCGCCTAGAGCTTCCTAACACGTCTCCCCCCCCGTGATTCGAGGATATAATTCGCTATATCTTCCACACTAGCTAGCCGGGGTGCAAAGCCTCTTATATCCAAATCAAGTATATATCGAACAATAACCTCCTCCTCTAACTCGGTCAAATTCGTATTTGCTGGCCGACGATCGGAGAGTGGAATATGGCCGTTCATTCTAAGGCGAAGTGTAGATTCAGGAACTTTATAGATTTTTGCAGCTTTTCGACGACTTAGTTTTCTTTTCGAGGTTCGAATAGCTTCAATAGCTAAAATAATACGTGCTTCTTGAGTTTGTACCTCCATTAGAAAGGGTAAAAAACGCGTGTCAAAATGATGGGGTTAGAGAGTCGGCAAAAGTGCGCAGGGTCCTGATATGCGCAGGGTCCTGATAAACCACGTTACTTTCTTCACTTAAATATATAATATTTATAAAAGCTTAATATAAATATATATTGTCGGTACGACTTGGTTTGTGATAACTGTCGTATATCGTACGTCTTGTAAAGAGGTTTTATTGATTCATTGTTGTTCTTTAAAGAGGGGAAGTTGAAGCTCAAAAGCAAACATCCATAGGTGTAGAATAGTCACGTGTATAACGCAACCAGCCCAGTCAGGGTTGTAGCAACATATATATATATAAACTAAAGCCAACTAGTATATATTGTATTAGAAAATATCCTTGAACGTTGAACCCAAAATTCCCATTCCTAACCTGCTGGCCGAATGAATTGATTGGGCGACCTTTACGCTGAGTGCCCACCCCTCCATGAAAGACCATTGGGCCAGTGCTCAATAGCTCTCATGTTCGTCCTCAGCGTCCTCCCAATCATTTTTTCCCTCTTCCTTCTCATCTTCGCTACTAGGTTCCTCGTACCCAGCCTCGTTGGCCTCCAACAACAACCGTTCTATCTCTCGTAAACTTTCCACCTTCTCTGCGTACCAACCACGCATCGCTCTCCCCATCTCAACCCTCGCATCATCTAAGGCACTCCAGCCCCTGCCAAAACCACCCCTACCGTAAATTTGGCCAAGCCTCCTGTTATTTCTCTTCCAAGTGTTAACTCCACTATCTATGAGTAGTTTTGTAACTTCCATAAACCCTTCGCTGGCTGATATGTGAAGTGCCGTATTTCCCTCGTCGTCTACTACGTTTACATCTGCCTCCATATCAAGTAATAGTCGTGCCGTCTGTAAGTTACCAAAGTGGGCCGTAAGAAATAGTGGTGTTTGGCCAATGATATTTCCCGCTTCAATGTCAAGCCCGGCTTCCACGAGAAGTTGAAGAACGGCCACCTTTCCCCCAGCCGCGTGATGCAACACCGAATTGAGATGCTTTTCTTTTGCTGATATGTCTTCCCCTGCTTCTAGTAACATCTGTGTCACTCCTTCGTGGGATCTGACTGCATTATGTAGTAATGTTGATCTATCCTCAGGATTTCGATACTCAACATCTGCTTTGTAGTCCAACAAGCATCGCATCATCGCTTCATTGCCGGTTAAAACTACCTGGTGCGTTACTGCATTGGGGTCAACCCCATGCTCCAATAGAAGCCTTATAATATTCCAAAGTATGAAGCTACTTGGATGAGACTATGATACCCAATTTTCCTCCCTCATTCGACCGTTGCCATATCCCATACCAAAGATCACAAGCACGAGAGTTTTTGCTGAAAAACGGATACCATGACTGAAATATATCTTCTGAACAGGACAGATTGCTGGCATGTTCAGGCCAATGCAATACAGCGTATTCCAAGAATGGGCGATAACCAGGGTTATCTTTGAAAAGTTTGGGTTTAGGAAGCTCAAGATACTCAAAGGTTTTTTCATATCGTTCATTCTCAATTTCTTCGAGAATACCACTTTGCAAGTAACTCAAGCACCGCTTTGTAATGAGTAGATTCCCGGCATCTTTCTTCACACGATATAATTCGAGCTCCAGGATAGGATCGCGGGATAATCGTAAAAGGTAATCCTTGGCTGATTGGTGAATAAGGCTAACTTCATCTTCTCTCAATGTCAAAATATACTCGCAGTTGGATATGTGCTCCTTCATAACTTCATCCCTAGAGAAGCTACCTAAAGGTTCGATATTAATCGCAATACTCAGTTCCGAAATAGTCAACGGTCGAACGGCTATAGCTACCTAGAGAAGTATATCCGTAGTCATCTGTCGACGGTACGAACCAATTTGAAGTAGTAAGCAGGCATATAGCCCGTCCATACCAGATGGGAAGGATTTTAAAACATGCTCAACTTCGACTACTTTGTACTTCCGTAGCTGCTGAGCTACGATTCCGACCCATAGGAAGGTGCCTTGAGCACGGTCTCGAAAGGTCCTTTTCACATGCTCGCGTAAACTCTCTGGATACGACCGATATTGGGAAAGCTCATTCACCTTGAACTCGATGAATCGATTAATATCGGTCTCAACTTCCGCATCAGAGTCCGGGTCTAATCGTATCCGTAGAAAGCTAGATAACGTCTCTGCTATACACTCTGGGTAGTCCCGGCTGACTAGGAGCAGATGAAGACGACAGAATGAGGCCCCGTTTCCATCTGAAAAGAAAGCCTTGATTTTAGCGAGGAACCTTGTCAAAGAACCTGGGTCACATTCGTCAAGACCATCGATGATGCAGTATATGTTACCGTTACTGAGCGCTTGGTCTTGAAGTATAGACCCAATAAGCCCCCAGAGTATTTCAAACGACGAAATAGAGAATAAGGAATCTTTTTGAATTTTGAACTTTGATAAGAGATAGTCGTAAAATCGTGGGTGTAGTTGTAAAAGCTGGTAGAGGAGTCCTCTAATAATTGTAACAGCGGTGTTGCGCTTATCGTCTCTGTTGTCGCAAAAGTATTGTAGGAAGTTGTGTGCGTTTTTTGAACAACCGACTAATTTTTCGAGCTCTTGGGCCAGATAGATAGAAATGATAGTTTTTCCTTTGCCAGGCCCCCCAGAAAGCCATAAAAATTAGGAGCCGTCTGTAGTCAACCACGCGCTGTAAATATTCTTCTTCTTGATCCATTCGCATATTCCGTCGACTCTTGAGCCTTTGAGAACAATAAGATTCTCCCAATCGTTCTTTTGATTGGTCAGGAAAAGTGCTTTCAAGCATTTGCGACGTTGCTCCTCTGGGCTGGGTTCTATTTCAAGAGCTTTAGCATCATTCTTTGAGTAAGTTCAAATATATTTTTGTGACGACTATATAGTACAAAGTATGGGTTTTCTCAGTTCTTACCACGAGAGCCAAAATGCATGGTTTCCGCCTTGAAATGACCGTTGTAATTATGAGTATCAGCGTACTGGTTGCCATACACATATGCCTGATTGATCGAGCCAGCGCCATTAGGAGTAGAGACATCAAAGCGATCCGACCCATCAATTGCATGATCTGAAATGGATGGTGGTAAGTTTGCCACATCCATAATGGCCTTCTCTAGCTCTCTCTTCTGGCTTTCAGAGACAGCCATACCATAATGAACGCCTAGCAAGTTTACACTTTCGAGTATTCCCTTCATCAGATTCTCCAATTTTCTTCCCCGGCCTATAGTCTTTAAGGCAGAGAGATAAATTCCTGCTCTGGAAGAGTCGTCTGCGGGAATGACTTTCTGAAAGATCTCGCGTAGTTTTGCTGCCTTCTTCTCGCAGTTCTCAACAACCTCCATTGCTCCTGAGTCCTCATCCGCCGCCCCATCTTCAATGTGTCGCTTAACAGAATTAAGCGCCGTATAAACAAGTGGAAGGTCGTTGGCGACGCCGCGAAAGGTTTTGGAGAGACCTTGCGCATCTTTGGACACTTCTTACACTGTCGTAGTGCCCTCGATAATAGTGATTATTGCAGATATGACGCCCAAGATTGGAACCTCCAGGCCTGACATTTCGAAGTTGTGCGTGAAGAGTACTGGAAGTGGAGCTATCTGGTTCTTCTCTCCAGTTTTGGTTAGCAACTCCAGCGAAATATCTGGAGGTTTCGGCTTGCTGAAAGTTTTCAAGTGAGGCTGAGTTGGTAGTGGTGCTGAGATAAAGTTTCGCTTGTCTTCAAAACTTCTATTCCTGTATAAACCCAAGGAGTAGATCTTGAGCGAGTTTGTGACAGCTTTCCAATTGAATTCAATGGAGCGCGGAAGAGGAGAGAGATGTTTAGGGGGAACCAAATTGCTTGCTCACCGCCGTGGCTTAGTTTGGGAGCCTGATTTGTAGCGAATAACAGTTTTGTTGGGGGAATGCCTTGCCTGTTGATGTTTTCAGAAACAATAGTTTAACCAGCCAATGAAATAACTATTCTTCTTCTTTTGGCCCCAAAATGAGGAAAGTGGCGTTCTATGCAATGAGAGAATGTGGCGCCACGCGCTTTACAGAACAAATGGTACTTCGCTTTTGGGGGCGAGCCTGTTTTGATTTTACCAGGCACAAAGTCACTATACAGCAGAACCCCAATATAAGTACAGAGAAATTACAGAAGCCAAAAATTTTCAAGTTAGTCTGTGAATGCATTGATTGATTGGATTTTACAATCGAAATTAAGCAGCAATTGGGCGCTCCTCCGAATTTGGTTTTTGCTTGCCCGCCCGTGGCTTGCGATATTCTCCAATCAGCGTGAGGAATTGCAGGCATTCGCGTGACAACTTTTAGGCAAGAGCCTTGCCTTCGTCAGACCTGCTGAGGCGTTTTTAATTTTCTACTTGTCTGTAGCCGGTCTATTTCTGGTTGAAACAAGGCGGGCTTTCCAGCCGTAAATCATAGAAATATATGAGGCATGTTCTATAAAATCTCAAGTTAGGACAAGTTCTTTATCCGCAGATTTCAGCACCTCTAGACAGGAACTTTAGCCTAAGTGAAATTATAATACTTAGAAAAGAAAGCCAATCTTTAAGATTGTGAAGACTAATTCGGGTTTTAGTTAGCCTTGCTAAGTTTGTAGAGGAATTATCTAGAAATGCACTTACCCTTAGCCCAATTCGTCAGATTTCGACAGTACACTTTGATATTTCTTTTTGACATGCTTACCGAGAAGCGTGCTGACTACCCATTTGATCAACCTCTGGGTCGTATATAAGAACAGCTTTCTTCTTCTTCAAGAACTCGTCCTGCATAGTGCACACCTTCGCCAGAAAGTCTGGTGGTAGCCAACAGCACCTTATTAGTTAACTTTAGATATAACCTTTATATTAGACAGTTCTAACGACACTTTCGTGTCTAAACTCCCCGAGAATGTGAGACTAAGCCGATATAAAGAAGAGGCCGTGACGTTCTCATCAGAAAGAACTGGCATTTGTTCCATCCGTATCGTGATGCGTCAGTACACTGAGTTGGTACCTCCCGTCGGGCTTAAGTAATTTATGAATATCTGGTATCATATGTTCGGAGCACAAAGCAACATGTAAACAAAAGTACTTTCGACCCTGTTTGGCTCGCATAAAGGATTTATAGTGCATATCATATTTGTGCACATGTACAGAGAACAGGCCTATTGAAATGTCGTACTAAGATTTGTAACAAGTTGTCTGCTAATATAATTCAATATATCCGAAGCCATTTTGATTAGTAGTAGAGATAGAATTTATAGAATATATGCAAGCAGCATATACGTTATATATTCACACTCAATTTTTTAATTTTTTTTGGGAAAGTACTGGACATATCCTAAAAAGTACAATTTGTGCGACTTAAACAGACCCTTCAGAAACTAGATCCCGTTCAGAAGAGCTTGGCGTAGATATCTCAAGTTCTGGGAGGGATCACGATAACGTCCACGTATCTTTTATCTAGTCGATTACGATGAGAAAAACTTTACTTAAGCTCGGGATGAGAAGGTTTTCAGAACAGAATGTCCATAGATTTCGTCGTCTTCAAGTTGGAGGTGGAGGTTCTTCAAACTTCATATATTTTGACATGCCAACGGTTCTACCAAGCATATGTCAGATGATTTCCCGATCGAACAATGATACCTGGTTACCACGAATCAGCATCGAACACACCTTTGTGGGGCCGTTATGCATGACATTCATAGCTAAGTGTTGACAGTTTGTGCCGAGTGAACGAATGGCTGCCTTTGAAAAATCCTATGGTTGTTTAAATTTTCGTCTGCACAGAATGAGAACTGGAGGCTTGCCAAGGTTGGTAACTTACACTATAATAATGACCAGCGGGGGCCGTTTCTGTCAGATTTCGATGTGATGTCAAAAGAACAGAGGTGACCCCCACACACCAAGTATCAGCACATGACTTCAGTGGCTACAATGAAGACACTCGAGGCAAAGAGTATGGGCAAAGACATGCAGAACCTCAAGGTGTACAGCAGTACGGCGGCCTTTTGGATCATGCAGTACAAGGCCAGGGAAAATATGACCGCATCGAGACGAAGCGGATTTTCCAACCGGAACCAACAAAATGAAATCTTGGAGTCGCACGAAAGAGATAAGCATATCGAGAACCATAAATTCCCATGATCGAACTCCGGTAAAAGGCATGAAAGTTCTAGCTTGAAATTAAACTTCTGTATGCGAGCTCAAAAAGCCGGTCAGCAAAAGATTAACCGGGAGCAACAGGAGCTCTTCCCCGGAGCATAATAAATCATCCGAACATGTGACCTGTATTTGGAGGCTCTGTGTCACGTCTCCCCAGCCAAATGTTTGTCGATCGCCATCCCCCCGCTCAAGCCCAACTTCGAGCAGCCCCCAACATCCGTTTCTTTCAATCACAAATTCTGCCACAAATTCGAAAAGCCAATCAACTGCCCTATAATTCTCCCCTTATCAAGAGGCACCTCAAGGCATCAAGAAAATAGAAATTATTTGGTGGGCGCCATATAGTGCAAGCAGGGGTTGTAGTACCACTTAGATACACTCCTAGTGGTCCAAAGCCAAAGGATAGAGAAGAACCCCAAAAAGAAGACGACACGCATCGTCATATCCACAGTGGGAAATTCCGTGTTCTACCCTCCTGCCGCTTATACGCAATGCATTAGATTCAGCGAAATTTTCTTAGAGCATTGATGTTGAGATGCGGAGTGACTACCCGTAGCATCCAAACACCGGAAACATACATACAATTGATTCTGCTGGGAATCAAGTAACTGCGTATTGATGGAAGTCTAGAGCACACACACAGAGAGAGCAGAGGATCAAGAAAGGTTGTACAGAATTTGAAAAGCACCACTGAATTTGAGCCACCCATTATGAGGACCCTCAGTTACCAAGAAAACATGAACACGCAGATGCGGGAAGCGGTACGGAGTACAGAGAGTTGCAGGACGAAACCCCTCCACTTGGAGGATAATCGTCAGATTTTTGCAGATTACTGCATCGAGGAGAACTAAGACACTCGTCATATCTGGACTTTCGACGCTAGTAAGAGCTCAGAATACGAAGGAATGATGGTGTTTCCCCTGCCTCGCGCTCTGGAACGGCCTATTCGGTGTACCTAGTTCGGTTCCTATTGCAATCCAACGATACTGGGACACGGAAGACTGCAGCATTGCGCAGGAATATGATCAAGTGTGGGATTGATGGTGTTCCAATGACGAAGTTTCCCGGTTCCCGAGTATTTGTGAAAGACGTGAACGATGTGACGATGAGTGTTTTTGAGCGAATGAAAGCACTTCTATTCCTCGATTACTGCCCCTCTGAAGCATCACCTGCCAGTCCCTTCGGATGGCTGGCTACTGATAGGGAGCGAGGGTTGGAAAAAGGAGTCTCCCCAGGCGCTTGGGAGGTCTCGAGAGTGGTCGCATGGAGGGTCGATTCGTCTTCTAGGCCCCATCTTGCATGGCGTAGTCAGACATATATGCTTCCTGGTCCCTCGGATCGATTTTGGAAAATATCAAATCTTCAACACCAAATCTGAGTCTCTCCTACTCTTTCCAATAACCAACCCCCTTCGTCCCCCGCCTCCAAAGTTTTGCGTTACGATCTCCAAGCTTGAAGTTGTTGTTGTGTTGTCCCGGATTTTTAGCGAAGTTGAGCTCTGAAGAAGTTCCCCGTCGACCCCGTCGACCCCGCCGCTCGAGCTTCTCCCGGTTTGCTTCTTCCACCACAAAGTGGCCAGCCATCAACCACTTCCAAGTTGGTTCTTGCCAACCACTCCCAAGGTTGAGAGCTGACGAGCTGGCCTCAAGCTAAAGTCGACCAAAGCATCTTCTGCTGCCGCTCTTTAAACACTGATTTCTGTCAAAGTCGACGTTGATCATCCCACCATCCTGAATCGTCATCATCGTACGCTACCGCCCTCGGAATCGACCTTCACCTCGACCTCGACCTCGACCTCGACCTCGACCTCATTCCCGCGCAAGACTCGGCGATGCCTGAGACTCAAGAAAGACTCCAACTCTTGTTCGATAATCCTCACCAACCGCGGCTTATCGGTAGTGATCCTGTGCGCCAAAATCCCGAATTGGCGTTGCCATCGTCGTTCTTCCCAAACAACCCCTCACCATACACAAAATCCTACTCGACGGCGAGAAAGTCGTCAAACTCGTCTGCCAGCACGAGATCCTCCCTTACATCGAATAACTCTGGGTGCAATAGTGACGCTGATAGCTCTTCCTCTTGGTCGACGGCACCTCCTGCAAATCCAGTCGAGCGGATCCCCTGGGATCTGAATCGCCAAATTATTATGGGAGAGTACCAGAGCGGGTACGATCTCCCTTGCGAGTTCTCTTTCTTGGACTGCAACGTGCGACACCCACCAGAGCTACATCTGCAATGGATAGCTCATGGCGCTAGCCACTTCACTGATCACGATCTACCTCCGAGACTCGTTTGCACCTTCTGCGATGCGGAATTCGACAGCTCCAGAAGCAATGGCGATCGTATGGCGAATTATAAAAGACGAATGATACATATCGGAGAACACTTTTGGAGGGGACGAAGCCTTGATGTAACTCTTCTGCCAGCCAACCATCCGCGGCCAGATTTTCATGTCCTAGATTATCTGTGGCAGAACAGCTTAATCGATGAAAGGGATTATAGGTATCTCGTCCAGCATACAGAAAGACCTTATTGCGAAAATATCCGTCCTCTTGGCTTTGTACCCAACGAGGTGCAGGCGAAGCGGGCAAGGGAAGATAGAAGACCCCACGACCAGGCCAGAGAAGATAGACAGAGGAGAAAAGAGAGAGGAGGGAAAGGGAAGAGCACTCACCATCAAAAAGTCAATCGTTAGGTGTCTCAAGTAGTGTCTCGACAATACGTTACAGCTTGGCGACTTTCTATCCCCACCGTCCTGGCACTTTCAAGACGAGCCTGCTTTTCAATGGTAGGAAATGCGACGAGTGTTATGAATTTATGGAGATTTTTGATGAGAAATTTCCATGTGCGAACGATTTCTTGTGGCTGTGTCGATTTTGGCCACCGTGGCAAAAAAATGGCACTTTTTTTTTTCTTTTCCCGGCAGGGCCGTTTTCTTGTTGATTTTATTCTTGCGTTTTCTTTTCATCTGGTTTATTGAGGGCGTACGAATTTATGATTGCATGTCGATTGATGGGTTCCGACAGCTAAGTAAGATTACTGGGCTGATATGGCGGTGACGGGTAACTCCGCCGGTGCCTGAATTCTCCTAGTTTTTGGAACTTTCGAAATGTGCGATGAGGAAAAAGGGGCGTTATGAGAGCCTTGCTTTTTGATTTGACTATTGGACGAGAAGTTGGTGCAAATTGTTGGTGTTTTGGGTTTCTTTCACTCCTCTCCACCAAATTGGAACTTAGTGGACATTGAGCCATCTATATATTCCCCGCGTCGAGTGCCTAGTGACTCATAAGTTAGTCTTCGCAATCAACATGGAAATTACTCCACTTATCTGCATCGATCTATTCTGTACTCCTCACAAGTGCAAGGCTGCATTTCCCTCTTACCCCATCCCCCTGCTTATATATTGAAATGTTCTTCCTTTCCCGTCATCCGTCATATTTTATTGTCGTAGCAGCATGGCTACGGAAGGACAGAAACCATGTGAGTATCACGTTGATACCTTGGTCGATGCTGTGTGGTTTGAAATCCCAGTTTTCGGTGTGTGAATTAGACCTGATCGGGGAATTCATATGCAAAACCATCAATCACCCAACGACAATTGTTTTCGAGAGGCATCGCCTTTATATTAATCCAACAGTAAGACAACACTTCCCAACAAGCAAATAGGGGTTGACTTACGCAAGTATTCAGCTGCGATCTCATGTATTCGCCACCATGAGTGGTTACACCATCTACTTTGGCAGCTCTTTACTGAATATGACTAGAACCCTAAATATGATGAAATCAAATTCGACCGACAAATAACCCCGCAACCAGTCATCGGGAGGAGAACATAAATAGAAGGTTCTTCTACCTGCTCATTGGCTCTGTCATTATCGTCTTTTTTAATTGGGTGGTGGGATGCCCCTTCGTAAAGTGCACAGCCTCACTACGGTTTACCCGAAAGATTTTCTCTACACCCTTTCACAACTAACAACTAGTGGAGAAATATATGTGAAATTCTTAGAGAGATGGCTTGGGAGACAACGAGGCACACCGTTCTTATATGCAAAAAAGCAATATTTCGGAAGTGGGTATCCCTTCTTTCTGTTGAGGGGAAGCTGACCTGCATCGCTCGCCCCGTCGTCGCCTCACTTTCTCACGATGATTCGCCTTGCCTTGCCTTACGGACTTATGATTGCCGAAATTGGTATTCGGTTACTTCTCTCCCTTTCCCCGGCTTTTTCAAAGGTAGGGCGTAGGATTCTGGGGGGGTTTTCCCTTTTGCTGAACGTGTTATTGATATGCATGGCCACGTATTGGGAGCGAGTCATTCAAGGGGAGGGGCTGGTTGAAACGATGAGATTCAGAACAAGGCAGACATCTTGGGGATTTTCTCAGTCTAGCCTCTCCTCTTCTCGTTCTACCGCATGAATTGAATGAGTTTTGATACTTGAGATTAGGTGTATCAGATATATATTTCCTCTCCTCCGAACATGTCTTGCTTCCATTGCCTTACTAAAAGATATAATACCACGCCGTCCATATTCATTCCATCCCCCCACCCTCTTTTCCAGGCGATGAGCTACCGATCACCAAAACGAATTCTAATTACAAACACCAAACCTCTTCTCCAACCTTCCCTCCTCCAAGTCGAACACCAACAACACTCAATGAAACTCGGCTTCCACCCTCCCATATCTATGCCCGTCAACCTTCAACTCAAAGGCCAACCCGGCACTTTCTACAATCATCTCGAGCGTGAAATCCAAGTTATCAAACTCCACTCCGCGGGTGGTTGTCAATCGTGTGAAGAGGGGTTTGGGGACCGCACCGAGGTCTGTGGTAAGGGTGCAGACGTTTACTAGGTCCCGTGTATAAGAGGCAGGTGGGTCACCGTCGGCGTCTGAGGCGATTAGGTCGTCGGAGACTACGAGGGATTGTCCTGGCCTTGAGGAGATGTTAATGGGATGGAAAGGGAAATGCGGAAGGCAAAGGGGGAGGGTGAAAGGAAGGAGAGTATACCTAAAGTTACGTGTGTAATGGAAACTAACTGGTGTTTCAGCACTCAGTGTCTCGCCCTCTACCAAGAACATCAGCTCTACACACACAAAAAAGGAAAGGGAGGGGGGAAACATACTAGCAATATGCCACTGCATTCTATCCGAAACCATCCACCTCTCCCACAGCGGACTCCAATACCTCTCGCTAACCTGGTGTTTCTCCTCATCATAAACCGTTGCATACGAAGTCCCATAATGCATCCTCGACTTCCTACTTACAACCATACTCCCCTCCAACCCCTTCAACACTGCTCCTCTCACCACTGCCGTCCACGCATTCACAGGCTGCATCACCTCCACAGATCCATTTTGGATGAGAGCGTTAGCTTGAGCATGTGTAGGTCTTTCGCTATAGGGAGGTGGAGCAGCAGTATTGAAATGAGCTTTCAACCGAGTGTAGAGGTAATTACTCTGTCCAAAACCACCAACGAGTACGATCCCCGAGACGATCCCCCCTTTTTGACGAATGCCATCGACTTGCCCTTGTACCAGATCACAAACTTCCTTGACGACAGGTTCAAAGATCTCCTTGATTTGTGCCGCGGTCATGACAAGGAATCCGGAATCCAATCCTGCTTCCTCATTATCTGGTAATCCCGGAAGAGGAACATTAACTTCCTGATGTTCCTCCTCGTTGAAATTTCTTTTGACGAATTCCTCCCAGTATCGTAGACCCATCTGCCACGTCTTCCCCTTCTTAGCCATCATCTCGTTGAATTTCTCGTCCCCAAGCCTCGCCTTAACATGGTCCTCAAAGCGATAATTCAAGAACGCACTTCCACATAATCCCCCCGTTCCAACCGCTGATTCCTCAACTCGTAAAGGTTTGAGAGAAATAATTTTATACGCGATTAAATCCACCGTTCCTCCACCTGCATCACAGACCACAAAGTTATCCCCAGCACTCAAATGGTTAGGTTGTATAGCTTTGAGTGTGTAAACAGCTGCAGCTTCCGGCTCACTAATCATCTGAATCTCGCTCTTCGCACCCATACCCGCGCGCTCGGCTGCTTGAAGCGTAGTATTCTTCGCGGCATCCGACCAAACAGCCGGACAAGTAAGTACAAACTCCACTTTCGTACTACCCATAAAGCTCTCTCCGTATCTCCTCGTCAGAGTCTCCATGGTATGATTGTACACTTGGGTCAAGTAATCAGACACCGCATCGACGACATTCTTGTTGAATTTCTTGAGCTGCGCGGCCGTTTCCAGGGGCGAAACGTACCAGGGGAGTTTTTGGGACCGGTCGAGGAATAGTTTTATACATCGCAAGCGGGACTCTTCGGGGCGGAATTGGAATCCCCATTTTATTGTTGGGGAGTTGGGAGAGGTGGATGGGTCGTAGGATAGTTCGGTGGGGACTTTGTCGGATGTTATGCCGTTGCCGCCGGGCCAGGTTTTGATGATTTCTACGTCGTCGGGGGTTGAGGTGTAGACTGCTGCTACGCTGTTTGATATGGTTAGCTTGTGATATGAGAGATGTGGTATAAGAGATGTTGTTGAGAGAATGTAAGAAGTAAAGGAAATCCTGGAGAACGCGAGGTAGGCAGATGGTTCGAAGTGCATTGAGTTTAGAAAGAGTTCCTCCTGTAGACAATGCAATGTAATGTAAATTTCTTGTCATGATTTCCAATCTGTACGTAGTCCAATCTTGTATGTCTAGCATGTGTAGAAGAATTGAGGTGTAGGGGATCGAAGATGTTTTAGCAAAATCAAGCAATCGCATTCTTGGTACACCAAACGTAATTAACTCTTGATTGTGCCAAGGGAGGAACATTGAATATGGGCACCTCAAAAAGGTCAATGGTGAAGAGGTTTCAATTTTTCAGATGAAGATTCATAACTCAATCTTTGCTCCCGGAATTCGAATCTCAACCACCACCGTCGCAAAGAAATGACGGGAAAATGTATAAAAATTGACATACCCAGAATAAGTAGTCCCAAAATCAAGTCCAACGATCAACCTATCATTCAAAGGGGCAGGTTCCCGAATCGGTCCCGATATAGCTTCTGTCGACGAGGTAGGTGTCATATTGGTGAAATGTTTTCTGCTCTCGTCGTTTCGACGACTAGCCGAGCGTATAGGAAGGTCGAGGTTCATTTTATTGCCTTCTCGTCTTTAACCTTGGGCCTTTGTGCTAACTAGCTCAGCTTGGGCCTGGAGGAATGTATAAAGACAACTGAAAAGAGAATTGTCAATCGTAATCGACCCTTGCACCGCGTATAAAATACAGCAAAAAGAACGAAAATTCAACCCCTCAATTGAACAAAGAACACAGAGAGCAACAAGAAAAGAAAACAAGCAACAACAAAAAAGGCCGGGGAATTATATTTTCTTAGGCAAGAAAGAGTAAGCTGGGGCTGAGAGAGGTCTGTGTTGCATGCAGGAACAATTAAATGGGAGCCTGCGGAGATGCTGATGCTGTAGGCAGCACTGTTTGGGAGGTGACGATGTTGGAGGGGTCGTGAACCTTGACGTGAGATGGAGATGGAGTTGGGAATGCCAAGTTGCGGTTTGCGCATGAGTTACGACGCCGCGGGTGAGACTTGGTAAAGGAGTTAGTATTGTTTATCCAGTGTAGTGACGAGATCTTTCGAGTGAAGATGTCGAGTCGAGATGTTGTGAGGTAGCTGCTGACATTTTGTGTGGTGAAGTGGGGGCTGTGCACCAGCGTGCTGCTGCACCTTTTCGCTGCAGTTCGCAGTTCTGTAAGGCTGAAGTAACTTCAACAAGCAATCAGAAAATTGACATTCCATTACTTTGTCTTATTGGTCCGTCTGAAGAAAGAAAAAAGTGAAAAGGTGCATGTATCGATAATTCACAAATAAGGAACCAGACCTGGCCACGATGTCCAAGTCGCTTTGGGGTTGCGGCTTCAACGCCTTCG
The DNA here is from genome assembly GCA_001414455.1 of Hymenoscyphus fructigenus. Taxonomy (NCBI): domain Eukaryota; kingdom Fungi; phylum Ascomycota; class Leotiomycetes; order Helotiales; family Helotiaceae; genus Hymenoscyphus; species Hymenoscyphus fructigenus. The sequence continues at coordinate 344,153 of LKUV01000022.1, read as the reverse complement.
GCCAACTCACTTACGCGCCATCCGACTCGGAAGAGCAGAGACTGGAGCAAGAAAACCTCAAAATATGGACCCGGATACTTACAGCTGAAAACATCGAATGCATCTACGGAGATTTTTCTGCCAATTTAGGTAAGTTCCTTTTTATACCTCCTATAGTGTTACAGTTTTCAAGTTGCCAAGCCTTCACACCCATTCACACCTCTATCATTCCTACTACTACTACTAGAACACTTTTCCCCACGGTAGTTGATGAGTCACAGTCTCCTAGTTTCTTCAAGTTTTGCCTTTTTAACAAAAAGATTGTGTTCATTACTTACATTTGGGGGAGGGGGGGGCCGTAATTGATGATGTATTCAGTTATTCAACCTCTCAGTGTTGTTGATCTCCCCCCTATTGAGTTATATTCTTCTTACCAGTCTCTTCTTGGCCAAACCACTATCTATCTCTCCTCACAAAAACACCTATTAACACCCCCAGTCTCCATCCAAACCCCCTCCTCCTTCGCCCCCAAATATCAGCACCTAGGAATTCCCTCCTCCCCTCAAATCTCCTTCATCGACCACATCTACACCATTGTCAACAACCCCCAACCAATAATCCAGAATAAAAACCAAATAGCAACACTCTCGTCCGGCCGTCTCGCCCTAGTCTCAGTTTCCATCCCAAGAACCATAACGGTCTACAAAAATATCCAATCCCACCTCTCTCAAATCCTGGAAAGCTCTTTTGACTTCCTCTCAGAAATCACCACAGTCGTAGGGAACCTAGGTGCCTTCCATATTTTAACGAAGGAGGGTTTGGTATACAGCTGGGGAGATGCACGATTTCCACAGCTATTGGGACGAGAAGTTACAGATGAAACGTAAGAACCCTCCCCCCTTCTTCCCCCACAAGAGAGAGGAGTGATGACTGACAAAAAAAGGCCAGCAAGCACACCCTCAGAAATCACAGAGTTGTCTTCTTTACCAACAGGTCCAATTCAGAAACTCGTTTCGGCAGGAACAATAACAGCAGCCCTCACAACAGGAAATGATCTCTATATCTGGGGAACTTCTTCAAATTCTTCATCGACATCCTTTCTCCCCTTCTTTCAAACCCCAAATTCAGAGATGGAAGAAGAGGAAGAAGCAGTAAAATCAATAGATATCCATGGGTTGGATGTCATCGATATCACAGTTGGTCGAGATTATATGCTTGCTATCACGATCGACGGGGAAGAACGACGGGTCTGGGGAATTGGATCTAATGGTCATGGTCAGCTGGGCTTGGGAGACGTGGAGGGTGTTGGAGAGTGGGTTGAGATGAAAGTCCCTGCCAGTGGGAAGTTTGAGGGTGTTTGGACGGGGTATGATAATTCGTTCTTGGTGGTTAGGGATACGTGACAAAAGCGTTGGAAGAATAGATTTCCGATGGGAGCCAAACATGGATTTTCTAATTGCCGAAATCAACGAGGAAAACAAGAAAAAGGGAAGTGATGACAGTGGTGGTCAAAGTAATAATTTAGACATGAGGCAAATTAAAGTCTTTGGTATCTTGTCTCATCCATTTTGTCTTGTTCCGGGTGGTGACCATCTATAATACAGGTGCCCCAAACTATCAAATGCAAAGCAGGATATGCGCGCTCATAGATTCGTTAGGTAATCCTCAATTTCCTGAGGACTCAACTTTCTGAATCTTGGTCCTTGAGCACCCTCAACTCCTTCAACGCCAAGTAAGTGATGAGCTGGTGGTCCTACGATTCCTATTATGTTTGTTAGTTGCGTTCCGTAAGTTTCAGATTTGTCGACTGACCAATTTCAACAGTCTCTCCATTCATCTCTCCCTCAATTGTCTCCTTCAAGGTCAACAATGCGATGTGTACAGCATCTTCCAACTCAAGACCCTCGGTGTATCTCTTCTCCAAAAATGTCTTTGCTGAAGTAGCACTCTTGCCAATAGCCGTCGCTTTCCATGGAAAGTAACTACCACTTGGATCAACCTGGTATAACATAGGTCCGCCCTTCAAGATACCACCAGTCTTTCCAGATGGCTTCTTCTCATCATCAGGAAGAGAATCAGTCGTAGCAGCCTCCTCAGATTCCGGCTCAATGCCCTCATCCCAACCTGCAATCAACAAACTGACACCGTAAGGTCGTACACCACCAGATTGAGTTGCCTCTTGCATGACTCTTGCAACATCCTGCACTAATATTCTTGTTGGGGGGTATTCGTTATAAATTCGCTTGTAGCCTGTATGTGAGACTTTGCGGGCTTTATCGACTAGTACTCGATAATCGGGTCCCATGCCTGAGTATACCATGCCGATGTTTGGAGTGATAAGGCTGACTTTCGAGAGGGAAGGAGGGTCGATCAAGGGCGACGAGGACTTCTTTTCCGTTGCGAGGACAATGCCGTTTGTAGCTTTGGAGAGTTAGGTTTTAGCCAATGATGAGGGGTGTTCTGAAGTATACCTTTAATTCCCAATGCCGTGACACCTTGATTGACCGCATTTAATGCATATTCTGAACCATCACCATTAGCAGTTGGGACTTATTGACTTGTCGGTAAGAGGGGAGGTGCGCAAGGCTTCATAGTGTATGTTGGAGCTCCACGAACCTATTTGAACCAACTTCCCGCTATTTGGAATTAGCCATGAACGGAATTGTGCCACCAGGATAGCTTGATACGTGCAATGAGAAGCTAGAGAGGGTTCAAGCTTACCTTGGGGAGAAGGTGGTCAAGGAGAACGAGTATCTATCCGCCATGTTGCTTGATTATCGTAGTTTTCTTTCAGAGGGTACGCAGATGGTAAGAGGGCCTGGAAATAGGGTGATGGAAGTTTGGAGTTCGTGGGAGGAAGAGGTCTTGAGCTGTTGACGGTGGTTTGGGAGGTCAAGCTATCAGTGCCATATTCGCGTCCAGAGGTGCCTGTTTAACGCCTCATATCCAAGGCCTTAGTCAGGCAACCAGAAGCTAGCCCAGACCCGTTAGCGCCAAAATCAAGCTCGAGTCCCGCCGCCGAGCTTCCTTTTCTTTCTCGAAGACAAATCAATTCATTGAAGCCACCTTTCTTCAATGGAGGAGCTGTTTGCGGCACGCATTATCCTTCCCTTTGATTTTCTATTTCTACCAGGCTAATGACTTGAAAGCTAATCGCATAATAGCATATGGCGATAGCCTCAATTGCCCAGCCCACAAAGTTTTCTCAAAAAGCGAACTTCGGCTTCTAGAATATCAATATGGCCGACGGACAGCAACAACCTCCCCAAGTCCCAGATGATGGACACGTTCAGCAACAACCTCCCCAGGTTCTAGATGACGACGCACAAAACCCAACTGGGGTTCGAAAGTGCAGGATATGCCTAGCTGAAGTTGAAGGCACTTTCGTGCAGACTGCAGAAGGTCTCTTCGCCCGGCTCATGCCAACACCTGTAGTGGAGTATACCGGAATGGAGTATCTGGGTCCCCTCATTCGGCCATGTAGATGCAAAGGGTCAAGCATGTATGTCCATGCAGATTGTCTACGCAAATGGAGAGAGGCCCATCCAGACGCCCCATCCTTTTACGAATGCGGTTCCTGCAAGTACAGATATAAATTCGGGCGTTTGACCAGGGGCCAGTTCTTCCAAAGCTGGGCGATTCAGCTTTCCGCCACTATCATTGCCATGATTACCATAGTCTTTGTAATGGGCTGGGCTGCAGACCCAATACTCAATTTCTGGTTCGAGCCCGAGGAGGCGTCAAACGTGAAGAGGGGTTATGACTATTTACAGAAAGCAGAGGAATCGACTGGAATACCGTTGCTACATCACCAGTGGTGGATATTGCACTTCTTCAAAGGGGTTTCTTCTCTAGGGGTCCTCGGGTTCATTCAGACAATTCTTTCAGCCAGTCCCTTTACCTGGTGGAATCTACGTGCCGGAGGCCTCGCTGGCGGTCGAAACCGCCGAGAGAGAAATTCCGGCACCATGGTCTTCGTTATAGTTGTTGGATTCATTGCTTTCTTGATTGTAAGTCGAAGATTAGTTGTACCATTGATGTATTTGCTAATAACGATAATTAGGCCTTATTTAAATTGGTCAGAGCTTGGTGCAAGAGAGCTTTCGATGCGGTTGGTGATTATATTCTTGAATACAACGAGAATGACGACAAACAAGATTGAGTCGAGGACATCAGCCGCTTCACACACAAATCGATCGATCTCTAGTCTATACACAACAATGTGCAATACAACTATTCACTCAGCTTGTGCCTCGAAAATACCCTCGCCTCTCTTTCCTTTTAGCATCCTTGAATTGCTCTGTATTAGAATTGCACACTCTTAAGTTGCCACGAAGATCCTTCTTCTATGGCGTGTCAACTAGTCTGTGTGCAAATATTTACCGCTTGCTGGAGCCTCGAAATATGAGCGTCTTGTTCTAATTTCACCTTGGGTGACCGCTCGCTCAGTCAATACTCCTGTCGCCATCCAGCTTTACTTTACAGTTTTTCTGGTACTTGTTCCTCTACTCTCTTGAGTGTTACACTTCCACGGGAATTCGAAGGCAGTTGTGGTTGATACATCTCTTCAACGAGTTTAAATTCTCTCTAGCCTCTACAGTGGCTTTACAGGAAATGTGTTATTTGGAATGAGCAAATGATTGATTATGGCCAGAATATGTGTTTCCTCGTCTATTTGCAGTCATGAGAAGTTGTTTCACCGCTACCACCAGAAAATCAAAGGTCAGTCAATTCTTCTTACTCTTCTTCACATACCCTCCCCTCAGCATATGATGAACAATCAAAGCTTTTTAACCCTTAATGGAGATCTGCTCCTTGAAGACCAAAAAATACAACTCTAATTTTTTCCTGATTGCTGTTACATTACACTTATTCGAGAACATTTCATACATTTGGACACTTACTAATATTCTCTTAGGGCATGTTTCATGTAGCGTCAGTACAACAGGATGGCACCAAGCGGGATTATTTAGATAGAGCCAATTCAATATATTGTAAAATGTTTCTGATGCTTTTTTCTCGAGCAAGAGTCTCTGCCAACGTTCCTCCCCCCGTACACCTGAATAATTTTTGATGAATTATTTCAGAAGGTTTAGGGAAATCAAGCATTGGATGTTTATTGTTTGATCATTCCATTTAATTATTCCAAACACTTAGTATAATATAATATCTTTTGTTCATGTGTACGAAGAACGATGGCAAGTGCTCTTACAGTACCATTCTAGGCGACTTCTTTACAACTTGTCTCCGAGCACTTCACCTCACCGATACGAGCACGCACTTTCCCGTGTCCTCACAACTGTCAATTACAAAGATACCTAGACAACCCCTTGTTCACCGTGTTGGGACTCATTTTGCGACAAGAGCCATCGACGTCACAGATCACATATCACGCATCTTACGTCGATCACCCCGCGGACGAAGACAAATGAGAGTTGCAGTTGGGGTGACACCAAGAAAACGGGTGCGGCGGCACAGTTGTGGCCAAGAACACCAAGGGAATCCAACATCTTTTCCATTTTCAATCTCAAATTTTGGTTGGTTATTTTTTGCGAGGTGTTGATTTTTTTCTGTTTTTGGTGATGGCCGGTGGTGATTTGGGAGGGGTTGCACTGCTTGGGATGTGAAGGGGGGTGGGTGTGACGTAGGGTTTGAGAGTTATGAAGGGTTCTTTCTGATTTTTTGCTTTACATCTTGTTTGCAATGCTTTCTGAAGTTGGCCCGAAGTTGAGTTTAGCTGGGCGTTTGGGGAATAGAATGGAATCGGGGCTTGAGGCTCGCAGATTTAATCTCGAAGCGAGAAATCAGAAATCGCATGGGAGTAAAGCTACTCATTAATACCTGCAAGTAGGGTTTAACATGTATTAAGTAACCAGCCTTACTTGCGGGGTTCGATAGCCATGGGGTGTCAAGGTTTTTGGAAATTATGCCTCATGGCATCGGTATCGAATCTTACTTAGTACACCCAGTCCCCAGACTTTTCCCAGTTTGTTGTAGGCAACTCTTGGGTGGTAGCCAATAATATTTCACTCTTCAACTTTATCTTAGGTATCATTACGTCGATCGATTCAAGTGGAGTCTTTGTAAGAGTCTCCCGTCATATAAGAGGTCGATTCCATCTCTTTTCTAGTGAATTTCCACCAACTTTCTCAAGCTTCTTTCTTTGTTCAATTCAACACTCCTACGTCAGGGTGGGTCCTAGCGCCCTCATACGTAATTTGCCAGCGCTCCTCATTCTATTATTTATATTTCCACTTTCCTCTACTTGATCGACACTTTTACAATCCATTGTCAAACCCAAACTTGCATGGTACATACACACAAACAACAACCATGGCATCAACCAACGATCACCCAACCGTCTCCCGGCACGAAGATATCGAAAAACCCTCCGTTAGCCAGGACTCTGACTTGGATGGAAATACCGTTACCAATGAAAACGATCTTCGTCAAAAACTCAATGCCAAACTCAACAATCCCCTCGCGGGCTTCTCTCACGACGAGCTGAGTGCAAAAGGCGAAGCTTACTGTCAAGATAACTCTATCGGCGAGGAAGATGATATCCGTGCTTTTAGACTTGGTGCAATCATTGCTCAAGATCCAAATCGACATGCCGAATGTGCTGGTTTAACCGAGGAGGAGAGAGCGACTTTGAGTAGGGAAATTGAATATAAGTGGAGTCAACCTAAGTTGCTGTATTTGATTGTGGTTCTTTGCTCTACATGCGCGGCGGTGCAGGGAATGGGTGAGTCTTTCGAATCGTCTTTACATTGTTGACATCACATCTCGCTAATTTTGGCAATAGATGAAACTGTCGTCAATGGCGCACAAATCTTCTACGCACCACAATTCGGCATCGACTCCAAAGAGAGCATGAGAAACTCCTGGCTTCATGGCCTCACAAACTCAGCTCCTTATCTCTGTTGTGCATTTATCGGTTGTTGGCTGACTGTTCCCTTCAACAACTGGTTTGGCCGTCGTGGAACGGTTTTCGTCACCTGCGTCATTTCGGCTTTGGCTTGTTTCTGGCAGGCTTTTACAAATACATGGTGGCATATGTTTATTGCTCGGTTTGCTCTTGGTTTTGGAATTGGTCCGAAATCTGCTACTGTTCCGTGAGTTTTCCTGTGCTGGTTCGTTGAGCTTGGCTAACCGAGATTTATAGTATTTACGCTGCTGAATGCGCTCCACCAGTTATTCGTGGCGCGTTGGTTATGCAATGGCAAATGTGGACTGGTAAGTCGACCCTATCTTGGAAATTATACGGGTCACTAATACTTAAACAGCTTTCGGAATCATGCTCGGTTATGCCGCTGATCTAGCATTTTACCATGTCCCAGATCCACCAGGAATCATAGGTCTCAACTGGCGATTGATGATGGGTACGTACACACCTCATAATCGCGAAAGTATCCACTAACTCCTAGCCAGGCTCCGCAATGTTTCCAGCCGTCATCGTTTGCTGTTTCGTCTTCATGTGTCCCGAATCTCCACGTTGGTACATGAGCAAGAACCGACATGCAAAGGCATTTCAGTCAATGTGTCGACTTCGCTATAACAAAGTCCAAGCTGCCCGCGATATTTTCTATATGCATACTCTTCTTGAAGTGGAGAAAGAGACTTTGAAACTTGGACGAAGTAAAGTCAAGGAAGTCTTTACTGTTCCGAGAAATCGTAGGGCTATGCAAGCTTCTGAGATTGTTATGTTCATGCAACAGGTAAGTCATCTCTCGCCCTTTATATTTTGAGAAGAGATATCGGCTAATAATTTTCCAGTTCTGTGGCGTAAATGTGATTGCCTATTACTCTTCTGAAATCTTCCTCCAGGCAGACCTGTCTGAGATTTCGGCCCTCGCTGCCTCACTTGGATTTGGAATTATCAAGTACGTCCTCAATTGTCACCCTCTGCAAGATCCAAACTAATGAGTTCCCAGTTTTCTCTTCGCCATTCCAGCAGTCTATACCATCGACAACTTCGGTCGTCGAAACCTCCTCCTAACAACCTTTCCCCTCATGGCTCTCTGCCTCTTCTTTACCGGCTTCTCCTTCTGGATCCCCTCGAACTCAACAGCCCATATTGCATGTATCGCTCTCGGGATTTATCTTTTCGGAATGGTATACTCCCCAGGCGAAGGACCCGTACCCTTCACTTACTCCGCTGAAGCCTATCCCCTCTACATCCGTCCATTGGGGATGTCCTTCGCAACAGCCACAACCTGGTTCTTCAATTTCGTTCTCTCGGTCACCTGGCCCTCGCTCCTCAAAGCCTTCAAGCCTCAAGGTGCCTTCTCTTGGTATGCAACGTGGAATATCGTTGGCTTCTTGGGAGTTTTGTTCTTTGTCCCTGAGACGAAGGGTAGGACGTTGGAGGAATTAGATCAAGTATTTAGTGTTCGAACACGGGATCACGCGGCGTACGGTGGGAGACAGTTCTTTTACTTCTTTAGGAGATATATTTTTAGACAAGATCTGGAGCCGGAGGATTTGTACCGGTTGGATAAGATTGAGCATCACCAGCATAGTTTCACCAAGGGAAAGGAGGCTGATCAATCGGCGAGGGTTTGAGGGGGTGGAGATATGGAGTTTGGGTTTCGGATGAGTTCTTCTGGAGTACTGTTTTTGGTGGGATGGTAATGATTTGCGATACTAATTTTCTTTTGATACCACGGAGAATTGCGGAAATCAATAGGGTATGAATGTCGCCCGACGAATAATGAATTTAATTCCTTATATTTGACCTCTTTTTGGAACCTGGTGCGACCTGTAATTTAAATATTGCTTTCGTATGTTGAAGTTGCTAGTGGGCGCGAACTCTCTGTATACCGCAGGCAAGAACTTTACTTGAATAAGAGTAAAGTTTGACTTGTCGTCAGGATAAAACGTTACATTTCAAGGGTATGGAGAAGAAACTAAAAGACTGGTTGCGGTTGCGGTTGAAGGTTGCTCCTTCCGGCCTCGTGCCGCATACTTCCGGTTTCTCTCAGCGCTGGAGGTCGCGCTTTCCCTATCCAGCTTGACCTGACCAACTTAGGAGACGGACAGGGTTGCAAGCTTGAGTTCAGGTTTTGTATGACCATGACGAGAGAGAAAGTCAGAAAGATAGACACAACTCCGATCCATGTCTGAGTAAGCCTGCTCCCCCTGTATACGGAAGATAGGGCAAACGGGGGCCCATTCAAAATAGGGAACGTGATTCCCTACTTTGACTCTCAGATTCAATTTTGAACCTCAAGTTGATCTACTCATGGCCATAACACGGTTAATATCCACAGTGGGGAACTGGAAATAATAGCAGCCTGATTTCCGTGTGGTTCGAATTCGAGGGTCAAGTTCAATGGCTCCTTCCCTGACCAACCCTCAACTCTCCATTGACCAACTCGACGAGGTCGTTCTTTTCCTCGCCTCATCATGCCAAGACGACAAGAAGACGCGAAGGGAAGGGCTACTCTCAACGCTATGACCCTCCCCATTCCCATATATACACTTTCTAACCCTCGAAAACGGGGCCAGGTTGAGTTTAGTCGGATGAATTGAGCAGTCACTCTCCTACTTGCTCTATCTCAGACTAGGAATTTGGCTAGGTATGAGCAACAGATAATAAATAATAAATAATTTAACGATTTAACGCTTTTAAATAGTAGATTGTTATACGTTGAATAATAGTATAAATAAAGCTCTAACAGATAGTAAATTGGGTATATTATTTAAGATAATTTACTATTCAGTACTAAGTTTTAACTCTATTTTACACCTAGTTTCCTTAATTTTATACTCTTCTGGGCTATTAATATTATTAGTAGTTTTCTAATTAGGTAATTTTAAGGCTATTATATATAACGTGGTTTATCAGGACCCTGTGCACTCCAAAACTCATACAAAAAGCTGCTTAGTAAGCAGCCCTAACCTTTTAGTCTATGGATAAAATAAGCTAAAATTAAAAACCTAGTTTTATTACTATATAAGCAAATAGAAAAAAAAATTTCAGACGCTCACTAATTGTAATTAACGATTCGCCTAAAATTACCCTTGTATCTATAAAAAAAAAATTCATTTCTTTGATAACTAAGTGATTATAATTAGTAAGCATCTAAAACTTTCTATTTTATTTCTTTATATAGTAATAAAACTAGGTTTTTAATTTTAGCTTTTTGTATCCATAGACTAAAAAGTTAGAACTGCTTACTAAGCAACTTTTTGTATAGGTTTTGAAGTGCGCAGGATTCTGATATGCGCAGGGTCCTGATAAACCACGTTAAAGCTAGTACTAAATCCTTATACTTTCTATACGCCTTAGATGTCTTAGTATACTGCTTTTTTCTATATTATATTAACTCTATAAAAGTCTCTTAATTTATATTATTAGAGCGTCTAGAGTATTATATTATAAACTAAGAGTATTATAACCTTGTAAAAATAAATACTTAATATTAACTTCTAACCTAATTATTATAAGTAGATCTCTTATAGTGATTCTGTGAGGTGGATGGTAGGCAATAAGTCAATTTGAATCTTTTCAATTCAGTACAGAACTAATCTCTGCCCCTCCTTAGAGGTGCAGGAGAAGTCTCGCTTTATAGAAGCTCCTAAGCCCTAATATTACGTCAACTCTGTTAACTCCGTAAACTCCATCCACTAGAACTGCTCAATTCCTGATTGATTTATAATAGCAGATGAAGACTTCCTTAGATCAGATGAAAAGTCACATGATCTCATGACCTCGTGACCTCCACATATCACAGATTCTAACTATACTATACTATATATATTTGTTTTTCCACTAGATTAAGGTCTAGTTACTTTTCTACTTATCTTAAGTGTGAGAGGCCAGATCTAGAATAACTCAAAGGTATGGTTCAATATTCAATTGTTAAGAAGTACATGAAGAACTAACTACAAAAGTCACTCTCGCGACTATATATATAGCCTAGCAAGAATACTTGGAATTTCCTGGAAATAAAATGCAATAAGTGTAGGAATGCAATAAAGGCATGCCCTTTTAGCGAGGGACTCAGCCCGAGCCATACTCAGGGGTTTTACCTCTCACACCAGGTCTAAGATTATGTTCACGTCCTAGTTCCTAGGTCCTCGATCTTACGTCTTGATTCCTACGATTCCCATGATTGCTCTTGTGTGTAAGAACCCTATATCTCTATAAAATAATGAAACTCCTTTCCTTTCCAACTTTCTTTTGACTCTTCTACAATGAATGCTCTTTAAGTTCAGTCTGTTATAGCTGAATTACAAGCTGAAGTCCAACAACAGTGCAACAAGATTCACTTACTTTGATCAAGAGTACCTACAAAGCTGAAGCCTTCTCTCCCTGACCCTAACAAATTCACTGGCCAGACATACAAATTCGATACCTAGCTTTCCTCTATTGAAGCAAAGTTACGAGTCAATGGTACAGCAATAGGAGATATGAACGCATAGTTTTACTACGTCTCCCTTAACCTTGATAGCTATGAGCAAGCCGTGGTCCTCCCGCAACTCTCTTAAGCAGAAGATACACAAAGTTAGGACTAATAGATAATCCTCGCTTAACTCGCGCGTGTATACAACAACCCAAACAAGGTTCAGGAGGCAGAAGACAAGCTTTTTTTCCTTAAGCAAAGTACTGACTCAGTCTCTACTTATATCGCCAAGTTTGAGCGTATCCTTTACAAACCAAGAGGTCAGGACTGGCCAGATGTCAACAATATTTCCACCTTTAGGAATAGCCTTAATTCTACCTTCGCGGACAGCTTTTTTAACAGCTCAACTTACCACGCACATACCCTGGATTTATACGCGTCGTTCAGCAATTAGCTAGTCGCTCTTCTTCTTCTATGCCACATCCGCAATCCCACCCCTCCTCCGGCAACGGCAATAACCACAGCGAGCCAATGGACCTAAATGCTTTTAGTATTAATTCTATTAGAACATCCTCTTCAACACCACGAGCACGTTCTATTTCCTCTGAACGCAGAGATTAATACAGAGCTGAAGGCAGATGTGTACAATGTAGATTCTTGGAACACTGGGTCAACGATTGTATATTCTGTCTGTTCTCACCAACTCGATTCAGAACTCTTGATGTCGATGGAGATGATACTGCGGTTGCCTTTATGAACGTTCCAAGCTATTTTGAGCATCCTGTCCTCTATCTAGACACAGCTTCTGGTAAAAACCGGGTCAATTTTCCGACATACATTCTAAGAGCATTCCTTGGTTGGCTAATTCTCTTTACATAGATTTGTTGAATTTAGGATGGGTGCATATCGTCCCCAGACCTGAAGCTTTATCAAAGGATATTTGGAACTTTTACCTTCCCGGCTTCAAAGGGGTTTGAATTACATAACTTTGGTTTTAAGATTGAAGTTCTCTACCAATTATGTTTTCTGGGCATTTAAACGCTTTGGAAGCTCAAATCGAAAGAAGGGTAAGATTTAATCACTTCAGTGGAATATTGTGAGATGAATGAGGTATTCAGTTCCTTCGAATAGATTTTCAGGAGAGTTTCAACTCTATAGTAAACCATGAGGATTAGAGTCCTGCTCTTTGGGAAGCGATACAAAACTTCAATTCATCCTGTCCCGGATCTTTTAGTGATACCTAAAATACGACCTCAGGCCACATAAGTCTCAATATTACCACCCCCCCTTACAGAAAACTCCCAGAGAGGAAGACACGTTGGCGATACTTTGTAACATACCGCTCTAGTGACCAATTACTAGTAGTTGTTGCATTCATCCATGCTTCACAAGAAGACTTCATCTTCTCCATCATGAACTGCCAATTACACGAGAAACATGACATATCATCTTCAGCTCTCGTTGAATATTATCTCGAAATCTTCTGCTGTCGAAAGAACTACTAGCCTCGTTTTTATCGGGGAATCGGGATTAAAAATGATTTTCTCTCCGTCAGTTCGCAATTTACTAGAGTCTAGGTTTAGGCAGAGCGTCATGTCAATTACCATTGCCGGCAGCACAGGGAGCGTCAATGGATAGCTTAATGTTTCCTTGAATTGGTCAGAGAATTTTGCTTCCGAGAAAACTTTGACGCAGTCATTGAATCCCCCATCATACCGTTATAAGGAAAGTCGATCAATAAGACAGTCAAAGATTAAAACCTGAAAAGAATCTGTTGGTATGGCTTGGTAGTCATAAAGTGTGATGCAATAAGTGGTTGTATTCCTATATCTTTATTGCATGAAGAGTAAAGGTAAAGAGGGGTCGGATCCTGTGAGCTTAAGTATGTGAGTGGCAAGCCACTCACATGAGCCGAAGCACGTGGATCAACTAGGCTGTCGTGCAGGGTGCTATTCACCAAGAATATGTAACGACAGAATCTCTTCACTCAAAAGCAAGTCAATAGAGGGGAAATTTTGAGCAGCCGGACGTGCGTTTGGGGTTCAATCCAGAGCGATGGCGGCTTTCTGGGCCGTTTCCAGCCTTCACCCCTAGACGAAGATCTTCTTCATGGGCGCTTAAACCCTTCGTCTACTCTAAATTCCAAGAGTACGCACTTGGATATCTTGAGTGCTCGCTAAATTTACTTTCAAAATTTCTCACTGTCGAATAACATGCTAGTGTCGTTTTTCACGAATAATACGAACGTAGGCATAGGAAAACTGATGATTTTTGCATTGGATGCTTTCATTATTCATACGACCCTCAAGCACTTCTCACTTACCGAAATAGCATGGACATGAGCTACTTTTGACTCCGAGAACATACAATCTCCTTTCTTGTCATGAGCAATTAGTATACAGCCAGAAGACGGTTCTCATGCGTTATAAAGAACGTAATCCAATATTTTGCCATTTATTCAACTAACTCAACCTCAAGATTTCACCATTCCAATCTCACTCGTTTCAGCAAAAAATATCATTACACTAGACAACTTAACAACTATCCAAATCTCTTTCCCGACCCATTGTCCTAGCCCATTTATTTACATGTCTTAACAGTGTACTCCACAGTATCATTCCCCGTCTTCCAAACCTTAGGTTTGAAATCCAAATACACCAACTCCCCCTTCTCCGGAGTCCACTGTCCATTCGTGTCGCGATAGAATACCTATTAAATCATTAGCCTTCCATCTCCTTCCCATTCTCTCTATCACCGTCAAAGGAAACTCACAACTTCCCCAGACCCCGCATCCCGAACCTCGACAGTGGTATGAGACACAACACCTTCCGTCTTCCACTCAACCTCATAACATTTATCCTCTTGCACCAAGAAAGGCTTCGAACATCGCACGTTTCCATCGTCATCGAGACATTTTTCTACAGCATAGTCGAGGACTTCGCCGCGGGCGATGGCGGTTGTGTGTGCTAGGTTATTATCAGCAATATGCAAGACCAAATAGAGCAAGGAAGAGGGAGGATGAGCGAGGAGGGTGGGAGAGGTACTCACGATCAACCAAAGGCCTCAAGGACCCACAAATCGACAAACCCGCCGCTAGGATTTGTTGTGGCTTCGGAATATACATTATCGCAAATTATTTTTCTTCCTGTCTTTCTTCTTCTTGTATGTTTCTTTCGCTTTAATGACTTTTTGGATGAGTGAGAAGATGATAGATAACATGGCAAGCCACAGTCTATATACCAACTCCAAGCTTCAATATGTCGTCAATCTTACACTAAGACCTCGAAATGACGACAAGATGAGGCTAAGAGAGGCTCCGTGTTGATGACGATGCTGCTGAAAAGTGTGGAAGCGAGCTAGAACAATGCGGGGGAAAGCGGAGAGAGGACCTAAGAGAAGACATCTTGATTTGATGGGGGCGAGAAGGGAACTAGGCGATGCGAGGTGAGCTAGCGAGTAAGGGGCACGCGACCGTGCCACTTGGCTGTTTCTAAATCATTAGCAAATCAAGTCCCATCAGAGTAGATAATAGGAAACAAGAGGATACTTTTGAAATTTTTCCCAAAAAGAGAATCACATACTGATTGGGTCAAGTTCGTAGACATCCAAATCTAAACCACCAGCTCAAGGAACAAAGTTTCAATGGGTATCAAATTCTTTCTAATTGTATACTTCGTCTCCTCTCGTAGCATCGTGTTCACCCTCAACAACCAAACAAATTAACCATACCCACTTTTCGTATGCCGTCCTTTGCTGTGCCATATCCCTCAAAATGCTAAATTAATCCCAAGCAATGTTATACAAAGAACAAAAAGGGAGGCGCGTTACTTATACATCAAAGATCCTCTCTCCCCTCCCCTTGATCATCCCCAAACTCATACCTTCCCCTCCCCCAATCCAAAGGATCCCCGCCAGGCAAACACAACCCCAACCTCCAAAAGTAATCCCTATGCGCAAAAAACAATTCCCACATCCTATATCTGGCCGGAATAGGGATCCCCCATCTCCTGCCCAAACTCTTCATGTCCTCATCATCCGGGATCTCATCCCCGGTATGTGCTCTATTCATCTTCCCCGTAGTGTCAAACCAATCCTCGTCAACTTCAGCGCTGGCAATACAATTTACGTCCTCGTCACCAAAGCAGAGACGGAGGTCGGAGAGAGTGGGTTGGAGTGCGGGTTTGGAAATGTAGATTTCCCCGGCGTGGGCGCGGTAGCCCCATTCTTGTAAGGGGAGGAGGGGGACGGGGTCGGATATATGGGTTATTCTTCTGTAGCGACCGCTGTGGAGGCCCTTGTTGTATTTCGAGTTTTCGGTGGGGATGTTGAAGGTTTGATCCAGGTAATCTCTCAGTCCCGAGTTTCCAATGCGTGGTTCGCCAAAGGTGGTGATCTGTGGGTTAAATCCCATGCCATCGAATTCCAAACCCGCAAGTGCTGCGACGGCTCCACCAAGTGAGTGACCAACAAGTTCAAGTTTGTAATCCGGATATTGATCTCTCAATCTCAAAATATGCGGTACGACCAATTCCCTAGTATTCGCCCAAGAAGTCCAAAACCCAGTATGCACCGTACAATTCACACACCTAGGTGTCTCATGCTCACCCCGTCTCAACATCGTCGCCTCTTCAGTCCCTTCCCCAGGCCTCCACCCCCACCCCCATCTCCATCTCCATCTCCCCCCCTTCCCGGGCTTCAAATCACCCCTCTGCTTCGTCCCATTCCCCGGACTCTCGGGATAAGGCACATATTCCTGCGGAACGGTACTCAAATCCACAATGGTATTAGCAATACTATACGTCCCCCTGAAAGCAACGATAATCCTCTTCCCTCTCCCCCGTATCCCCGTTTCCGTTTCTCTCCCATGATCCAAAGCAATATATCCACAACTATCGCTCATCAAAGGGCCAGTATTAAAGGTATCCACCAGTTCGAAGTTGGGAAAGTCACCGCATCGACTGGCGCATTCAAAGGGCTTTTGGATACCCGTGAGACCAACGCAATACGATATATCGACAATCCTCGAGAGTTCTTCAAGGTCCGCGAACAGGGCGAGGGATATATTGTGGTTCGGAGCGGTATCATCGGTAGGAAGCAGGAGAGGTGCCTGACGTTGTGAGGGTTGAGGTGTAGGATTCGAAGTGGCGATTGCCACCAGGGCAAGGCTCGTTATGATGCTATGGCAACGCATCTTGTGTGTGTTGTATCACATATTCGTGTGGTTTATAGGTAATTATTATGTTTGTAGGAAGGAGGTCGTGGTTGAGTTGATCAAGACTTGCAGATCTTGGTGACGAAAGTCAACAGGGATTAAATAGCGCTAAATCCCCGCCTTTTCAAGGTCACAAGTCACCCCCTTGCGAATCACTCCACAAAGTCTCCTGAATTTTACCTAACAATCACTTCTCACAGTCTTCAAGTCACGCATCAAAATACACATTGAAGACTCTTTGAAATATAACTCTATTATTCAATAATGTAGTCAGTAATTCATGACACATAATCGCCCATCAATATACATCTGTAAAACTCCTCCCAAGATTCCCACCAATAATCCTTGCCATCAGGACCCAGACAAAACAGACCATGCTCACACCCTTTCCACAACCTCTCATAAAACGCCTTTCCAAAACAAAAACATAGGAAACTTTGAGACCAGAAAAAAAAAACGCCCACCCAATTCCCTTTCTTTTATAAGACCCGGTGCCCAGAGTCAAAATCCCAAGAACAACGCCCCTAGATTAAAGTCGCTAATTTTGAAAATCGCTCAAAAACGCAGAATGAAAACCCCTAATGTCGTGTCCTCACGACTCCTTCGATTCATGAAAGTGTCGCAATATTAGATTCTCAATGTCGAGAACTTTGTATGGCTTTGCAAGGAAGCCCTGCATACCAACCCCCTCAGCCTTGGAAAGGCAATCCCCAGTGATGTCTGCCGTAACCGCGATGATTTTGGTCTTGGTTCCCATCTGTTTTGCAAGATCCAGAATTTTGGTCGTTGCTTCGAACCCATCCATATTAGGCATCCAAATATCCATCAAGATGGCATCGAAATGTTGTTCTGGCGGCTTGGATAACGAATTCTGGAAGTGTTTCACGGCTTCCAGGCCATCGAATGCCAGTATGATGTTGTCGCTTATGTATCCAAGTTTATTCAGTGATCCAACAGCGACATTTCGGTTGATGGCGTTGTCTTCCGCTATCAGTATATTCAAAGGACATTGCGTTGCGAGATTTGGATTGAATTTAGGACGCTTGTATGGACCTTTCTTGGCTGGCCTTGATGCTGGTCCGGCAGGAATCATCTTGTTGCCAGCTATGGCAACAGGTGGTGTCGTAGTGGGAATATTGAATTCCAAGCCTGGGGTTGGGAGGCCATGTAGCATAGAAAGAGTACCAAGGGTGCTGCCATTAGGAGGAGTCCCAACCAGCGGTGCATCGATATTGACGAGGTCAAATGTCGATATAGGAAGGCGTATGAGAAACGTTGATCCTTTGAGAGGCCCTTTGGTGGAAGACGATTCCAGAGTTACGTCCCCGCCTAAGTTTTTCCTTACGTGGGCTTTGGCGTTGAATAAACTAAGCCCCAGACCATCACGAGCTCGACTTATGGAAGCATCCTCTTGGAAATGAGGCTTGAAGATGTTTGGCTTCGACTCTTCAGCTATACCACATCCCGTGTCAACAACCCAGATCTCGAAAAAACGAAGATGCTTAGCCATCTTTATTGTGATCGTAATGCTGCCACTGTCTGTAAATTTGATGGCATTGTCAACAATTTTTTGGAGAGCGAATTGTAGATGTGACTCTTCGACAATGATGACTTCCGGAACTTCCGCCTCGATCATCAAAGATATGTTCCTAGCTTGAACCTCACCTCTCGAAGTGAGAGTTTGGATTTCGATCATCTCGCCAAGGTCAGTTTCGATATGCACTTCACTTGTGGGGTGCCCATTTCGTAAAGCCTCATTCAACAGGGTCCGCATAAATTCCCTGGTGACAACTCGCCGATGATTCGAGCTCAGGATGGCAGGTGTTATAACAGGACTGCTCTCTATGGTCGTCATATCGAGAGCTGGCGATGATAAGATAGACGCAGTTTTCTCCGCAGTGACTATACCACATACTCCACAAGATGTGATCTCATCGTCGGGGTAGTATTTTCGTAAGATTTCAGCCTCGGAAATGGTAAACATTCGTTTTCTAGGTGACCCGATGTAACAGCCGGGATCATCGTCACGGCTACGTTTTGTGCGTGGCGGTGATGGTAATCTTCCAGGTGCATGTGAAATCTTGGAAGCTGAAGTTGGTATGGGAGCGGTGGCAGTAGCATCCGTAGACTCCGGAGTCAGTGGTGTTTCTGGCATCTCCATATTCAAATCATAAGCGTGAACCACATTATCGGCTGCCTCAACTGCACGTCTGGAGCTATCTGTGTAATGGTCAGTAATGCGTATGGAGGTTAATACATTGAACGGCTAACCTTGAACAGTCTCGATGTGCGTCTTGAGGGTTGTAAAAATATCGCGTAAATTTTCGCTCCGTTGGTGAACCATAGCGTCGATGATCGTCGCGTGCATGATATCCAGCATCCCGACTACTCCTTGCATAGGCGTTCTTAACTCGTGAGAAAGACTTCTCGCGTAAGGTTTTAGTGATTGCGACGAGGTGATGGCTGACAGAGGGATGATTTTGGCTGGGCTCGCCTCTGGTGCGACTTGCTTTGCGAAACTCTGACCTTCAAGTATCCTTTCATGAATCATGTCCTCCAGCGAGTGTAAAATAATCTCGGTAAATCCCCATGATAACTTCTTCTTTGAGGCTCCATCCACTGACCAAACCAAGCCAAAGTGTGCATAGTTCTTTCCTTCACTGAAGAGAGGGACACCGATAAATGCTTCCGACTGTTTCCAAGGCAATACCTCCGCGTTGGGATTGTTGGGTAGGAATTCGTCGAGCCTTTCTGGTACGATGAAAACTTTGTCGTGCTTCATGTGAGCACAAGGTGTTCCATAAGCGTGATATTGATAATCTCGATATAGCTTCTTTACATCCTCTCCGTTATTGACGTAGAAAGCGACTCCCATTAAACAAGAACCAGGTTCACCGAGTGCTGGCATCTCGATTGCACTATTTTCGTCATCTACCAACATTCTTTTTGCGACAAACCCACATTGAGAACCAGTGATGTCGCACATCTCCTCCATCAATATTGCCCAAAAATCGTGCGTCGAGGCTTTCCGGAGTTTGGATTTGAGGCTGACCAGTCGTTCTGTGGCATTGCTCTCAGCCGTTTTGAAGTATATCCTCGCAACATCCTTGAATCTCTGGTCTCCTCCATGGATAATCGAATCATTGTCAAAGTCTGGTAGGCATAGAGTTGTCCGGTCATTCAAAGCGTCTGCCGAATGTTCTTGGCCATCCTCCATATCCTCATATCCTACTCTCCGTATCGACTGACCCTTTATATCTTTTCCCGTTCGTGGCCTCACTCGTTGACGAAGTGGTCTGAAGGTTCGAGGACCATGGGCCCCTGTGTCGGTGGGGATATGGAAACCGCGTGTATCATGCATCCCACCAGGCCTGATCGTTGTCTTCTGAAAGGCATCCAGTATTGCGAGTTTGGGCTGTTGCTCAATTCTAAGTGCAATATGGAAAGACGTAGATTTCGATGGGTGTGGTTTGTGTGTCTTTTCTTGGTGATCCCTTCCGTTTCAGTTTATGGATTTCTTTCGCTATGGAGTAGTCGTTTACTTCGGGTTGTGTGTGTGTGTGTGTGTGTGTGGTGTGTCTAGGAGCAGAAGTTTCGAGGAGAGCTCGCATTTCAGGTCACACTGCCGGGCGCAGCGTACGGATCTACCCGTGCTCTGAGAGACTTGGAGTCTAGATGTTCCAGTCGTGACAAGCCTTGAGACGGTGGGACAGGAGCTGGGTTGGAAAAGGTATCAATGGCGTCCCTCGGAGACGGTGATAAGGCCCGCGCCAGATGGAGATGGATCGCGGGGGGAGTGAACCGGTTCTAGCTTCGAAACTATTCGACACCAATCGTATCAGTCATGAACGTAGAAGCGTCTGGGTGATACTAACTCTGCCAATGGATTGTTTTGGCGTTTAGTGTTCAAAGTGTTTACTGAGGCCAGACTTGGGACTGGTGGGGACTAGGGGAGACATGTCCAACTGGGATTTTCCTGACGCTACGGCTTCTAGGCTTCTGGGGAGAGGGGTCTAGAACGATCGGGAGGGAAGTCGGATTTTGCAGCGAATTGGCAGCAGGCAAAGGCGGGCGTCCTGGCTTGGCTCGAGGGATGCTTGCGGGTGTTGCGGGTGTTGCGGGCAAGTCAAGTTCATTCGGCTTGCCGATTCTGCTGCAAATTCCCACAAGGTCTTTCTGCAAACCGAAACCGAAATATAACGGTTCTCCTACCTGGGAGGATCTTTGGAAACTCTATCAACCAAGCGTCCAAGTGCGAATACTCATGTCCACCGTAGAAAGTTGGGCTCGTGAACACCCAAGAGGACTTCTAGAGTTGTGATTTGGTTCCTCATCATCTGTCTCTGACTCTCTCTCTCTCTCTCTCTCAATGTCTGAGCCCTGAGTGGCGCCGGCGACTTGCTGAAAGCAGCAGATTTCGACGCGCGCAGCCCCTGTTTTCCTCGGTAGGAGGTCTAGATCTCTTCGCCCAACGCCCTTGTACACTAGCTGGACACCAGTGAGAAAACACCTTGAGGTCTGGCAGGGATGCTGACTTTTCAGCATGATGGCATCGGATGTTCAGGAACGAATGTTCATAAGGCCAAACTTTCCCCATCATCATCCCAAGTCTCCATCGTGCTTTCTCCAGCAGATCTGATATTTCTGATATTTCTGATATTTCTGAAGTTTTTGAGATTTCCGATGGGACTAACGACGACGAGTGGAAGACGAAGACTGCGAAATCCAGCTTTCCCCAACCCCCTGCCGCTCAAGTGGCACACCAAACAATGACACCATACAGAGGACGCAAGCCCCAAGCCATGTAGGAACCATCCATCCGCTTCCCACTGGGGGACTCTTGGACTGGAACAATTCAACTCCATCATGCCTTGGAGGCAGAAGGATGCCACGCCATGCTGCTCGGTATGCATTACGACTGGTGGTGCATTTGGATTGCCGTTTCTGTGAGGGCCTGCAAACACACAGATCTTCTCTTTGGTGAGACCGTTCGTCGCACTCAAGGAATTCGCGACACTTGCCGGCACTATCACCGCTATCATCGAGGATCACTTTTTATCTCGTCGATCCGGACTTGACCCCGCTCCACTGGGAGGCCGGACCAAGTTACCGGTACATCTTATCTTGCACACTTACTCAACATTAGACGGGTAAGCACTTGGTACGAGGAAGCTGTCGAAGGTAGGAAAATATATACAGCACAGGTGTCTCTTGAAGACAAATTCGAGGTGTTTGCATAGACAACGGTCTTGATGTTGAGCGCAGCGCTGCCAAGGCGCGGAAAGCGGGCATATGAATGGCCGATAGCCTTCGGAAGCCTTCGGAAGCCTACGGGACTATCGTCAAGCCATTTTCTTGACTGCAGTTTTGGTGTGAGGTGAGAGAAGTGAGACTTGCAGTCGTCATGGGTCTTCGTCCTCGCCGTTGTTACAGGGCAAGTAAGTCTGGGCTTCACAAGTGTATCTTTGGAAATAGGCCGAGGTCAAATCTATCATTTTCACACTTGAGAACGCCTTCAATACGCCCTCATCCTACATCACCACTAACTACCCCGGATGTTCATGAAACCGTTCGTAGTACGAAACCCCTTTCCTTTCCTTTCTTGCTAATTTGTTTCTTCTGTCGATATCACATTCGATCATGATCTATTTCTTCGCTTCCGTCTATTTTTGCTTATTGACCGCCCAGTGCAGTTGTCTCAGCCATAATCTAACTTGCGTTGCATCCCCCTTTGTCAGCGCCATTTGGATGTCTATCTTCAAGCCTCTAAAAGGAGGACCGAGGAACGACCGTCTGAATAGGGAACATGCATTTTTCAACCCCGTGGGATTTATTGAGGCGCTTGTATCGCTGTGCTTCCGAGTTGGGTGGTGCGGTTGGAGGGAATCTAATGGTTTTTTAAATTATATCCTGATATGTCTAGTCTTTTTATATTCGAGTTCTTAGGTAGGCCGGGTGAACGGAACCCACCTTCTGGAGTGATTTGGCAGCCTGCCAGCAACAGAATAGTAATAGAGGTCGATGGAAACTGTTAGAGTTTACTTTGTGGGGAGTGGTCTTCACTTCCCCAGCATGAGCCTCAAGTGGGGGTTGAAGGCGGTGAGAGGTGAGTATTCTGCCATGACGACCTGGACAACATTATATTTTACCCCCATGAAACAATGAAAGCTGTACTACAACAACTACAGCGACTCGCAAAATGATAGAAGCCCTTGAGTTCATGCCAAATTTCTTTCTCCATCTCTCAACATGTCTATTCGTGTTGTAATAAGCGACTATCCGCATCGTTCCATAGCGCTTGTGACGACCACGCATGCCCTCATATTCCGGCATAGCCCTTCAACCAACGATGCAGTCCACAATGGTTCTCTCACCTCTATCCACGCCGTTCCCTCGCGAACCTCGATCGATGGCGCTGGTTCTTCCCGTTGCATGGTGGAATTCGTGGACCGCCGTTCAGCAGACTTGAGCGATTATCGAACATTGAGCCCGTTGCCAGTTCACGGAACACTGGGGCTGATAACGATCAATAACGATGTCTTCATATCTGTGGTTACATCTTGCGCCAAAGTAGCGACGGTTAGGCCTGGGGAAACGGTGGAGAGGATACAGGGTGTTGAATTCTACTGCTTGAACAGCTCCGATTACGATCATATCTTCAGCGACAATATTGATCCATATTCGCAAGAGGCACAGAACTCTGATGGGGGCGGCTTCACACGTCGGGAACCTTTGATGGAACACCCAACTGCTGAGCTGCGGAAACTACTGGGGAATGGCAGCTTTTACTATAGTACCGACTTTGATGTTACAAATAGGCTACAGGATCGGTAACGGTCATTTTCCCTTTCGTAGAAACGACAACTAATTCTCGCAGATCTACGGAATCTTCCATCCTCGATATAGACAATCTTGACGAATCTTTCCTGTGGAATTCCTACATGATTGACCCTTTGGTGAAGTTTAGATCTCGGCTGGTAGCACATGAAAGGGATGCGTTGGACAAATCCCGGATTCTCACATCTGCAATTCGCGGGTTTGTGCTTACGATTACCATTCCTGCCTCTTCTGCCCCATTGCGGACTTCGAGAGTTGGCCTTCCATCCACACTTACCCTAATCTCTCGACTTTCGTGTCGAAGAGCCGGAACAAGATTCAATAGTCGGGGTATAGATGATGATGGAAATGTGGCCAACTTTGTAGAGTCAGAGACGATATATTGGAGTCCTACCGTTGACGGACAATCAGATCTGGGAGCATATGAGAGACCCCCTGGTGTTTGCTTCTCATACGCTCAAATCAGGGGCTCAGTTCCTGTGTTTTGGGAGCAAGCTGCGGGTCTGATACCCGGACAGCAAAAGATTACCATGACAAGATCAGCTGAAGGGACCCAACCAGCATTTGATAAACATTTCGGAGAGCTGGAGCAAAATTATGGCGCGGTACACGTTGTGAATCTTCTAAGTGAAACCAAACCAGGTGAGGCCGAGTTGACGAAAGCATACATGTCGGGAATCAATCATTCTCCGCTCAATCACCCGGGTGAAAAGGGTTATCAAGATCACAAACTTCTTGGGGAGACGAGATTTGATTTCCACGCCGAAACCAAGGGTCCGAATGGATATGAAGCAGCTAGCCTGATTCGAAGATACATCGAAGGCACTGCTGATGGGTTTGCCTACTATTTATCTGAAGATGTGGTAGATCCCGCAGAAGATGACCACGAGAAACCACACGCAAGAACTGTTGTTAATTTACAGCAAGAAGGTGTATTTCGTACAAATTGTTTGGATTGTCTTGATAGAACGAATTTGATCCAAACCATCATCTCACAGATGGCTGTCGAATCCTTCTTGGCTCAACTCCATGAGCGTGCTGCCTCAGATTTCTGGATGCGTCATTCAAGTTTATGGGCAGACAATGGAGATGCTTTGTCGAGAATCTATGCAGGAACTGGTGCTCTAAAGTCCTCATTTACGCGTCATGGTAAAATGTCTTTGGCGGGAGCAATTGCAGATGCCAGAAAGAGTGCAACTCGATTATACATCAACAATTTTGCCGACAAGGGGCGGCAAAATACAATTGATGTTTTGCTTGGGAGGTTGGTTGGACAGGCGCCGGTTCATTTGTTTGATCCTATTAATGACTACGTGACGGCTGAGCTGTCGAAACGTTCTTCGGAATACCAGTCAACGGAAAATATCAACATGTAAGTTCGAGTTTCTGGGCTATATATCGGAAAATGCTAACTTGTCAGATGGTGTGGATCATTCAACCTGAACGGGCGCACTACTGGAGTTGATCAGGATTTGTCGTCGTGGCTCTGTCCTGATATAGATGTATCCCAACAACAACCAGAAATTGTGGCCGTTGGATTTCAGGAGATTGTCGAACTCAATCCCCAGCAAATAATGAACAGCGACCCCACCCGGAAAAAAGCTTGGGAAAGAGCCATTAAAAGAACTTTAAACAGGCATGCTAGCGAGGCAAACGGCGAAAGATACGTTCTCCTACGCAGCGGACAACTCGTTGGGGCGGCGCTTTGCATCTTCGTCAAATCTTCTGTACTGCACAACATTAAGAATGTTGAGGGCAGTGTGAAGAAAACTGGGATGTCTGGGATGGCTGGCAACAAAGGTGCAGTTGCAATAAGGATGGACTATGCCAAAACTCAATTATGCTTTGTCACAGCACATTTAGCTGCAGGCTTCTCAAACTATGAAGAAAGAAACCGTGACTATGTCACTATACATCACGGTCTGAGGTTCCAACGAAATCGAGGAATCGATCACCATGATACTGTGATCTGGATGGGTGATTTCAACTATCGGATTGGCCTTGGATCAGAAAAGGTCAAGAATTTGGTGAAAGATGGAGATTTGGAAACCCTCTACGAAAATGATCAACTCAATCTTCAGATGGTTGCTGGTCTCACATTTCCATACTACTCCGAATCAAGAATTACCTTCGATCCAACTTACAAATACGATCTTGGAACTGATACCTATGACACTTCGGAAAAAGCTCGAATCCCTGCTTGGACCGATCGAATTCTCCGAAAGGGAACAAATCTACGACAAATCAATTATAACACAGCACCTCTTCGCTTTTCTGATCATCGCCCGGTATATGCTACTTTCCAATGTACGGTCAGCATAATCGATGAAGCACATCGAGAATCTCTTAGTAGATCCATCTATGAAAGAAGACGCTCAGAAGTTGGCAACCCAACTATCAACGATGGGAGTGACGACAGCGACGATGAGGATTTGATTGGATACGATGCAATCGAACCTGGTCTACCTCCGGCCAGCTCTGACAGGAGAAAATGGTGGTTGGACAATGGTCAACCTGCTAGATCAAACATACAGCCACCACAACAGGGTTTTGTCCCAAATCCAAATCGACCTTCAAACCCCTACACTCCCACAGATGAGCCAGATTGGGTGAAGATTCCTCGACAGCCAGTACCTAGGCAAACAGTTAAAGATGTTGCACCACCACCACCAAATCCCCGTCAGCCAACAAACGGAACTCGAGTCCTCCCTCCTCCATTTACACATCCATCATCTTCAGTCACCTCTCTAACAAAAACCATGTCCAACACATCTCTCAAGAATACTCCTCCCCCACCACCCTCAGCTCGTCGTCCATCCACCTCAAGCACCTCCTCATCCTCCAAAAAGGCACCACCCCCCATAGCTCGAAAGCCCGTCCACCTAACCGCACCCCCCTCCCCAAGTGTCTCCCCCAAAGTGACAAATGTAAACGCATTCGCCCCACAACCCCAACCGCGATCGAATCTTCCCCCTGCACAACCTCCGCGCTCTACGATCATTGATCATACTGGGTTCGCTCCACCGCCACGACGTGCTACAGGTGGGATTTCGATGTCTAGTAGGAAAGAAAGTAATAATGCGCCTCCGCCGCCTCAACCTCGACGACCTGGAAACCTTACTAAACGGTCGGGGGGTGAGGGGGTGGATGAGGAGGGACCGAGACCTAATCTTCCGCCTAGACGGCCGACCGTGGATTTATTGGGGGGTGAGGGAGATGAGTTGGTGGGTGGGTGGACGGCTTTGAGGCCTAATTGAATGAATTTCTTTCTTTTTTGCAGATAAAAGCGTTGTGGGAAGGGGGTAGGGAAAAGTGGTATTTTGCAGTGCTTGTTGATAAATTGTGGGATGATCATTGGCATGGATATGAAAAAGGAAGTTTTTGGGAAACGGTATACACACTACAGTAGGCTGGGAAAAGCTTCTTTTTAATGATTGATGATGATGGGTTTTTTAGAAATAGATGATTGATTTTTTCTGCTAGGAGAACATGTCTTGGTATTTTGATCTTGCTGTGCTGATATCGGGGGGGGGGGGGGTTGACTTCTTCCAGCTAGCTAGAAGAATGAAAATTCAATGAAATAAGATTTGAAAGTAGGGAAGTACGGCTTATTCGTAGGTTACTCACAGCTTACTTAGGGAATACTCGTGGCTCACTCGTAGCTTACTCGTGAGTCATTTTAGCCCCTAAAAAATTTGTGTCTTAGTCGTGGATAGTTATCACTTGTTATTTGACCCCTAAACATTTGATGGCTTACTCGCGACTTACTAGTAGGAGCATAGAGCTGCACTATGGGCAAAAACAAGGATAAAATAGTGCTCTTAACATATTCTATCTTAGAGTTGTACAATCAGAATAAGCCGAGTTTATTCCTTTTTGTTACTGTCACTAAGTTTCCGCGTAAACGTGACAGGGCCCTCGTGTGTGGCGGTGCAATTTTGTTTTGTGGTGACAGTTGAAGTTACCGGTTTAAATTCTTTTATACAGCTAGAACAACGAAGTTTCATACAATGATATTAGGGTCTGTTTGGCTCACATAAATCATCGGATAATTCCAATTATCCGCACCAAAAAAAGGTAATTATCCGATTATCGTAAAAAAGACGATCATTCGATAATTCCTTGAATATCCCTTTTTACTCCCACTACTAGTACTAGTACTAGTACTACTCCACCACCGCCACCGCCACCATGTACGTGTATCCTATATAAAGAGACCTTGGCACACTTCAAAGTTGCGAAACAATTTCCAAAGTGTAGAAGAGATGGACTTCATATTACTTACACAATTTTAATAAAAAATATAGCATAATAAAATGTTATATGAGTACAAGGGAGTAAGGTGCTAATATATACTAATATTTTCATGTTGATATTGCCGATAATTGTACCGAACGAGCCAAACGATTACACAATATATTTCTCGAATAACTGGATAATTGAAGAATATATACGGCGTCACTGAAAACCACTCCCTGCATATATTTTGGGATATTTATAATTATCGATACGTGAGCCAAACACGATGAGGAATTTTATTGTTGTA
The DNA here is from genome assembly GCA_001414455.1 of Hymenoscyphus fructigenus. Classification (NCBI taxonomy): domain Eukaryota; kingdom Fungi; phylum Ascomycota; class Leotiomycetes; order Helotiales; family Helotiaceae; genus Hymenoscyphus; species Hymenoscyphus fructigenus. The sequence continues at coordinate 316,228 of LKUV01000022.1, read as the reverse complement.
ACGTGATTCATTTATTGAAAAAGCTATTTATCGCCTATAAGGCCGGCGATCCTGCGATAAGATAACTTAACAACTAGTCGCAAAAATATAACAAAAGTATAAGTATATGCGTCGGAAGTTTTTATCTTGTTTATTCCAGTGCAGCTTGAAATATAGCAACGCGAGGTGGTACCTGCGAATCGACCTAGAGTATTCACTGCCGCTTTTACTATGGGATTCACGATTAAATGTGGCGGTGCAAAAGCGCGTCATACCTATCGAGTGCGCCACCTCTCCTCGACGGCCAGTTTGGAATTCAAGGCATTTCATGACACAAATATCAAGACAAACCCTCCAGAGCTTACACCTTCATTCTCTGATATTTAATCTACTCTGGACGTAGGGTGCATAAGTAAAAGAGCCTCCCAACCATGGCCGGAACAGACTATTGTAAGTCAATCAACCCCGCCTTCTCTATCCTACCTAGAAACTGACCACACATACAGATGTTATCCTTGGAATAGCACCATCTGCGACACCACAGCAGATCAGAGCTGCCTACAAGAAGTAAGTTCGCATTTTACTCCTTGCATAGAGATCTACACAAAACCAAAGCTCAAGTTAGCTGTCTTCAACCAACTAACGAAACAAACCCCAGAGCAGCTTTGAAAACCCACCCCGATCGTGTCCCAGAAGGCTCACCCGAACGAGCTGAACGAACCCGAAAATTCCAAATCATAAACGACGCCTACTACACCCTCTCCGACCCGACTCGCCGCAACGAGTACGACTCCGCGCGACGAGCCCACGGCTTCGGATTCGGCTCTGGAGCTTCGACCGCCTCAACAGCCTTCGACTCCGAAGAAGATATCCCCATCCCCGACCCTGAACCCTCCGTCCCAGGCGGCTTCCCCTGGTCCTCCTTCGGCTTCTCCTCGAAAGCCAAATCCACCGCAGAAGAAGAGAAATTCGAGCGCGAACAATTCGGGGATGTATTCGAGGAGATGTTACGTGAGGAGGGGATGGCTGAGAATGGAGGGAAGCCTACGGGGTTATTCTGGAGTGTGGTTGGGGGGTTGAGCGGTGGTGCTATGGGCTTTATTGTTGCGAATTTTCCAGGCATGGTCGCTGGTGCGGTGGCGGGGAATCGGTTGGGGAGTGTGAGGGATGCGAAGGGGAAGAGTGTTTATGCTGTTTTTCAGGAGCTGCCGCAGGCGGATAAGGCGAGGTTGTTGAGTCAGCTTGCGCAGAAGGTTTTTAGTCATGCTGTTGGGAGTGGGTAGAAGGAAGGTACGAGGATGGGAATTTGGGTGGGGTGTTGGGATGGCGTTTGGTTTGGGTGCGATACTTGGAATGATATGAAAGGAAAGCAGGCAGCAGCGATCTTCGGTTTTGTAGTTAGATATCCAATAAATCAAATTAACAGAAGAAGGTTGGGATTGTGTTCTTCACTTTTATGCTAAAACGAGAAATTGTTTAGAGAACTGAAGCCTAGGTCTGCTTAAGCTTTAACCCCTAACTCGTTGTTCGAGAAAACGGAGCTATATTATATCTTTTGCTTAGTTGAATCTTATGTAATCGAAAACAGTATTTATTTCTCTCAAAAAGAAATTTATTTATAAAGAATTCCTCCTTGTGTAAAATAGTTACAAGTCAAGACTAGTCATAGGCAAAGCCAATTACGATCCGACCTCTAGTGCACCTCTAGAGGGGAGAACCCCCCATCGATTACTCGGAAAGATTATTTGAGAATAATTTGAATCGACAGAAGACACGAAAGAGGACTCTATAGTCAATTGTAAAACTTGAGGCTTTTGGGTAAATCGGCAGGAATAATTTAATCAACAGCAAGAGCTTTGCAAATAAGTTGAGGAATAGGTAAGTTAGAGATTGAGAGGATGGAGAGGAAAGGGGGTTTTGAGTAAGGTAGGGGGTTAAGGTATGAGTGTGCGATAAGGAATTGAAGCTGGTATGTTTTTTTCGCGAAAGTCAGGAACATAGCATTCCATTGTTGATGTTGATGATGAATCTCATCGTCAGGGAGCTGCTTTTAAGGTTCTCCAGGTCGTTGTGTGAGGGGAGGTGAGAGTGGGCTATGATAACTCATTCCGACTGAACTCCCAAGTGTCCCTAATTTTTTCCAGACCTACTTTATTCTCTTCGCGGCTGAAGAATGCTGTATGCTATAGGTAGTATAATAAGCCCTTTGCTCTTTATAAAATTTCTCATGAATGTTAATATGCTTAGAGATTCGGTGAGAATGAACAAGAGGTATATCTTAAGGTAAATTCAACTCTCTTATTTAAAAGTTAAACCTGAATGTATGAGAAGTGTATCTACTCTCACGCCGAATGATTATATCTAGAACACGCGCTTTCCTTTTCAGAAAACAACTGTCGTTACATATTCTTGGTGAATAGCACCTTGCACAACAGCCTAGTTGATCCACGTGCTTCGGCTCATGTGAGTGGCTTGCCCCTCACATACTTAAGCTCACAGGACCCGACCCCTCTTTACCTTTACTCTTCATGCAATAAAGATATAGGAATACAACCACTTATTGCATCACACTTTATGACTACCAAGTCATACCAACAACAACATTTTGCGCTGAGAGTGGGGAAGTCAAAAGGGCCCTTGCTGAAGCTTGCAGTCTCCACAACCAGATCTTCCAAAAATGCTCACTTTGTGCCTCAATATTCAATTAGCTACTCTGAATGACACTATAAACACGCAGATGTAAAATTTTAGAAGGAAATTACTAAGGTAGGCTAAATGCTGTTATGAGTGATAGGGTAGCAATCGACAGTAATATATTATTCAATAGTAAAAGTTTTTGGGCACCCAAGGAGACATACTTTCGTAATTTTTTCGGAGAAAGAGGTGGCTTTCAACTCAAATCACCGACAGCAATATTTTTGTATTCACAGGGGTTAGAATATTGTAGAATGGTCGTGGCACAGAAAGAAAGCATGTGCTGCCATTCCTCTAGGTCTTCATGAATATTTTAGGACAGAAAGTCAGAAGATGCTCCGGTATCTGTAGGCACTTGGCATTCTACTTTAGATTTCTCTCTCGTGTAAATGCCTAGGTACACGGTCTTGTGCCAGATACTTCCTCTCAAATGAAAACGCTCACTCCATAACCGCCCCCCAAACCCTACATATTCCTTCACTTCTCAACAGCACCAAATCCATGCAAATATGTCCTTACGCTTGCAATATTTTCTTAGCAGGGTCGCGAGCTAACCTACAAGAACCGAGGTTATTTTGCAAAATGACACGCTTGATCGCGTTGAGGGGTTTTCGCAACATCACCTCACGTTTTTCTCCGGTAGGGTAATCCTCGTCCAACGCTCGTAGCTCAAAAATTTTCAACCCTTCGATTCCCTTGAATCCTTCGTTCTTTGCCAGTTTCCGTAAACAGTGTTCACCATAACTGAGGTTGATTTCAAGGCGGAGACTTTGTAAGGACTCCATGCTTTGCAACATTGACCATGTAAGTCTTTTGGATAAGCTGGGGCATGAGAAGGAGCCTTATTCTCGGAGGGTTATGAAGCGGATGGCGTTTCGATGAATGGGGTTGATTACTGAGAGATACTGGTCTTCTCAGTCACTATCTGCGATTTCAGGCTTTTATGTGAATTAGGACAGGGAGGGGGGAGCCTTACATTGAGCATTGTGTTTGCACTGAAGAAAAAAAAGCTTTTGAATCGATAAAGCATTCCCGATCCATAGATATCGACGTAGGCTTGACGACAGAGCGTGTACAATCCAATTATTACTAGAATCTGTATTAGGACATTTGCCCTTCCTGGTTCTTAGAAAGTGAAAGATGCTTACTCGTACCAAGCCTCGTACTGCCATCATCCGTAAATTTATCTAGAGATTTACGAGGTACAATCTCACTGAAGTCAATATCCTTAACTGTCCTCCCAAATTCTCAAGCGAAGCTCAGCAGACAACTTAAACATCCAACTTGTGTTAGTTTGTCTATCATACCTCAATACATACTTCTTGTGGGAGTTTCTTACCCGAATTAACTAAAAACTGGCACCATCTCCCGTCGCTTTTTATCCCACCGTCGAAACTCATTATGGTGAACTTTGGTAGTTATGGAGGATTACGTTCTTTTTTTTTTGGGAGTAGGCGTTGACCATCGTAGTTGTAAAACAGGCTACTTAATATTTATCAGGGTGGTGAATTCAATGGGGCCTGGAACACGTTCTATTACCCGATTGGGAACTCGCTTTCGCCATTTGCGTCCTCCAGGAGTTCAAAAATCCGTCATAATATATCACGATGAGCGATACCAATAAGTCCCTAAGAATATCGAAGTCAAGTGACCTAGAAACCGCAACTCGTTTGCGTTGATAGCAGCTGTGCGACTTGAGGTGAGTTCTTATGGAATCAGCTTAAAGGAGTGAGTGGCATTTATTACATATTGTTACCTAATCCAGTTGCTTGATTGATTTGACTAAGTGCTCGAGTAAGTTTTGGTTAAGCTTGAAACGCAGAGATTCGCAAGCAGTTAGTAGGATGAAAAAGAAGTCAGTGAACTTTATTCTCGCTTGAGCAAGGAGGAGACTTGCGTAAATTCGTTGTTGTTATTTTCTCCGAAAAGAGATCTATCCCCACTGGACCTTTGGGGTCCTAACAATACATGTATTTATGAACTGAATACCACATGTCTTAAAGGTCATCCATAGCCTCTATAATAATTTTACAATTTTCCTCCGCACGACGCATGTGAAAAGAACTTCGGCGTTCCTGTGGCAAGTCCACTTATAATCAGCGATATTTGTATATCGTAAGAGAAGTCCATGCCCCAAAAATTACTTCGTAACATTCCTCGCCAACTCCGTCCGAGCCTATTTCCTAGACAAACTGCATGCCAAAGGTTGACGATCCGAATCCTTCTCCGTTCCCATATACCATCCCTCGTCAATCAGTTCCCTCTCCGTCGTTCTCCAATACTCAGCTTTCCCCGGACTCTTCAGATCAAGATCACCGATTCGGGATTCGACTTTATTATCATCCTTCGCATTAGGAGGAAACTTCAAGAACACCGTACAATCCCTCAAGGTCATGGCTAGGCGAAATTTTTCGTCTTCAGGGTCAGCATCAAAAACACCTTTTGGATCGAGTTGAATTTGTGCATCTTTGAGGCGCTTCAGTAGGGCATTTGATTGCAGCCAACGTTTGAATCGAGGAGCTTTTTTTGGGTCGGGTTCTAGTTGTGAAGTGATACGGTCGATGTCGGTGCTCTTTTTAGACATGAGATCTAGGGGGCAGAATGGCTTGCGGCCTACATAACCACCACTGCGGACTGATTCTGCGTTGGCACGAGCTCGCCTGGCGCATTGGCGACAGCGCTTTGAGTTTGGAGGAGCAGAAGGAGATTGAATGAGCCATTTTGGTTTGAATTCAATTACTTCTTCGCCCAGAGGCCCTATTTAAAGTTAGAAGGGAATAATGAAACATAGTCTTTTTCTTGCCTGGAGTCATATCGGTGACCAATAACCCATGCTCATCGTCGGCTAGGAATATTCCATGACGCTTCGTGGGACGAGCATCCGCGGAACGTAAAGACACATTAGAAGAAGACTTGGACTTTTGTGAATCTAAAAGCTCCTTGTTTAAGCGCTCAATAACTCTGGCTGGTCGAAGCTGGACAAGACATTGGTCGACGAGTTGTTCTGCACTGAACATGGGAACGATAAGCCGAAGCCAGTTCTTCTGAGAAACTGCACATGGTAACGTAGTTACCAGGTTTTTGCGAAGACGTAGCAATTTGTCTGTGTTGGCATTAGCGGGTGGTATGTCAGAGGGGAAAACAGAAATCGCGCTGAAGAGGAAGGAGCTAGTGTTATGAAGGAAAACTTCAGTCAAATTCGCACCTTGCTCTCTTCAAACACGCCAATTAACTTACGGTCAAAGATCTTCAAATCTGAAGCCCAAATGGGTTGCTCATCTATTTCCTCAATCTCGATATCGCTGGGAGGCGGTGTACCTTCCCCATACTCTTCGACTTGGCTTGGTGGAGGTGTGGGGTAAGGGGCCAAGATGCGATAGACAATATTCGCCGCACCCTCACCCAAATAGGTAATGGCCGTTCTTATAGGCAATATAGGGATCTGTTCCTCCATGATTTTGGTTGTTGAAGGTGTATAGGAGATTACGAAGGGAATCTCGCATGTTCTTGAGAGAAAAGAAAGATTTAGCTCAGCCGATTGGTGGTTCGCCAATCACGGTTACCGTAAAACGGACGCCAAACCTGTTTATTGGCTGTCACGACTCAACTGAGGAAGGAACTACCTTGGCCCTGACTCACTAGTAGCTGCCTCTAAATATTCGTAGCTCCTTTTTCAAGATGGATTGAATAATCAGAATAAACAACAATGGTTACACTTATTCTATGATAACCCCCCTTTTGCTTGCATAGCTTGTACAACGTCTCTCAAGGCTCTCAGGCGAGGTGCATATGAAGGTGTCTCGTAAAGGGAGGCGGAGGGGAGGTGTCAGTTGACTACAATCCATTGTTAGCTGACTACTAACGGTAGTTGACAGGCTAGGAGCTTGTGACAACCCACTAGGTATGGAACAGTTGTAAGGAAATATCTAGAAAGATACAGAAGAAATGAATGGGCAACTAACTCTGATTCAATGCAAACTTGTCAGTGAAAACACTAGCTATTTGGGTGCTCTTTGGTGCTCTTTGGTGCTCTTTGGGAGAAAACAGTTACTACGTAATCTAATTGAAGTGAATAGCAAATCGTGGTTTCGACTCATAATTAAAAATATGTATTGTTGCTACCGAAGCTTGAACAGAGACTGAGAATCAGAAACAGACACTCGCTAGTAGAAGAGGTATTATTAAGTTGAGTGTAGGCATAGGTGAGTAGCTTGAAGAAAAAGATTCGGGAATAGAGTTCGCACGTGACCGTGGGGGAGCCGGAAAAGCGTCATTTCGCTCGTCTTTCTCCGGGGCTCCACCAAAATCCCTTTCTTTAGAAGGCAAGAGCTTTCCGTTCACCCACAACACCATCACCAACTTGCCCACCACTTTAAACACCCACGACGACACACCCCTTCGAATCGCGCCGATAAATACGCCAGCCTGTTTCTTAATTGACCCAGGCATTCGACCCTTTTGCGCGACGCAGCCACCCGACGGAGTCACCAACAAAATCCTTATCACTGGATCCAGGTCAGGTTCTGATCAAAGAATCCTCACGCGACCCGGAAATACGCGACCGACTCGCCCTTCAGCATCGTCTCCGATCCGATCTTCTCGTCGAAGATTGAATCGCACACCTAATACTTCTAATGCGACAATAAGATGGCGTTCAACTTCAACTGGTCGCCGTTAACGGCAGATGCGGAATTTTACAAGAGGGCACAGGAGATGCTGACCACGGCTCTCAATAAATCACCCAAGCCTCCAATTATCGTCGACGATATTCTGGTCAACGAACTCAACCTGGGCACAACACCACCCGAGCTGGAAATATTGGAGATTGGAGATTTGGCCGAGGATCGATTTCGAGGCATTTTCAAGATGTGCTATTCTGGCGATGCCTTTCTGACCCTCAAAACTCGGGTTCAGGTGCGTCACAACAATCTCCCTTATCCCCCTCCCCCTTTTACAATCCGGCAGTTGGAAGAATTCGGAAATTTCTGTTTGTGTTCTCACTGCATTAAAAACAATTTCGTACAATGGATCCGCGCGTGGAGCCTTCCCCACATTATCCCGGCCGTTATATAAACAAAAAGCTAATATATCAGCAATATAGGCGAACCCCCTCAATACGTATCTATTTTCGAAGCCTTCGTTTACGTCACCCATGCCACTAGCTGCTTCCTCCGGATTGACGATACCCCTCCAAATTACCTTGTCCGAAATCAAGCTATCCGCGTTTATCATACTGGTATTCTCGAGACAAAAGGGTCTGACTCTGGTGTTCCGCAATGATCCCCTCGAATCACTCAAAGTTTCTTCGACGTTCGACTCGATACCCTTCGTTCGGGATTATCTCCAAAATGAAATCGAAAAGCAGCTGCGGACATTAATGATGGACGAATTACCAGCCATCATTCATAGACTTTCGTTAAGGCTATGGTGCCCAGAATCTGGAGTGAAGGAAGAGGAAGAAAAAGCACAAGCAGAAACCAAGGAGAAGGAAGAGGTAGCAATCAACCCACTGGACAGTCCACCGCAAGATGCGGTTGATGCGAGGGGGAATGTTCTGGACGCCAATGAAATATCTAATCTGCAATTGGATGGAGGCTCTGAAACACAATCGCTATTCTCGCAAAAGAATTTGCTAAAACTTTCAGCCTTGACGGATTCGCATCGAACTCTCTCTTTGTTTACACCATCCATTCGAGACGCGGTATTTCGAGCATGGGCCGGACCAACGGAACGTGGAGATACTGCTGGTACTTCCACACCAGTAACTCCATTAGTAAGAAGTCACAGTTCTGCACCGAGCACAAGCACGACATATACCTTTAATAAATCTTCCGATGATGGACATGGTCACATGCCTTCACGTCCATCGCTTGTGAGTCTGAACTCTGCGACTACTGGTCTTGCTTTGGGCGCTGGTCGACATTCCAGATCACACATGCGCAAGAAGAAGAATCGGGTTGTCAATCTTCGAAGGTCCAAGACTACCGATGATGTGCATAGTGAGAGCGGAGAAAGTGAAAATACAGAGGTACATGCTTCGGAGCCTGCATTCTCGACGTATATCCCGGAGGAGCCCGAAGACAATATCCTCACACCACCAAAATCCCCATCTGGCAAGGTGCGCTTCCGTACCAGTAGTATTGATCTTGGAGATTCTCCGCGAAAATTACGACCAATACGATCAGCTTTGAGCTCGAAAACTGTTCCCGAACAAGCTATCTTGGAACCTGCCCCTCAAATGACGGAACCACCGGCACAAACTTTCTCTCGCGAAAACAGACCTTCATATACGATCGCTTCTTCATACCCAGTGGAGAAGGCAAATAATCCTGCATCTGGAGAGGGCTCTAGTGTGCCAAACCACCCATTCCTCCAACCCGCCCCAGTTCTCGTCGACTCTTCAGCAGCCGGTGGAATATTGGAGCAAGCTTGGGTTATGAAAATGGCTGGTGAGATAGCTCGTCGTGCTCATGATGAGAAGGCCGCCAGGGAGGGTTTCTGGTCTTCGCAATCCCAAGCAATGAGGGAAGATTCGCCACCTCCAGCCTACGAGCCAAAAGCTCTGTAAAACCAACCACAATTCATTCCCATCTTCGGGAATTGTACACTTTTCTTTTGTCACAACAAAAATTTCCTTCAGCTGCATCATGATTGATGTATCCTGAAGAGCTGTACACACCACCTCACTCACTCACACTTTTTTGATTTTTTGCTGCGTTTTAGCGTTGTCCTTTTTTATTTCCTTGTCACACAAAAAACACTATTTCCTTGAATCACTTCGAGTCACTCACTCACTTCTTCCTGTTTTATGTCTAATATTAGGTGTAACTGGGAGGTTGGGTTGGAGAAGCTAGCGGGTCTGGCCTGGGACTATTCTTTGTTTTCCTGGGTATCGGATTTGGAATGGAATGGGTGGCGGGAATTATGGGATACTAGGAGGATTCTTTGGATTTCGGGCGGGATAATGGGTGGAAAATGGACTACGCTGGAAAATTATTTTTTTCCCTTGCGTCGGGCCATACTCTAATCGAGAACCCTTGTAAATCTAGACGATATGGAGTTGCATATCGTCTGGCAGAGACACAGCACACAACACTCTTCATTTCTTTCTTTTGTCACATTGAAAAGATATTACTGGAAGGGAAGAAAGGAAAGAGGGGACAGAAAAAGGGCCTAGAGAGGGGATACTGGGATAGAGGGGAAGAGAGGGGGGATGTATGAGTAGGGAACTGTGTTTTGACAGTTGTATTGTAGATGTGGAATAGTTGAGCGAGCAGTAGCGAGAGACGCCGAATGGAATCAAAGAGATATCCTGAAGCCCCCCTTTTCTTTCCTATCGATATGATGGCATTTAGGCGGGTATGTTCTACTACGTAATTTGACGATGGCTATGGTAAAAATGCGGCGAGTCCGTTAATTTTGCAGTGGCAAGCACAACAAACAACACCAACACTAACATGACCATGGTGTCTCACCTTACTTGTTGCTAGCCAAAATGATTCAGCTTTCCGGACGCTGTTTTCTGTGGCTTGTATTTGTCTAGCTGGGAGTCTTGAATAGATGGTTTCTTGCTTTAACCTTTAATCGGGGGCTTCTTGGGGAATCGAAGGTATATCGTGGACCGACGGTAAATTGGGTAATGTTCTCGTTTGTAGGAATATTTTTGAAGAGAAAGGAAAACGAAAGTCGAAGAATTTGGTTGAGAGGGCGTATTCGCATTGAAATATTTAGTCGGTTTGTAGGCTGAGGGAAAGGAATAATTTGTAACTCGCTCCAACAGTTTGGTCATATATGATTTTGTTCTGCAATTCTTGCTGGGGGATTAAATGGGGTTAGGTCCACTGATACCCCCCACCCTCTCGTCATCTAACTCTTTGTGAGTGGGTAAGCTGCAAGTAAGCCAATAGTACGGAGTAAGCCCATTATTTTTCTTCCCTCAAAAAGAGTCTTGATGTTAAATAAAACCACAACACAACGATTGAAAGAGGTTGGCGTCTATTTCAGTGTCGATTAGCCATCAGCTATGGGATTTTTTGTATATTTCTCGTTGACAGGGTGCGGAAACTTTTTCAGGTACTTGGGTGAGGCATAACTACCACGACTTTAAACAGCGACAATGACTTTTCCACCGGGGATTATTATCTAGAAAGGACATGAAAGAATGGCCATTAGAACTGATTCTTAAAAAATCGAAAATTTGTTCTTGGAAAGGAAGAGAGGCTAGTGGAAAGTCCAAGGCTCGCTTCTATCTTATAGAAAGTGTAAACTACGATAGTCCTAACCTCTTACTTCTTCGGAGGCTGGGTCATAAAACCAAATATAAACACAAAATTCGCCGTTAAGCCTACGTTTGGTGAAATGGGGTTTGGAGAGAAAATTCCGGTAATCGCAGGGTGGGGTGGTGGTATGGAAAAGATTGAGTTTGGTTTGGTTGAAAATTTTCTTTGAGAATCGAGGGTATATGGTGAAACGACGGTAAATTATGGAAGTAGGTGTTTGGTTTATTGGTGAGTGAGAGGGGAGTTTACGGTAAGTAATTCAGACGGCGAGTTTCGCGAGAGAAGGTTTCTTGCATGTTAACCGAGTATAAACGGGACTCATTCTACGTATAGCAATGCACTTTTGTCGGACGTTAAACCAATTGGTTTATGCGATATCTTTCGTGGCTTCCATGGTCGATTTACTTAGTAGAGTAGTTTATGCTTACGCTGGAAAAAATTACTTTCAAGGATTATGAATAATCTTAAAGACACAGTCGTCCTACATACATTCATTCATTAGAAAATATTTTGCTTTATGCTTTGAGATAATTAATAAAAGTTTAAAAGTGCAAGACTTGGTATAAATCTCATTGCGAGTTTTGAAACGTAATAAATTGGTTATTATGGTAAGTAAGTTTATTAATAGTAAATACTTAGGACAATTAAATTAATGTACAAGACTTATGGAAATTTGTTAATGCCAATTCAAAGCGAACTTTTTCAATAAGCTTGATTCCCCAAACTATGCTGTAAAAGAATTTTAATTGATGATCAACGGCAAGCCTCAACCCACTGATCCAACTTTTGTTACCAACATTATATACATTTTGAACCCTCCCCCAAATAGCAAACATAATCATTCAAGAGCGCCCATGTCCTAACATCGTTTATCGACGCCATGGTATCATCCACATAAAAAGAACACCACAAGCCATGTCCCAACGTCTACCCAAGAAAAGGAGATTCGTAAGTAAACGCCACAGCACCTCCGCAAAATCCAAAAAACCAAAACCAAAACCAGAACCCTCCCAAGAAAAAATCATAAAACCTATTCCTTCCATAATCCAAATTCCACTTTTCGCCTCCCATATTTCGTCGATCGTGAACCCTCTACTCAGTCCTCTTCCTAACATTAGGCAAGTAAAACCAACATATCAACATCACCCCGAACAGTCCGATAGCAACAGGATGCAACACAAAAGTGCCTACAGCTTGTGACAAAATACCAGTTGTAAATGGAGCCACTGCACCACCTGAGGAACCAAAAGCGCTGATGACACTCATGCTACTCACTTGTTGCTTTTTGCCGATCGCTCTAGTGAAAATGGTTGCCGCACATGGATAGACAGGACCCAAGAATAGACCAACTATGGCTACTGCTACTGCGTCACCAATTACATTTCTGTTAGAAGGTCAGTACATGCTAAGTCAAAGTAGAGGGGAAGGGGAAACATTGTTCATTTCAACGAGAGAGGAGAAGAAGAAAAATATTAGACACTTACGGTACCCACCAAACAAGGAGCTCGAAAATAGCAGCTCCAACAACAACACCATAAACAAACAACTTCTCTCCAATCTTATGCGCCGGGTGAGAAAGCAAGAACCGTCCAATCGTAACACCAGCCCAGAAACCAGCAGTAACATAACCAACCGTCTCAGGATTACCATTCCTAGTATTAATCAAGAAACTCGTAACCCATCCCGAAATGGAAACCTCAGCACCTTGATAAGCGAAAATAAACATAGCTCCCAGAATAACAGTCTTCGATTTGAAGGCCGCGGTCATGCTTGCGAATTTTCCCGGCTCCTTGGTTTGTGGCGAATTCAGGATTTGAGAAGTTGTTCTTTCGAGGGTAGAGAGGAGAGTTTGTCCAAGTTCAGCTTCGTAGTGCCAGAATGACCAGCCTGCGAAAACAAGGTTAAACATCGCAGCCGCGAGGGTGATGAGATAAAAACGGCTCCAAAGAAGCCCCCCACTAGCCACCATTGCTGTAGCAATGAGCGGCCCAATCGTACCTCCAACCCCATATGATCCATGCATAGCTCCCAGCATCGTTGTCCCGTTCTGTAAATTGGCGGCGAAGACGTTGCCCATAGCGAGGTTTATAGCCATCCCAAATCCGAGAAAAAAGAACGATAGCACGATTACTGGGAATGGCGGTGTGGAGACGACAACGGCGTAGCTTGCTACCATGAAGGTTTGGGCAATCATGAGGGTTTTGGCTCTTCCTAACCGAGCTCGAATGGCATCAACGAAGAAGGCTGCTATGAGAAATCCACAGGCATTGCCCTAAGACTAGAATTAGCTTCTCGCTCATTTTACACAATTTTAGGGGCAGAACGAGGAGGTTGTAATCGGAGTAAGAGTTGGTCGTTGCTCTCGTGCACCTGTTTCCTGTTTTGGTAAACATTGTACGAAATGGTCTAGGATAATTGAAACTATTGTTCTAGAAGGTTTAGAAGAATGAGAAACTCGATTTCTTCATTGTCCTAAACCTTTTCGATCAATAGCTCTGATTTTCCGAGAGTATCTCGTACAATAAGATAAAGGGTGCCGAAGAGCAATGACCAAACTTCTTATATAAGAGGCATGCAGGATGGGGGTGTGTTGAGAAAAAGTCACAACTTACGACGAAAATAAGAGAAACGATGGCGTATCCAATTTCATAATGTCTGCAGACTTATTAGCAATGAATCCAGTACCAGAAAAAGCTCTCTTACTTCTCCAAATATGGAATCAAAGCACCAGGCGCCGAATCACTAAGACCATTTGCAAAATTCAACAAGCAGACACTCGTCATGCGAAATCTGTTCATCGGCGGATTGGAGAAACTTTGCATCGCATCCACTCCATCTCCTTGTGTTGGACTCGCAGGTCGACTCATCTCAATATCATTAGGAACCCTTGGAGTTTGGTATCCGGTCGGCGTCGACGTGCCACTCTCGGAAGGGCCTTTGGGTCGTTTCCCCCATTGTATGCTTTCGAGCTCGATTTCGGGAGTGTGAGGAACAGAATGGTAGACCCGAGGGACGGCTTTTTGGGGAGCGCTGGGGATTGAAGGTCCTGCCCCACCTTTGGATGTTGGCTCGAAGTCGATGAAGGCACCAAATGAATTGGAAGACATGATGAAAACAAAATAGGAGAGAAAGAGATCCTGGAACAAGCTGCCGTTTGTTTCAAGTCAACAATTAAGTTGTACGAAGGGAGATAGAACATATAAATCAGGGAGAGAAAACTCTGGGGAAAACGTCAACGATAAGGAAAAATCACAAGCTACATGTAGATCAATTGTGCAACGACAAACCCCCAGACCGCTGGTGTGGGGAACGGTCCGATTATCACTTCTCTGCATTCTAATTCCTGCGGAGGTCTGTTGTCCGTCAACTGTGGGGAGCTCTCTCCCGCATGAAAATCTAGTTCATTGGTGGTGAATAATACTGGGCGCCAGAAGGATGGCAAGGGAGCCGAAAGGTACAAGTAGAACGGAACGGTGAGGAAGCTAGTGACGAAAAATCTGCTTAAAATCCGAAGCTTATAAATGGTGATATTCTTTTCGGACCCCGTCATCGCTAACGATGTTAGTGAATGTGGTGTGGGGTATCGTGTCGGAAAGCTTTCCAACATTCACCCCTCCATTCGGAATATTTCCACTCCAGACGGGTAATCTTCGCTTCAACAATTTCTTCCTACAACACAAACTCCAGAAAATTGAACGAACATTGCGCTGCATTGATACCCAAACACCTCACGGCTCCCTTTTCGATCTGTGCTATCTGGACATGAGAACCCTCCACACATTAATAGACACACAGCAAAGCAGTCATGGGTCGACCAAAGAGAAACGTTGTCGCTGCCGCCGAAGAAACTTCGACCCCTCCATCAGCCTTGACACCCACCCAGTCAATCGCTCGTGTCATCAAAGCGGAAGGGAAATCCCTCTACTCATGCGCCCTACCTGACAAAACCACTGTTCTGGTCGAGCTTGAATCCCGATTCCGAAATACAATCTGGATAAAACGTGGGGGTTTCGTGCTGATCGACACCAAAGAAGCCGACGTCAGACAAAACAAAATCGATGGCGAGATCATCAATGTTGTTCGCGACGAGAATACATGGCGGAAGGAGGCTTATTGGTAAGCGCAATACTGAGGAATCTCCCATGGTGTGGTTTGCTGAGTTTAATTGGTACTAGGCCCAAGGAATTCCCGAAAGCCTCTGCATACGCTGAGGATTCCGATGAGGAGGAATCGACCGTTGGAAAGATGCCGCCTGTGGAAGACTCGGAAGATGAATAGAATGTATTTTTACCTCGAGCGATGATCAGATACGCTTCTTGCTAGCTGCGGCTTCACCCTTGGGATCGCCCTTCGAGTTTTCGAAGTCCTTGCGAGTCCCCCACCACACCCCAACCACCGTGGTAAATAAAATACCCACTGCGACCATCGAACTAGAGTCTGTACTTGGATATATATTCCATGCCCATTCTTGAGCCGCCCATAAAACATATTGAAGGATAGGGTGCATACCACTCCGCCAGAGGAGGAAAGGCGTTGCAAGTGCTGTGTAGGCGTAGAATTGGTAATGGAGGGATCTCGCAAAAAGCATTCCAATTGCATTTGCAGTGAGAATTGTCGTCAGGATGTAGTTGGCAGAAATGCGACTGGCGACAGCATTCTGCGTCTTTCCAAGGGGCTCCTGCCATTTGAGCGCATTCGAAATCAATTCCGTAATCGACTTTTCGGTGGGTTTCAACCATCTAGTCGTAATGAAGAGCAAAAGTACGCTCACATGGCCAACTAGTAGAGCAGTTGAGAACTCTTTACTCAAGAATGTTTCCTCTCCCACAAATCTCCAATTTACAGTCCATTTGAACATGAATTGTCTCGAGAATTCGAAAGCTCTCCCCACATATCCAATGGCATTCGTTGGTAAAAAGGGGAAAGCAATGATAATCTGCACTTGACCCATCAACCACGCCTGTTTAATAGCCCCTTGCACACCCCTCCCCAAGAAGAGCGCAACTCCAATTGCGGGTAGTGCCAACAGTAGTGACATCTTAATTCCTAGCCCCCAACTGTATGCCAAACTCCCTATTGTCCATAACCGTCGCTGAAACATATATATTGCTGCCCACAGGAAGAAGACCGCGAAGCAATCGTTAAAAAGTCGTAGAACAAATATGCTGTGTAATCGTTTCGAAAGTACGAGCATTGGGAAAATGTAAAGAGGTGCCTATGTCGTAGAATTAATTGTCAGTCAAATAATTTCTTTCCTCTTGTATGCCACGAGGCTGTACCTTTGCCCTTCTATAACACGCCATAACCACAGCTATCGTTGCTAGATACAAAACTCCAAAAATTCTCTGCGCTAGCAGAATATTCTTCCCTTTATCTGTGATATGATACAAAACCCAGTAAATATACACATGCGCCGCAGGGTATACCAGAGGTCCAGTTCCGCCTTTTATAAGGGTGTAGTCTCGCTCGCCGTCTACGTATTGTTGGAGCTGCTCCATGTATGCTTTCCAATCGATTTCGGTGTCTATAAGTATAATAATTAGCTACGCAGATAGAGATAACGCAAGGGAAATATACATGAAATTTTCGAGATTATCAGACTGGTGAGTAGCGCATCTCCCAGGAGGAGCAATGGAGAGCCATATTTGGATAATGGATGGGTGCCCAGCGCGAATTGCTTTGCCTGTCGGTAGACCACAAGATGTAATGGAGGAGAGTCTTCTTCTTTCGCCATGACTAGAATCAAAGCAATGAGGGGTTTCCAAAGGAGAAATAGTTGAGGTTTTGCTGCCGCGTAAAGGTGTTCTGATTGTTCCTGGAGCTGTGCGGCCCCTTGAAACCCCGACGTTCAGCCGCGATCTCCGTCATAGCAGGCAAGCTTCAAAGTTGGGCTGGAGTTGGAAATTCATCAACAATTCAACTTCAAGAATTGAAAGCAAAATACAAGATGTTTTCTCTCCGCGCACTTCCCGCTCGAAAAGCGACAACTACAATTATCACACGCTGTCTCTCCTCATCCTCATTCTCAACATCTCGCTCTCTCCCTCTCCTAGCTAGCAGGCTCCCCACCACCCCTCTCTCCCACCAAGTCTCCAGCTTCTGGCGCCCCTCACAATCTCCTCTCTCTCGCACATATGCAACCAAATCCTCGGCCGATGGCCTCATCGAAACGCTCCAAGATCAATACTTCACAGCCCGCGACGAATTCGAAATAGCTACCGAAGAAACAGAGAAGAAATCCTTGTACGGAGCGGGAGACCGGGAAGCTGCTAGAGAGGAATTGGATAAATTGAAGGAGATGTTTGAGAAAGCTTGTAAAGGGGAAGATGGCGAGGAGGTGAAGAGAAGAATTGGTGGGAGGATCAGGGAGTTGGATAATGCTGTGCAGGCTTTGGAGCGAAGTGCTCTTGAGGAATAAGGAAGTGAGAGGGTGTACGATATTGATTGAATTGGGAAACGGGATCCAGATATGGGATAGGAGCACAACCAGTGGAAAGTCGCTGGGATCTGTATAACATGAGATGGAAATATTCAAAAGTTGGCGGTTTGGGATTTGGCGCTGCTGGTGGAATGCAAGTGGCTCAAATGGCTATCATCGAAAGGGTCGCATTCAAAGGGACTTGCGACTTTCGAATACTTTCAGTATTGGACAGATACAAAAACACTATATAGTAAAGAATCTCCCCTGTACACCCAGCAAATGTAAAAGAATCGTGCATCGACTTGTTCTGACTCGACCGTTGTTAGAAAATCTTGTCTGGTATGGTGTCGTATAATTTCCAATCTTCAAAAGAAAGACCTTACGTCGCAACTACTGTATTCAGCGATTATCCAGAGATGTACAGATGTACCTGCGCAGGAGTGAACCTCGCTTGGACACACCCGATTTCTCCCTATTAAAAAGTAACAAAAAAATGGCAAAAGAGTCGCACCTCTTGCGAGGCGGCTTAGTCAAAAACTAGCATTACGTGTGTTGTATTTTATAAGCCTCAATCTTATACTAGGTATTTCACAATTATGCATAGGCGCCCTCATCTTGTTTTTCAAGGACATTGATGTGGCCCCCTGCTTGACCGTTGAGCCATGCAGGTTTATTCCAATTGATTGGGTGCTAAAGTAGCTATTCAAGAATTTGAAGATTTTTTGATTTGTGGGGATGGGAGTAAGCTAGTATAGTGGGGTTGGTGGGGATTTTTGTTTTCACTGTTGGGGGGAGTACAGTATGAATTCCAAGAGGTAATTTCGTGTCTATGCCTAAGCGAGGTGTTAGCGAGGGGTGAAGGGAGTTACTTTTCCTTTTTCAGTAGACCATCTGGCAGTACAATTATTGGCATGGTATCATGGCATAATCTCTATATATATCAAGTAGTAGATTATTATTACAGTACAGCAAAGAGAAGGTAGTGTACAAACAAGCATTTTCAAATCTTTTGACCCACCCAAGCCATCGTCCACTCAATCTCCAATAATAGTACAAGAAACTGGGAATTTACGAACATGAACCTCTCCTCCTCTTTAGTGAAGGTGATTGAATGACAGGAGTGTTGGACGGGCCCTCATTAGGAGAAGTACCGCTGCTAGGTGTACGCACTCCCACGTCTGAAGCATACGGTGCCAGATCCCCTTTCGCAGTGTTGGCAGCTCTCACACTCTCCTGCTCTGGCGTAGGTAGCTTGAATTTCTCACTCCCATCGTCGATGGTATTTTCTTCTCTGGTCTCTGGCCTCGTCGGACCTTGACCACTAACTCTTCGTTTATGCTGAGTCAAATATCGCCACCGATGTGCATAGTACCCCAACAATCCCGTATATTCATTGTGGTTGACTGGGCGTGTATTTAGACCTTCCCAAGCTACCATAGTTCCCTTGAGCTCATCGCTACTGAGACAACTGGAAATTTCTTTCGCGAGTTGGGAAACCATGGTTTCGTTGATTGAAGGGGTGTTGAAGACAAATCGCAAACTGAGATCTGTTATGCCTCGTTCGTCCTCTTCTTGTAATTTTATTGAAGGACTGTCAGGTTTGTTATCAACATTAAGAGGCGCCAGTGTGATTTTTCGTGGACAGGAAGTCACTCCGTCTGAGAGTCGTGGAAACTGATCGTCAGGAAAATCAGGCGCGTCATTAATGATGGTGTGTATGAGTTCTTGGGTAGTAAACGTATCTCCGGACTTTACTAGGTTTCTCATTGCCCAGATCATTGCGGTGGTAAAAGACCTAGGTCCGGGTCTAGGGGTCGTCGAGTTCGCAGAAGTTGCAGCTAAGTATTCATAGGCTCTTCGGTTTTTCCCTCGCACGTTCTTTTCTAGCTGTGCTGCGTGACAACAGTCAAATATGACAAGAACATCACTTGTAGCGTGTCTGATGTTGTGTTCTGTTGAACTCCAAATTATCTCGTGGGATGAAGCATCGTGTGTTGGCATAAGATCCTGACGACTGATCATTGAGTGTTAGTGGAGTCTTCATGGAGTTAAAATAGATGAAAACATACCCAGCTAGAGTAAGCCCATTATTTGGGTCTCCTGGCCTCCCATGACCTGCGTAGTAAAAAAGTAACAAGGTATGTGGTTTATCGAATTGAGCAACAAAATTAGCCAGATGTTGATTGATTTGAATTTGAGGCGTGGGATGCAGCTTTTGGTGGAGAACTCCTCTGACGGTTTTGTAGTGGAAGGTCTCTTCAAGGAGATTTTGGAGGCGCTCAACCTAGGTCGGTTAGTGCAATGTTCAGTGCTTCGAATGAATTGGCTTACTTCTTCTCCGGTCTTGAGATCATCAACGCTATCATCCCACGAGATCAGAAGCGCTGCTGCCTCGCGATACAAATGGGGCTTTGTTCTAGGAGTTCCCGGAAGGATATTGGCATCCCAAATGGCCTTCAACTTGGAATCGAGAGAAGCATCTTCGTCTTGGTGGTTTTCCGGTTGGTTGGGAGAATTCAAAGTTTGGGCCTCACGTTGGGTTTGTTTTGATACCTTTGCCATGTTGTGTTTCAGTCGTATTTGCTGTGTTGCGGCGGATACATTGAGGAGGAAACGTCTTTGGATGCTGAGGACGATAAATGCAGTTGAGAGAAGCTATTGGAACAGGCAGTGAACACAAAATATATGAGACTTGCCCGGTCCCGCTGGGAGACGAGGTCTCTGTGATGCCCGGAAGAAGCCCAATATAAGGCACCCTACGGTTTCTACAGCAGTTACTTGAAAAGCATCGGGGTGGCTGAAATATTCCCCAGAAGTAGTCAGCTTGTGGATGTCTACACCAGAATTGATTGGACGAGAATATTACACAGAAGAAAATATATGCAGGATTCCTGAGACCTGCATGGAGAACCCTACACCGAAAAAGAAGCCGGCGGCGGCCAGGCTCTACTCCGTAGAGCCTCAACGACATGCCCCAGCCAGCCTTAAAGGTCTACCCCAGGACACCCTCAAGGCAGACTCACCTCGGGCGTCAATCAATAAACGCAGAAGCTAGATAAACGGTGAAAACATATCATAAGTTACAGAAAACTGCCTCACAAGATGACGAACGACGGAAGCGAGGTACAGATCTCTCTTATCCTATCAAAAGCCATATTTAGCATCTACAGAAGCTGACTAGAGACACAATATCAGGGGAGTGAGGCTCCAGAGGTCCGATCCAACTACACAGGTTCTAAAGACCCCATTCCAGTATAACAATTCCATCAGGTGTAAATAACCTTACTAACAAAACCACAGAATAGTGCAAAATACCAAAAGGGGAACAAGGTGTATCTCGTCCTTGGGAGGCGAGGGTCCTTTGAGGTTGAGATCGTGGAGGTGAGGAAGTACAATGGGCTCTATCAGTACAGAGTTGAGCAAAGCGGGGTGTTATACAATGGAGGAGAGTGGGTTGATCAGGAAAAGTTGAGGGAGTCGCGATAAGGAGGTGCATTATGCAGGCTGCCCCTTTGGGACACCGAAATGTTGTGCAATTCACCAATGGCGTTATTTGATTCTTACTACTGCAAGGCTGGCCAATTGCTACTCTTATGTCTGTACTCTGGGGCCAAAATATAGCCTGCTCACTGCCGCAATACAACTTGTATCTTCTTTTCAAAGAAAAAAATCTTTCGATAAAATAAGCCCAATCCTCTTCGCTGCTTTTTCTACATATAGCTAGGTTCAGGCTTCTGAAAAGGAAATCGTCAAAACAACTTTTCTGATCCAAAATGGACTCTCCAATCTCTCCAATTACAAACTCTTCAACACTACAGGAAATCGATTTAGAGAAGTCTTCGGCAAGTGAACCAAACAGAGAAATCATGCCAACGAGATGCTTTCCAAAACCTCCAATACCGATTCAAAAACTTTCAACTCTCAAGAAGCTCTTCAATTGGAGGGGTTGGGCTTCTCGCCAACTCCAAAAGGAAGACGAGAATAAACGAGAAATAGTAGTAAGAAAATGTAAGCTTGAACCCATATTATAAAGAAAACAAACTAGCTAAAACTAAAAAAGTGGAAGATAGATACAGGGGATATCGCTCTCTGAGCACGTTTCTTGACAGCGATGAGAATTTCATGATTTATAGGCGTTTTGGATATCTCCATTCTCGCGTATTATTAAGAAAACAGGATCAACTTAGGGTTCTGGAAAAAGAGTTGGACTCTTACGACGACGAAGATGTGGAACAAAGTGAAAAGGAAGGAGAAGGGTCACAGGCGCGAAAGATTCTGAGGTCTAGAGACTCTGATGAGGCAGCCTGTAAAAGGGAAAAGGCAGGCACTCGAACCCGAACAGACATTCTCAACGATATCGAAGTGGGGTTGAAACAATACGGTTGGAAAATTCCATTCTTTTATGTTTTTTTCAATTTTTTTTTTGACATCTTTTAGGAGAATTGGTGCTCCAAGCCCAGAATATGGTTGCACTAAATAAACCAGCCCGGCGAGATTACAAAAGTGTCGAGGGTTGGATATTTGACAAGCAACCCTTGGTTGACGAAGAGAACGGATTCATATACAATAAAGAAGATCTCATAACCTTGCGAGATGGGCGTGAAATGGCACTGCTCGATAACTTTATCGAAACGCTACTCAAAATATTTCATTGCAACTTACTGCAGGTAGTTCTTCCTGGACCATAATCAGGGGATGTTGCTGATGAAAAATACAGAAGATCTTTTGCTCGAAGGTATAGAGAATTGGAAAACTAAAGAGACAGCAACTAACAAGATATAGACAGATAGAGAAAAGACGACTGATCCCGCTCTTCACTATTACTCCAAGAGCCGTAAAGACCACGCAACTACTGCGCTTTTGACACTTGTTCTGCTGTGTTTATTGGTAATTCCAGTGTTCCTGCTTAATAGGTTAACGTCAACTGGAATGGATGTCACTCACACTACTAGTATTATGGTGTTGTTGGTCTTCACACTTGTTTTCTCTGCGGTGATGTCGCTATTTACGCGAGCAAAGCGCCATGAAATTTTCGCAGCATCAGCAGCGTAAGTCAGCTCACTTGCTATATTATGATTAAAACTAATGTGGTGATATAGCTATTGCGCAGTTTTGGTAGTATTCTTAAGCAACATTCCAAACCTGAACTCTTAAGATATGGAGAGAACTGAAGCCATGAAACGAGAGATTTTCAACACCTTTCTCTCGAGTCTCGATAAACTCAGAATGACATAACAAATGGAAATTTGCGACAGAGAGAAACGCCGAGAGTAAAAAGGAGAGACCAGATGCATGAGGCTGAGCGACTGAAAATATCAGGAGAGTAGACAGTATCGCGGTTCAGCAAAAATAACGCCTAAAGTTAGAAATATAGAAGGATGAAAGCGGTGAAACATGCAATGATTTCCGGATCTTCGATGAGTCTACACTTAACGCTTATACACAAATGCTTTTCTAACCCGCGCCATAAATTGAGGAAATTTTGCTCGAAATTGATTTCGTGATGTCGATATCGTGTGGCCTTGGTAGTGTTTTTGAGTAACTTTCCAAGTCTGAAACCTCGAAGAAGGCTACAAGTACTGGGGTGAATGAAGAGAGACGAAGAGCTGAGACAAAGTCTCAGCAATATTTCTCAATGCACTCAAATTTAATCGATAAAGGCAAAACTGGAAGAGAAAGAAAAACGAAAGGTAAAAAGAAACGCCGAGGTATATACGGAAAGTTTCAAAACCAGCTGATGCGGTCGGACTAACATGTAACTTAATAAAGCAACTATTTCGGATTTTGAACCCCTGAGACCAATGAAGTAGGCAATGATATCTTGCATCTACAGCCAACGACACAGTAGTCCAACAGAATACAACAGGAAAACCGCTGCGCCATCCCAAGAATTGAGATTTTGTGCGAAACGTCCTTAGAAATTCATAGCTCTTAATCGAGAAGGCTTAGGAAAATTAATTTCCTTTCGTCCAAACCTTCTCGAAAAATGCCTTCTATTATTCTAGACCGTTTCATACAACCCTTGGTCAAGTAAATGACGGAGAAAAATAACCAACTGAAATAAGGCCCAATTGACTCCAATAAATTTGAAAGTGGGTTGGTACAGCCAATGGCACTCCCCCGAAGTCATTTTAGCTTGTGTGCATATGCTTATAGTATGATTTCGTGAACAAGGTGAAAAGGAAGGATCCACTTCGCGTACTACTTTTACATATGGAAACTATACGTTTTGGGAGTATTCCAGTACAAAATTTCCTCAAATTCGGATAACAATCGAAACAGTGTCTATTCGTAAAGCTCTATGTCTACTCTGGTAGCAAACTCTCTATGTTCTATCTCTATGCCATCTCAAGAATTGGGTTTCTTATCTTGTAATCCTCGTATCCCGCCGCAGCAACAGTTTTAACATCAGTCTTCCCTTCAGCGATTTTCTTGACAGTCTCCAAGATAGTTGAGAAATCTTGGAACTCGGTGAAGGGAACACTCTGCTTTACGCAGTAGGTAACCAAATCTGGTAATTAATTAGTAATTTTTGCTCTTTCTGGCTTGGGTGAAGAGGAAAATTTACCCATGTTCTTCTTTGCGAAAAGAAGATCTGTTTCTTTTGCAGCAGAGAGATCTGAGACTCCATCTCCGGCGTAGAACATGACAGGACGCTCGCCATCTGGAAGTTGTTTGTATGGTTTAATTTCCAAAGATTTATCATGTCCGAAGTCACTGAAAATAAACATTAGCTTATCATCTTACCTTGCAATCATCAAAGTGCCTCACCTAGGATCATGGAACACAATCTGCCATCCTCCTTCTTCGTTGATGCTCTTTCCGTCTCTTGAGGCAACGTCATTGCTCACGATCTGAATATCCAAAGCCTCCTCGCCCACAAGGTGAACCAACAAAGCCCGAATAATAGGCTCCATTCCACTACTCAATATCACCACTGGCACATTGTTCGCCCGGCACCAAGTATAAAATTCCTTGAACGCGGGATCAAGCTTGATGTTCGCCAAAAGTGTTTGGATACATTCATCGTATGGTGTTTTGACGCTATCCATCATTCCCTGGAAGGAGTCACGGAAAGTCATACGGTCATAGAGAACATCTGCGTTTCCTTGCTTTCGAAGAACTTGGCCGTAGCCTAGGTTGTCGGTCAAGTAGTCGTTGGAATCGCGGAGAGTGATGGTACCGTCGAAATCGGAGAAGAAGACGAATTTGGGGTTCGTTCTCATAGCATGGAGAGTAGAGGCAGTCATTTTGAGGGAGTTTATATGTACGAGACTAGGGGGAATTGTCAGTGTTTTGTTAATTGCGCTTCCTGCAAAATACAGAGGGGGAAATGCGTTGTCAAAAGCTTCCACGTTGACATTCTCGATAGCGTACCTAGCAAGTTCATATACAAACGAATCGAGTTCTTAGTTCTTTAAAAGGATCAATCCCAAGAAACAACCCGGTCTATTTACAAATCTATGAATCTGTAAACAAATGAAGGGATGTTGAAGAGAGGATGGTGGGGTTGAAATGGAACCCCACCAGAAAGAGAGGCACAGACTCAGGCGGTGACCACATTTCAGGGTCTCTGGAAAACACCAGAGCTTCCCGTCAACCTCAAAAAACCTGCGCCCTTGGCCAATTGAACGACGAAAGGACAGCGGCCATGCAACCTCTGGCTCGCACCGTCCCAAGGTTCCTCTTCGATTCCCTCTCCTCCTCCGCAGTCTCACGATCCTACCGATTATCGAGTCGACCTTCAATTCGGCCTTCAATCTGTGTCCAATGTAAAATCAGAACCCAGATTCGGCGGTACGCCGAT
Source organism: Hymenoscyphus fructigenus (assembly GCA_001414455.1). NCBI lineage: Eukaryota > Fungi > Ascomycota > Leotiomycetes > Helotiales > Helotiaceae > Hymenoscyphus > Hymenoscyphus fructigenus. The sequence goes on along the minus strand of LKUV01000022.1, from coordinate 291,048 downwards.
TCCCCCAAGCCAACAACTCCTCCGTCACCCCAACCTTCTTCAGATTCCGAATCTTCGAAATTGGCTCCAATAGCAGAAGATGTTTCCACTGATCTGCCATCCGCAGAAGACAACCGCCGGAGCGATGTCACGAAGCGCTTCTCACACCTAATGGATCACCTCCAGGGTAATATCTTCATTGCTTCTCAGCGCATCAACGACCTTACAGGTTACTCCGGCATTGAGGCCCTCAAAAGCCGCATCACAGAGCTAGAGAAACGAGTAGCAGACGCCCAAGACTTAGTACGTTCTTCGCGACTTATATACAAGACCACGGTTGCAGACCGGGCTTCCACACAACGCGAAGTCACCGGGTTATTGGCAAGAAAGGATACTTGGAATCCCAACGATCTCGAAAGATTCACGGCCTTATATCGGATGGATCACAGCAACGAGCAGGCAGTCCAAGAATCCGCGACGAAACTAGCGGATGCTGAACGAGAAGCCGAACATGCGGCCAGTAAGCTGAGCTCTAGCATCTTGAGTCGTTATCATGAAGAACAAATTTGGAGTGATAAGATTAGAAGGATGAGTACTTGGGGAACGTGGGGGTTAATGGGTGTTAACGTTCTGCTGTTTTTGGTGTTCCAATTCGGATTTGAGCCATGGAGAAGGAGGAGGTTGGTTCATGGATTTGAGGAAAAGGTCAGGGAGGCTCTGGCGAAGGAGAAGTTAATTCATTCTCAAGAGCTTGAAAGTCAAGAACGAGTTCCCCTCGATGGTGCCCCTACCGCTGGGATTCACGAATTGGAGGAGGAAGCAGAGGCTTCTACGGCCTCATCGCAACCCGCTGTGGAAGCCGTGGTGGTATGCATAAATGGAGAGGCATCAGAAGAGAATACTATGGCTCCCGGTGCTGCGGAAGTAGAGAAATCCGCAATACTTGATATCAAGAAGCCAGAAACCTGGAGACCAGCAGCGGAAGATCTCTTCAGCAAAAGACCTATACAGATGCGGAAACAAGATGTCACGATTGTTGCATTAGAAGGCGCCGCAACTGGGGTAGTTTTGACTGCCATTATCGCCACTCTTCTCCGTTTATCTTAGACAGGGAATATATATACTTCATCAATGTACCATAGAAATAATACCCAATTCTCAATTCCAGCCTTGTTTGAACTTGGTTTCTCGCAAATTTTGGTAAGTTCTGCAAAAGTGATACAACCACCAAGCTGACGGCTTGAGCAGAAAATCTCAAAAAGAGCGAGTTGGTATTATGGTGTTGCCTTCGGGCATTTCCTTCTTATGACTGCAAAGGAAAATCTTCATTCTAGGGAGACTTTCAGGTCCGGTTCATGATACCCATTCGTCTTTTATTAATCAATTTCATGTAGTCTGGTCACTTTTCTTCCAACCCGCGATCTCTTTATTTTAAATTCCTAGCTTCTCCCCCGATCAACAGGTGATTGAGGGTCACTTGTTGTAAGAACTCCCACAACATTCTCGCCTAACCTTTCCTATACTTCCCCTAAGTAATGACTTTGAGTCTTAAATTTCATCAGCATTCATGCGACTCCAGACTCTAGTATAGTTGTAAATGGGCGCGGGTTCTAAGCCATCACCAGCAAAGTCAAAATCTTGTAACTTTTCCAAATTTCCAACCAGGTTTATGGAGATGATATCTGGGTAGAGGTGTTTCTGATTGAATATGTTGACATGCTATTTGCGAGGATGCTCTATATTGCCTCGTATATCTACTCCGTACCCCGTTTCTTTGATTTGGAACGTGAAGTGCGCTTCCCTATAAATGTTCATTTGGATACTCTAGACCCTGAGAAGAAAGGATTGTAATCTCAGTCAGCACGAGATTCTCGTTCTTGTCAAGTACCATAAAGATGCAAAAATAATACAAGGCCGAAACGACTTACGTACAAGTACATTTAATTAAAAAAAAACATTTCCCCTAACGTTTGAATCCTGATTCGGTTTCGTGGCCCCAATCGCTCGAGCATAGCCGTTTCAGGGATCCGACATGTTCAGATAACAAAGTATCGGACCATATTCTTACAATTTGTTTAGCATAATCAAGGTTTCCAATGGATATATATTTGCACCAATCTGGGCGCCTGAACGCGAGTAGAATACAACAGTCTAATTGACTCTATTCCCCTTTATACAATTCGCATTTCTACCTCTAACCTGCGAGCTCCATCTTGTCCAACACAGCTCTTGTAAATTGGTTTGTGCTGCTAGCACCTCCCATGTCGGCGGTTCGGACGGTTCTGGTATACTGTTAGTATTGAATTCGGGTATAAAATATTAAAGGTAGTTCTTACCCCTCAGCAATCACATCATACACGGCCTTGGAAATACGGTTGGCATGCTCATCCAATCCCAAGTGTCTCAGAAGCATGGATCCGGAAAGAAGCATGGCAGTTGGGTTGGCTTGGTCCTTGCCCTTAATATCCAAACCAACGTGACGGCATCCAGGCTCGAAGACAGCCACTTCACGACCCATGTTGCAACCTGGAACAACACCTGGACCACCAACGAGAGCAGCTCCAACGTTGGATAAGATTCCTCCGTACAAGTTAGGCATAACCATAACATCGAATTGTTGTGGTCGAGATACACATTGCATGGATGCGTTATCGACAATCATATCGTTGGTCTCCAAGGTGGGGTACTCCTTAGCGACATTGTTGAAGGTATTTCGGAAAAGACCGTCTGCGAGCTTCATAATATTGGCCTTGTGGATACAGGTGACCTTCTTGCGATTGTTGGCTAAGGCGAAAGCAAATGCGAACTTCGCGATACGCTCCGACTTTGCGCGGGTAATGATTTTGAGGGACTCGACAACTCCGGAAACTGATTGATGCTCGAGTCCAGAGTATTCACCCTCGGTGTTCTCACGGATGATGCATAGGTCGACGTTATCGTGTCGAGTCTTGTAACCTGGGATGTTCTTGATCAAGACGACTGAAGCGTAGATGTCCAGCTCTTGACGCAGTGCCACGTTGAACGATTGGTGTCCTGATCTCTCGACAGGTGTGTGCAAGATACCCTTCAATCCCAACTTGTTTCTCTTCAGCGAGGCAATCGATTCTCGGAAAAGGTCGTCTGTAACTTTGTCGCCAGTTGCTAAACCTGAGACGTCGATTTGCTCCCACTCAACTGGTACGTTGTCTGCCTTGAAGATAGTCTTGACAGACTCTGCAACTTCAGCTCCGATACCATCTCCAGGAATCAGAGTGACGGTGTATTTGCCTCCATATTTTGTTGGTTTAAAGATATCGCTCTGGATGGTTGCGAAGGATCGTGAGGGAGCTTGGGCGGTTCGCAGAAGGCTCTGATAAGAAAGCTGGAGTTTAGCTACATGATTGCGCCATTGGGACTTGGGAGGTGAGGAAACGTACCTGCGCCGACCGGACGGAGCTGCGGGTCAACATTCTGAATAATTAGGAGAGGAATTGTAGGTTTGTTGTGAGGTTGTTGTTGGCAGGAAAGACTGCAAAACGAGGCAATTCGGACCTTGGTGTGGAGCATGTGGGCGGAGGGTGGAAAAGGTCCGCTTTCGGGTCCGACATACAGCCGCCGAACACCAAACACCGCAATCGCAACTTGGCAGGTCCATTCAAGCCGAGGTCGTGAATTGCTCCAACTTTGTCAACTCTATCGTTTCCACGCCTCTGTTGCGTCTCTCGATCGCTTTTCACCTCTGGTATTGTTCTCGGGTATCCAGGAGCGTGTCTTTTTTAGCCTACTAGAACCCTAGGACAGTCCATCTAGTAGCGCGGTGCTTTTTAACCTCGTGCAACAAGAGCTGCCAACGTCGTCAAGAGCAACCCCTTCTTTAGCGTTGGGGCTCTGCTGCCACGTGGCTGCTTAGTCTCTGTCTTCTTATATTATACATTACGATTGATGCGATTGATTGCAATTTCCTTATGTGGTTTTGTTGTTCCTATTTCATTGAACTGGATTGGGACTTGTTCGTCGCTAGGCATCAGCTTTGCCCTCTTCGGTGCACCAAACCTCCAAGAGTGTTCCTTCTCTACACGCAATAAGTTCCTGCAGGCTATGCTCCAAAGAGAAATTCGAGTATGTTTGCTCAAATTGAGCACCCTCGGTGTTCTCTAGAGGTCGAGAGCTAATGCAAGGAATTTAGCCTCATTCTATGATCTCATTAAATTTCTTAAAATTGTCATGAGTTGAAGACCTCCATGCTGGAAATCTTAAAGCAGGTTTCTTCGCCAGTCCAGGCCAGGCCAGAAGATATTCAGAAAAGCCTTGATTTCAGGATCGGAACCGTCCCAATTTGTGTGGGACTCGTTCATTCATCAAACTCGCAAAGAGTAAAGTCTGGGCCAGTGATTAGCATCTTCATTTTGTCTATATCTCGTATAGCCACCCGTTGGGAGCCCACGTGGGAGCCATGAGATAGTTCCTTTGATACTTCGCTTAAGTTTCCTCTTTTGGGTGTCAATAGGAAAGGGGTCTGAATAGAACGCGGGAAATGCCACTGGATCCTCACCCCCAGACCAACAATTCATCACAGTTGGAATGGCTACTCTGGCAGGCAATTGATCTAGTCCAAAAACTCCAGTCTTTATGGAAGTATTCTAGAATTACTGCTTGTGTTCTAGAATAGCCTTCCCAGTGCCTCTGTCGTAGTGATCACAGTATCTAACCCATTTGTATTGGACCAGCCAACCTATGGCTCCTACATAGAGCTACATACTTTGAAAACCTTGCTTTTACCCCTCTCCGAGTAGCCATCTGACTGCGTGGCTTGGATGAAATGAGGGGTTTCATCATGGTTCAACTTGAAATATATTCGAATCAAATATGACAATATTTTTAAGTTCGAGGCATCACCACCTAAATTCTAACCCTCTGTAAGATAGTTCCGTCGTCTTTCTGCAATTTCTACTATTCTAGTAGCAAGTTACTAGTGTGCCTTGATCTTTATGGTTGTGGTAGAAATGACTTTGCCGAAAAGGGCTCTCAATAGCAACCAAAAAGCATTATGCCCTTTACCAATCGCCACAACGCCCCAAACCACTACCATTGAGAACAAGAAAACAGAATTAATTCGGAAATCTATAAGACCTCGAGTTATTCATCATGTTTCCTCCTTCTGATCACGCAATTAATCAATCAACTTTGCTCACGACTTTACACCCGCAAACACATACATAAACATACAAAACCGCACCGCAAAACAACAATCAATCATCCCCAATCATGAGGCTCGCGAACACTTTATGCGTCCTTATCCTAGCGGCTACTTCCGTTAGTGCAGCACCAAACGCCAACCCCGACCCATTTGCTGCTGCTGTCGCTGAGGCTGAGGCATGCTACAGCGTTGGAGGAGCTTGCTACAACGCCAAGCGAGCTGCTTCTCCTGAAGCTCTTGCTGAAGCAGAAGCATGCCGACGTGTTGGTCAATCCTGCTGGAAGGCCAAGCGTACAGCTAATGCACTCGCCAATCCTGAGGCATGTCGCCGAGTTGGACAATCATGCTGGAAAGTCAAGAGGGAGGCCGACGCCGAGGCCGAGGCAGAACCAGAAGCATGCCGTCGTGTTGGACAATCTTGCTGGAAGGCTAAGAGAGCCGCTGAGGCTGAAGCCGAAGCTGAGGCATGCCGACGTGTTGGACAGTCATGCTGGAAGGCCAAGAGAGACGCGGATGCCGAGGCATGCCGACGTGTTGGTCAATCTTGCTGGAAGGTTAAGAGAGCTGCTGAGGCTGTTGCCGAAGCATTCGCTGAGCCAACCGAGCAACTCGAGGCACGATGTGATCTTGTCGGAGGAGCTTGTTACAACGCCAAGCGAGACGCTCTTGCTATTGCAGAGGCAGTAGCTGCTGCTTCTCCAGATGGAGAGGAGTTCATGTCCAAGCTCAAGCTTCGCAACCCAGACAGTAAGTTTATATTCCCCATACCCCCATCTTCATGAGACCCATTAACCATTTTCTAGTTGATGCCGAAGAAGCTGAGAACAAGATCAAGAGAGAGGCAGAGGCAGAGGCCGAAGCCTGCAGGCGTGTTGGACAATCATGCTGGAAGAACAAGCGTGATGCAAACCCAGAGGCTGAGGCCGAGGCAGATGCTGAGGCATGCCGTCGTGTTGGCCAGTCTTGTTGGAAGGTTAAGCGTGCCGCCGAAGCTCTCGCTGATGCCGCTGCCAATCCAGAGCCATGCCGACGTGTTGGACAATCTTGCTGGAAGGCCAAGCGTGATCTCCACGCCTTTGAGAACGTCGCCCGCTCTATTCTCGCATAAGCACCCATCAACAACAAACACATCTTTTTGATACCGAATCTAGCTCGCCCGGCGTTCTTGCACCTTTCGGTCTGTATCTAGGAGTTCTCTCATATTTTCACTTCTCGATTCGACTTCGCCCACCATCTCGGTCAACCAAGTCGGGTCACTATATTTCGCATCGATGGCAGCAGCTCTGCATGAGTTGACTGTCTGTTAATAGGCCTTGTACATACGGTACATACAGAAGGGGTTTAATTTTCGATTCTAGGCCGACTGCATCTTTTTGTACATCCATGGCAGTTCCGCGAGCTGTCTTTTTGCTCATCTTACCATATCTCTCCGATCCAAAAATGGGGTTCTCGGGGTTCTCTTTTTTCTTACTCGGGATTGCGGATTTTCTCTGTCCATTACTGAGGAGGTCGAATATAGGATGGTAATTCTTCTATTTTAAAATTCAATTCGTGTATTTAGAATATTTAGGGTGAACCCCCTGGTTTTTCGCGATGATCGTCTCCTCTCTACCCGTGAATTTGACATGCACTTGTCTTGCTTTTATCGTGGTTATCGTGCCTATTTTTCATATGTTTTCCCGAAGAATTCATCCAAAAATTAATCACTGGAAATTAATACTGGAAGCCAACTAGTTGGGTTTTCCCCACCTCAAGTCCTTCTTTGCCCCCTTCATCCAATAACCAAGCTCGTCCTGAATAGGGTGATACTTGGGTTATTAAACGTTGCATATCTTGACAGTTAATATTCGCCATGATCTTCAAAAACAATTAAGGCTACTGTAAAAACAAAGGGAAAGCTAGCCCCAGATTCTCTATCAAGGAAATGCTACTAGTAAATTTTGATTACTTGAATAAAAGAACTGCTTCAAATGATGAAATTAGTATTCGAGCCAGGAAAAACTAATTATATGGCACTTCGTTCTCTTTAAATTGATTGTGGCATTTCAGTATTTTTGAATTGATTGATAAGTGGCACTCTAGCATTTGCAGTCAATTGTTCATCTCACACCTCGAAAAAGAATCCATTTTTTTGCTACATATGGTGAGTGAAGGGGTGAGACCTTGTGTAACGTTCATTTGAATTTGTGAGTACACGAAAAAGACACGTTTCAAGTTAGTCTGTACTCTGTGATCAGCTCACCCAGTAAGTCGCGTCAGTCTCTCAAGTCGTCCTTTTGAGGCTGCAAATGTTCTGAGTTCCTCAAATCGAGTCCTCGCAAGTTTTGATTTAAAAGACAACCTCACTATTAACGTTTCACCATGTCTAAAAGAAAACAGGTCGGAAACGTGTTTCTAACACTCACCAAGAACCTTTTGCCGTTCCACGTTGCTGCTTGGGCTGCCTGTTCAGAACCAATTCAAAGATTGCTTAATGAAGAAGACGAGGGAGAGAAGGATCGGTTGACGGTAGTTTGGCAAGATACGACACAATCTCAATTGAGTACAATATGTATTACTGTAGGTCATCCATAGCATAGATTGTGGTCTCACGCTAACATTTCACTTCTTGCTATCACAGAGCGCATTATTTGGAGGCGTCATTGCAACATCATATACCTGGCCCGCTCTCACAACTACAGATGATTCAAGCCAATCAACTGTCCGGGCTTTGTGGTATAGTGCTCTCGTACTAGCGCTTACTTCTATTGCCGCATCAGCTCAGCAAGCCGTAGCTCTGAGTCGACTCAGCAGTCACCCCGAAGGCTTACGGAAAATCCGAGAAGTTTTGGGAAAGGAGAAAAATGGAGTTTGGAAACCAAGGAAATTGCAGCTGGTTGTTTGGCAGACCCCGTTGTCGTTGGTTAACTTCAGTATCGTGATGTTTGCTGTGGGATTGGGACTTTTGGTTTGGAGTGAGATTAAGCGGGAATGGAATTGGAATAGTATTAAAGTAAGCGAATTTACTTTCGATGAGAGAAGTTCCACTGATGTCTCTATAGATTGTTTTGATATTTACTGTCACGCTGTTTTATTCTTCTATCTTGTATGTTGTCACTGCTTATGGTCTATACCATAGAATTAGACAGACTTAAAGGTATTGTTTTCTCCTCCTTTTCCCTCTATTATCACATACGTTGTCAAATTCAAAATGATCTCGGTTTACAATATGGTTCTTATAGGCACTAGGATCCCGAGTTCAAGAATCGAGTTGGAAGTCTCTTTGTAAAAGAGTTTAGCTTTTTTTAGGTACAACCTACTTTAAAAGTGTTGTGCTGGATTCATAACATCACCTAACTTCTCTCATTGTTTATTTTCATAATAATCTACTGTTTGATTTACTACTTCATTGACTGTTTTATCTGCTATCTTGATCACCAGTATAATCACTTGTTTTGTATCACTTGTTTCATGTCACATATTCAAAGCGCTACTATAGCGTAATACCCTCTTTTGTTAACACATACTCCTTATATATAGATCTAGCTAGTCTACCTTTACAGGACAATCAATTCTCCATGACCTACGGTACTAACTTCTTCCTCAACTCAACAAAAAGTAATGTTCAGAAAGTCTAGAAAACTAAATTCATTCTCCGGGAATTCTAATATTTGTTTAAATTATACTTAAACTATAGTCTTTAACTGATTTTAGCGTTGTTAGTACCAAAACTACCATGAGTATTAAGATGTTGAGTTGGAAGGGTAATGGGTACTGGAGGCCATGGAGAATTGATTGATTTGTGTAGGTAGTTATCTAAGGTCTATATATAAGGAGTGAATGATGATTACATCATAATGAATGAATGATATAATGACGATATAGTAATGATATCATGATGATATAATGGATCTAGCACAACATAAGTGATCATACCAGCTGATCATCATAGCAGATAAAACTGCCGATGAAGTGGTAAATCAAACAGTAGTTCATTATGGAAATAAATAATGAGAAAAGTCATGTGATGTTATGAATCCAACACAACATAAGAATAACCTCATTAGCAAACATTTCTCCCTATTCATTGATGTTTATCCCTCTGTTAGTAATAAATCTACACAGGGCGATAGTATTCCATCCTTTCAGTAATTCCGACACTTCAGCTCCGAAGGAGGAAATGAGTTGGATGGGGACTTTCACCCAAGGTTCTTGGGTTAAAGAAGAGCCAAAAATGCAGAGAGTGTGGATAGTTGTCATAGTAATACAGAAAACAGTAGTAAAAGAAGAGAGTATCATTTTTACGTGCCATCTAATTTCTATGTGCTTCTCATACGTGCCTTGAAGTGGTGCTGTGTTATGTAAAAGAAGTGAGTTTTGCTCTCTGGCACCTATTCTTATGAAAGATAACATGAGATCACTCAGAACAATCGAATCTATGATGCGAGAAATTCAGAACCAAAAAAGCAGATTTGTGGTTCTTTTAAACTCTCTCGAATGCTATTTCAACATTTCCGAGACTATTTCGTACAATCAAATAAAGTAGGTGCTAGAGAGTAATGCCCATTTCTCTTACATTATAGAGTAATGACTTTACGTTACTCAAAGTATGCATCGAGCATCAGAAGAAGAAAAAGGTAAAAGCCTCTAATAATTAGTAAAGAAGGTCTCTTGGAGCCCAAGCTCTTATTCCTTACCTTCTCTGGAGGTTTCTATTTTGAACCTTGAAATAGGAACGCTATTTTGGAACTTCTACAGGACTTCGATTTTTGAGGGGCGTGGAGGACTTTAGGGAAGATTGTTTGGTAATCAGAAGTCGTGAGCTTATTGATTATTCGGTAGATCCTAACACAGGGCGATATTCTTCCGTAGTTTCAGCAATCCTGAGACTTAGTATTTGAGATATGATTGATCTGCAAAGGGAAGGAGTTGGATAGGGATTTTCACAGAGATTTCTGGGTTTAAAACGAGCAAGAAATGCTATGGGAGAGTAGAAATTTGCTGCAGCATTACACTGTTCAGTGATCAAAGGTTCATTTAGGGTGTTTGCATGTACTGCGGTTCCTCTGCGGTGCTAATATGTGCCCTAAAGTCACAGCAGCATTATGTACAATCCTGTAACTCCCTGCTTACATTCCTCCCTACCCATTCCTGAGCAGAATGTCCCAATACATACATGCGTTCTAGAAAGCCAAGAGAAGTTGACTCGATTAACCCAGTTATTCCCTTCTAAATTCTGCATACTTGCGCGCATTGTTATTGATGTACTCCGCAAAGATGTCCCCAAATTGTGCTTGTTGGTGTTGGCTGCTGGCATTGCCCAAAAGGCACTCAAGAGTCAAGTGCTTGATTCCGTTGAGGTTTTTCAGATCCTTGTGATTTTTGAGATGCTTGATAAATTTCTGGATCTTGTTGGAATCCAAAACGTAGAGTTCGAGCCACAAACTATTCAGAGACTCCATGCTATTCAGCATTGGGAAGGTAAGAGCGGTCGCAAAATTAATGTTTGTCGGGACGTGGAAATAGAGTTCGACCTCTGTGATGGCATTTCTTGAAATGGGGTTGATGACTGAGAGATACTTTTGCTTATGTCAGTTACTATTAAAGATGCAAAGAGTGTACGATACTTACGTCCATCATCGTGCTAGCGCTAGAGAAAGAAAAGATCTTATTGCGATAGAAAAGACCGGAGCCATGTACCTCAACGTATGCTTGCTTGCAAATCAGGCAGAGATCATTCAATTCTGGGGGTGCAAGTTAGTACCATGAACCAAAAACCCAAAGAGTATAGGGGAAGGAAAGTTGCCTCCTCCCATAGATACAGTAATCTTGAAATGGAAGATAACTCACGCTTTCCAAGTCTTGCGCAGCTATTTGCTTTTTTTTGGACCATCACGACCATTCATGCCACGAACAAAACCCTTTCTATCCCTAAACTTGTCGAGGTGTTTGGACGTCTCAATCGGAACGACAATGTCCTTGGTGTACTCTCTGGTCTCGTAGCTATAGAAATCACCGCGGCCAATATTGTCCAAAACATACTCGAATACTTTGAATCGAAGGCCGAGGCTAAGGGTGTTGTACAAGGGACCGATGTTTGGCGCAATGTTCTTTATCCATTCTAGTGACTAGATAGAAGTGCTGGTCAGTTACAAAGTTTGCATGCGCGAGTATAAAATGAGAGGGTGCAAGAACACTTACGTAGGTACCAGTCGCAGGAACAATGGCCGCTGCATTCTTTGTAGTTGGAACAGCAGTCATTCTTGCTTTTTTTTTGCGAATCTCAACCTCAAATTCAGGAGCCTGTTAGGTGGTTAATGTGTGGCGTGTTAAAGGTGAAGCTGACCTGAGTCCTACCTGGAATTGATTGAACCTATCTTTTTCCATGGTGTGTTTGTAGATCTTTGTCTTTTACTGCCTTTTGACCTTCTTGTCCTGGGTTACAACCTTCCATTCCGTCTTTCTTGTGGTCGCCATCTTGAAGATGGCGGGTGGGGGTGTTGTTGTTGGTTTGAGAAAGTTTGCAAGATGGACGAGATCAGCAATACTTGAACATTTCCTTAGCGTCATCTGCGTCTTGTTGCCTACTGAGGATTAACAGGATAGCCCTAACTGAGCGCAAGGCATCAATAACACGAAAAGAATTCAGAATTTCAGAGCTAAAATCAGCATTGTCAAATTAGTAGTTTTCTCGCTTAATTAGCGAGATATTCATTCACCTATCGCAAAATAGAAACAATACAATATTTTCACACTTAAAAAACCAACAGATAGACGTTTGGTATCACTCGTAAAGCAATCACTCAACTTCTTTTCTTAAAACTTCTGATAAAAACATATGAAAAACCTCTCTTTACTCTAAAAAGCAGACTGATCAAGACTTTAACATCCTTCAAAGTTTACTTAATCAACTACATTCTTGAAATGTTCTTATAAAGAAATATTAAATGAAGCTCTTTAACATACTAAGAGAACTAATGAATTAAAAGTTCGGAATTATCTAGATCATATATAAATTATCTCTCTTTCCTAATGTGGCTCAAAGATTAACAGTAATAGATTCTTTTTACTAGAATAATAACGTTAAACTATCACTTGAAGACTTATTATACGAAGCAAATAATAAGAAAATGGAACTCCTCAAATGACAAACCCAAAAAAAGACTACTATAAAACAGACCAAATTCTAATCTGGCATGTTTCAGTAATGTTGAGTCAATCACTGGAGTCATTAACAAGCATTATCTAAGCTCTAAACTATGTATTCTTCCATTGCGAGCTGAAGATGCACCTCACCCTGGTGTTCGATCAAAATCGCTTCAATAATATCCAAACCTCACTGTGGAGAGTTGGACTTAATGTCAGAAAGCATTGTTTCTGGTAATATTCCCACGGCTCCGAATTTCCTTCCTGTATATGTCCGAAATACCAGAGAGTCACGGGACGTTAATAAGTATAGTGGGGCGCATCCAGCTCAAGTTTCTCCAGTGGTGTTACTATGGAGACTCCCCCCTTTCTACTCGCTTGATTTCCCTGGTCTTCCCTCGGACCCTCTATCATTCTCCCTCTTGCCGAGCCAGTGGAGGAGGAAGAAGGGATGCGACAATGGCAGAAGAAACCTGCCTCTCATCTTGTCCGGCGGGGGTAAGGGGTCGGAAAGACCTAAATAGGATGTATCTTGATGAGAAACTAGGCTCGCTCGCTTCAGAAGGTAAAAAGAATCCACGAAGAGGTAGTGTAAGTAGAGATTTCTTAACCCCTTGATCCCCTTGATTATGCCCAGCGACCTAGAAGAGCGAGAAGAAGGGTAGGAGGAAGAACAGGACCTAGGAGCCCGGGGCGGCAGCGCTTGTCGAATATTTTATCTTCAAACGAGCGAGAGACAGAGAACGAGAAGGATAGCGAAATGGGATGAGAAGTATAGGGCCTGGAGAGGTTTGCGCCCAGCAAACTGTTCTACCTGAATGATACCTAATTAAGCTTATTCTTTATGTATCTTATCTCATCTCATATGTTTTCCCACATTCTTTACTTAGTGGATTCATTCATTGAATCGTTTTCATGTTGCTATCCTTAGTTGTCAGTTTTTATTGATTCAAGTTTAAGTTGATAGGATTAGAGGATAAGTAGACTTCCTAATAATAAGCTTATAACTTCTGATTATCAAACAACTTACTTTAAAGTTCTCTACGCCCTTTATCAATTCGACTTCTGTATAAGTTCTAAATCTTTCTATGAGTATCCCTATTTCAAGATATAAACTCACCATCAGCTAGCAATATAAAGGAATGGTAACCTTCAACTTTCCAATGTTTTGATCCAACTCCAACCTCATATCACCCACCACAGACGATTACTTTCAACACTCGCACTCTACCTACCCCGGGGGTGCAGAAATTCATGACTAACCAAGTGCTGAAAACCAGCTAGCTATCAGCTCCTCTGAATGTTTGAGCAAGACTAGGAAAAACGATCTCATGATTAGAACAATCAAATCAAAAAGATGTTCATTCTCCCAAAATCGTTAGAACAACCACAGAAGAGAAAGTCCTGCAGGCTAACCATCATGAATTCCTGCAACCCTAACCAAAACCCACACATCATCCCCTCTATTCACAATTTTCAAATTGAAAAACGAAGTAGCAGTAAACAAAAGCCCAAAGCATATATTCAAAGAACAGCGAAAGAAATGAGTAGAGTAGAGTAGAGTAGTGGCCACTACTCTACTCTACTCTACTCAACCGATTTTAAGTACTACTCTACTTTACTCATACTACTCTGAGTAACTCTGAGTAGTACTCTAAGTATTCGGGCCGAGGCTCGGAGTGGCGTCGGAGTGGTGTTCCAGAGCTGCCGGGAGCTTAAGCGAGATCTCCTTCTACTCTTTTTACTACGTAACGAGGCTCGAGCTCTTGAAAGAGCTAATAGAGACTATGAACTAGATAATATATATCTAGAAGACGAAGAAGTAGTAGATGAGTTTACTCACTCCTTTGAAGAAAAGAGAGTTAAAAGAGAAGTAAGTAACTCTTTATAAGTTTTATATACTAAGTATCTATACTAATTAACTCTTTAAGTTCTCTCCTTTAAGTTGGTGGAAAATCAATAAGCTTAACTATCCGGTTTTATCTATATTAGCTCGAAAGTATCTACAAGTTCCAGCTACTTCAGCTCCTAGTGAGAGAATCTTTGGTCAAGGAGCTTTAATAGTTACAAAGCAACGAAATAGGCTTTCTAAAGACACTATAGAGGCTATAATTAGCCTAAAAAGCTGGGGTTTTTATCTTGAAGAAGAGACCGAAGAAGAAAGAAAGAAGAGAGGGGAGAAGGATAAAGATATAGACTTTGAGAATAACTACTTTGTACTTTAGTAATTTGTTTCTATTTATAGTACACTACTTAGAGTACTACTTTGAGTATTCTAAGTAACTACTCTACTCTACTCACACTACTCAGAGTACTACTTGAGTACCTGAGTATTCCTTGCTTACACTGCTAAAGAAAAGGAAAAAGGGATCTAGTAATCTCTAATAAAAAAAACCCAGCAAGTCCCTAAGAATCTATCTAACCCAAAAAAAGAAGAAACAAATGCAAAGGAGACAAAAGTATATAAGTACTGTACTCCCTTCCCACATCGTGTATTTCGTATTTTTTTCCATGCCCCAGTCTTCCTTCTCTGAAACTCCTGTCCGCACCTTTCAACCCATCCCACCACACCCCCTCTTCTCCCCCCCCCATCTTCCTTCCAACCTCCCAACTCTCACACCCCTCTCACCATCTACTCTCCCTCTCACAGGTGAGATGAGTAGGTTAAGCAGCAGGAACCCCACACCCCAAATCATACCAAACATTCGGCACATACGCATTCACACTATCCAAACTCTGCGCCACACTCCCCCCATAGAGATCGCATCGCGGCGCACCGGTTCCCGCCTCGGGGTAGAATTGGTAGGATTCGCAGCCCATGTCTACACCCCAGATGGACTGTTTTTTTTCGTTAGCTTTTGTTCTTTGTAGTCATAGTACCCCTCATATCTAATCTGACTTATATCCATCCCACCCAAAACACAAAGGACCAGAAGAAGAAAAAGAGGGGAAGGGAAAACAAGAAATAAGGGGAAATGGGGAAAGGGGAGAGACCAACATTACAATACTCCCAACACTTCTTCACAGGAAGCTCCACCCCCCTCCTCTCCTGATTAAAGCCCGCCAAGAAGAAATCCCCAATTGGCAAGCCGTGTAAACCGCAATGCAATACCTTCGGGTTCGCGGTCCCAGAGGTAGGTGTTCCCGTCAAAGTTGCCGTGATTTGGGGCGTGCTGCTTGGATGTAAACTCGAGGATGGTCCTGTGGCTATCGTTGCGGGAGTTACTGTTAGGGGGAGGGGGGTTTCTGAGGATGGGAAGGAAGTGGCTGTGGGAGATTCTGTGGACATGAGTGAGCTGGTTTGGGAGGCGGATGGGAGGGCCGAGAGTAGGAGGGTGTTTGTTAATGACGACGAGGAGGAAGAGCTTTCAAAGGTGCTGCTCGTGACGCTCTCAGTAAAGCTGCTGCTGCTCGTCGTCCTCCAACCTCCCCTCCCCAGTCGTCGAAGTATTAAACCCCAAACTCAAAGCGATGCTCATGTTATTATACCCCACCCCGCTCGAAGTACTATTCGTAAAACTAAAAGACGGCATCGCAGTAACCGTACTCGTGATTTCCTGCATAATAGTAACAACACTCGTAGACAAACTGAGGGAACAAGCTGAAGGCGTGGTGGTCGTGGTGAGAGATATGGTGCTTGTTTGTGTAGTCGTGGTTGTCGGTTCTACAGTGCTTATTGAGCTTGTATTGGTGGGAGAGAGGGACGCGGTTAATCCTTCGATGGAACTCAGGGAGGGAGATGAAGAAGAGCTACTAAGGTTGGAGCTCATGCTCGATTCCGAGGTCAAGATTGAGGAAATTGAGGAGGAGGTTAATGTTGAAGTAGGTTCGATGGTGGAAGTTGATTCGACGGTGGAAATTGGTCCCATAGTAGAAGTCGGTTCATCATCATCGTAGCAGATACATCCTGATGACCATGTCTAGGGCGATTGCCATGAACTCTCAGTCGCTGAAACGGTCCATAAGGATTCTAAAATTGTATCAGCAAAGATCCTCGATAGAACGAGAATTTCCACTTACATCTTCACTCCTCCTGTCCTTCACCTGGGGAATTGCAAAAGCAGTGCTGGTCAGCAAAGCTGCCCCAAAGAGATTGGCGAAGTGCATCTTAGGCGAAGCGAGCACGTTGGAGGTTTCTAATTACTTGATAAAGACAGTGAAGGAGATTTGAAATATAAACGATTCGAAGAGAAGAGAATGAAGTTGTAGTGAACAAAAAATCAATTCGAAAGGAAACTTATCTACTTTTATAAATCTTCAAAGAGGAGGTCTCGGTGTTTCTGTTGCGAGGGGTGACTTTCAATATTCACCGAATAGACACAAGGAGGGAGACTTGTTCCAGGGCAAGCAAGACATTGAATATCACAAAGTAGGGCGAACACACGTGTATTGTATTCCTCGCAGGAACAATTGTTATTGATTGTCATCAATCTATTGGGAAAGGTACATTTCTCCCTTTATCATGTACATTTCGGGATGTCAAAATTTTGACCCCCTTTCGCATGTTGCTTTCCTCCCATAATTGCTCCACGCGCGAATGCCAAGTAATGATCGAAAACAATCGAAAAATTCCACGCCCCAGGGTATTGGTATTTGTACAATAATTGACATGAAAATAAAAAGGGTAATTCAGAGTGTCTTGACCACTCCTAAATTCCCTCGGGGAATTCAGACAAAAACAAAGTCTCGAATTCCACCATGCAAACTCGTCATCGCGAGCTTGTAACTCAAGGCTTTCGCCATAAGTTTTCTCTGATTGAGATGTCCAATCTCTCAATCGCAATAGTCTTTCATCAACTAATCCTCCCAGATAGTGTCCAGATTCAAATCACCCCTCCTTTCGGCGCCACACACACTCCATCTCTTTCGTTTATCCCGTGCACCAAAGCCAGCACCTAATGTTCTTCCTCGACCCCCTGGCCCATCCAAGTTTCGATTGTCCTTATTGTCCTCTCCAGCATCTTCTGCATCAGCAGCAGCTTTGAGTTGAGCTATACGTTCGGCTTCTAATGCAGCTTCCTCTGCATCAGGGGAATCTGGAATCGTTTCCAAACTGGATATGCTAGGACTTCGAGATCTGATAGAGGTAGGCGTAGATGGAACCGAAGATGATGCGAAAGATCCGGGGTAACTGAATGAACCGGAATACGTATTACTCCCAAGAAATGAATCATTGAATCGAGAATATTGGTAGGAAGGAGATGAGGTTACTGAGGATGGCGTGGTCGGGGCTGTACTATTGGCAGTAGCGTTCTGTGAGGCAATGAATCGAAGTGGAGAGGATGGTCTTCGAGTCCGAGGGAAGCTGGTGGAGTGGGGTAGTCCTAATATTGGGGAACCGCTTCGTTCTGTAGCTCGTGGCGTATGGTCCGTGGTTTCTGAATCTCCCATCTCGCTGATATCCCTCATTCGACTGGGCAAGCCAGGAAATACCTCATCTGCTGGTTTTCTGGGTGTGCGAACACGACTGGGCGAACCGAGTGGACTGGATGGGCGTTGTGGTGAAATGAGTAGGTGACCGGCGGCATTGAAGCCAGGCAAACTCTGGGCTCTCGACATGGTTGGTGCAAGAGCACTGGTTGAGGATTTCGACCGTAAATGCCCTCGGGCATATGGTGAGGTGTTTCGTGGACGATATTGTAAAGGTGGTGAGGATATGGGCGAACGGGGCGCAGACTGAGGGGTTGGCTCTGTTGATCTGCGGATGGTAGGGGGTTTCTTGTTCGTTTCTTGATTCGTAGTTCGATATTCGTGAAGTGACGAATCTTGCAGTCTCAGCATGGGAACTGGAGATGATCTGAATTCCTCCATTCTCTCTGTTTCTGGCACTGGCTCCATTTTGGTGGTTGCGATCTCTTGACGTTCTCGTCGTGCTGGTGGATTGGCAGGGCTATCGTTCAGCCTCGGGGCGCTTACTGGAGATGATGCGTGAAGAACGAAGCCGGAATCGCCGAAAAAGAAGGGAAATTGACTTGTGGATTATAAATTCCAGCTCGAATTGGTGCAGCGATTTGTAATAGAAGATTCGCGGGAGCGTCGTGGTCGCAGTTGTGCTCTAATCAATATCCAGCGAGGGCGAGGATGGCGAGGATAGCGATACCGCGGTGGAATAAAGTGGGGGAGGGTGTTATGAAGGCCGCGGGAAGAAAGGTTGGGTGTGAAACTCCATTTGCTCGAGAGATCGGGGTTGGGCAGAGGGGGGAGGAGTTGAGCAGTGAGAGGGAGGTGGTGTTGTAGTTTTGTAAAGTTGCAAAGGGGTTGACGAAGTAGAGATTCTTCAGAGAAGGAGGCACATATCATACATAAAAGTCAACGAACCGTTGGCTCTCGCGCGGATGATAATGTAGCGGGTGTTAGGGTCAACGCTGGTCGGCACTCTAGACTGGGTTAAAGCCTGTCAGTGCTAAATTGGTAGGTCTTTGCCGGGGTCAATGTGGGCACGCTGGTCATTTCTCCCTCAGACATCCAACGGGGCCCAGTGAATCACAGTTGGGGTTATCGGTTCTGGGGGCAAGTCATGGGGATTCCATTCAGGCTGAAGCCAGTGAGCGAGGATTGAGTGACAACTGAACGATAACTGAGCGACAACTAAGGGACACCTAAGAACAATCCCTTGATAACAAAGCCCATGTGCCTGGAGAGCTCTGCCAACGAACCCTGTAAACGAGACCGGCTCTCGACTTGCGCCGCCAAACCCGCCAATAATTACATTGATAAAGGCATGAGACGGTTTTCTTCAGGGTCCACCAGACCACCAGGCCAGACATTCAGCGTGGCACTGGAGATTCACTCGTCCAGATTGGGCCCAATTAGGCCTATTTAAGCCCAAATGGGATCCTAAAACTCACCAAAAATATAGGGCCAATACTGGCGTAGAGAAAACGCGCTCACGGCAGTTCTTCAGCAACCAGGAGGTAGTCTCCGTACGGGGCACTTTCTACTTTCTCGGTGTCGGCTCTTCCTCTTCCCAATAATAATGACAAGAAATGAGGGCGATGCCAGCAGATGAGAGGATTCACGGCTTTGCCCGTCTCCATCAACTTTCCCAGGATATGGAGGAGGCTCCCCGGCTGACTGGTTGCGGTGGTCGCTTTACTCAAAGACTGGCATTGCATTGGCTACACTGCATTAAGGATCAGCAAAGTATTCGCCGCAATGCACTCCATTGGCTGTGTTCCCTCTAATAAACAAGCTCCCTAGGACCGGATGCTCTCTCTATCATTTTTCCCTCCCCTGATTTTCCGTCTGTTTCATGCACATTCAAGCCTTTGTTTGCCCTCATCTGACTGGTGTAACAGATCATGTGTCCATCCGAATCTCGATAAAATGGCTATGTTTCAACTCTCTTACTCGTTACTCGTTGCGCTGCTGCAGTGCTCGCCGGTCTCCTGCACCGGAGACGCACCGCTTGGAGCGACGGACGATCATTTTATTTATTAGCCTGACGATGCCGTTGACCTGGGAAATGTTGAGTTACGTGGATCCGGTCACTTGCTGCTATCGTTACGCCCTCGGTAGTGGTGGCAATGAGGTGAAGACGAAGAAGGTAGGCGGGGTTTGCTCCGGTTGCCCTTTTTGATACTGTCACAGGCACGGCATAGACGCATTTACTTCATGGCAAGGCAAGCTTCCGCTGTTATCTCCCCATTCCATGCCTCCTTCAAAGCCGTTTTTTCTATTAAGAGACTTCATGTGGAAATGTTTGGCATATGCATAGGACATTGACAGGCGACAAGGGGTAATTTGTACTGGCTGCGGCGCTCTGCGGAGAATTATGCACTGAAGTTTGAATCGTTCATGTAATTGGAAAAGTCTGGGGGTGGGATACTTTGAAGTATATAGCCCAGGAGGGCTTTATGCTTTGTTTATCTCCTTCTGCTATTGGAGCTAGATTACATTGCTGACATGTGGGATGGAAATAGACCATTGGAGGGGTTGGCTGTCAAATGGATTTGACAAGGAACGACTAGATAGAAGGAGGTTATAACAGACTTTTAAATAACCCCCACCAAGGACTGGCCTTGGAAGCCCTTTCAAAGGAATTGAAGTTGTCAACTATGCAAATCATCATAATTCTAAGATTAATGACTCAAAATGCATTACTTCATGGAGAATAGATCCGCCGGAGTTTGACCAAATGATGATATTCAAGCCTTGAGCCGTGGGCAACTTTTGTATCAGCCAAAGTGTCTTTGCCCACATGATTTACTAACATTTCCTTCAAACGAGATGCAAAGAATAAAGATGAATCTAACTTATTATAAATGCTTCAATTTTCTCTCTCGTACCCGGCTTATTCAGCTCGTGTTGAATCCAAGCAATGGATTCCAGCCGATCCGATCTACCCCCGAGAAAAGCTTGGACAGGTACGTCGAGATGGAAAATGAAAGCGGCAGTCAATAGCTCGTTGTTCTAACCTTACGGGAGAATTTCAGTTATTGTTCTAGAATCAAGAAATAACCAGAAGAATTCTTGAAATGCTCTAGGAAACTTGAAGTTTAGTAATTGATAAGATACAAGTTAGCAACCTAAATTATAGGTGGAAGTCGGAGTATTACTGCCGCTTTACGCCCAAACGCCAAGCTAGTGTATTGAACACATTAGGAAATTCATCAGCTATCACCGGCCTCTCTTCCAAAACCTCCTTTCGAATTATCCACGCCCACATCCATCGCAGTCGCATCCTTACACATTCACCAGACTCGGGGAAGTTGCGACCTTCCTGCGCCCCTCGAAACGATCAACCGCGACATTCGAATGCCGGTCCACGATACGCAACACATGTCCTGTTAACAGATCCAAACATCGATTCAACCATATATCGATTGGGGGACGCCCAACAGTAATACGGCGCCATGGGGCCAGCACGATCACTGCGGCGCTCAAGCCCGCTCACGATCATTGTGGGAGTGGTTCTGTGCATAGTGATATTCGTCTTTCTGGTATCTCCTTCGAAATCAGACGCAGCAGCCGCAAAGACACGAACGGCCAACGCGGCTTCGAATCCCCTTTCTCCTCCTACCTCGCCCTTTCGAAAACAAGTCGAGAAGCCAAATGGCAAACGGATCCCCCCGCCAGTGGTCCATTACAAGATGAATAATGTTACGAGTACGGCTGATCCAGTTGGGAATCGGGAAACCATTCTCATCCTCACGCCACTGGCACGATTTTATCAGGAGTATTGGGATAATCTATTGAAGCTTTCATATCCCCATGATTTGATTACCTTGGCATTTATCATCCCCAAGAACCGGGAGGGAAACGCAGCCACAGCAGCCCTCCAAGAACAGATCACTAAGACGCAAAAGTCTGGACCGGAGAAACTTCGATTCGCAAGCATAATTATCGAGCGACAGGATTTCGAACCCCCTCTATCCTCTCAGAGCGAAGCTGAGAGACATAAGATGGAGAATCAGAAAGCTAGAAGGGCAGCCATGTCAAAAGCCAGGAATTCCCTCCTCTTCACCACATTAGGACCTTCTACATCATGGGTATTATGGTTGGATTCAGATATCATTGAAACCCCACCAACTTTAATCCAAGATCTCGCCGCACACGACGAACCCATCATCGTACCAAATTGCTTCCAAAGATACGTAGATCCCAAGACCAAGGAGAAAAAGGAACGTGCATATGATTTCAACAGCTGGCAGGATAGCGACCAGGCACGCAAAATCGGGGAAGGAATGGGACCGGATGATATTTTGCTGGAAGGATATGCACAAATGGCCACATACCGAACATTGATGGCATACCTGTACGAGGAAGGTGGAGATCCCACGCAGAAAATCCCACTTGATGGGGTGGGGGGAACGGCGTTGTTGGTCAAGGCTGAGGTTCATAGGGATGGTGCTATGTTTCCACCATTCGCTTTCTACCATTTAATTGAGACGGAGGGATTTGCGAAGATGGCGAAGCGATTGGGGTGGAATGCTTCGGGGTTACCTCACTACAAAGTTCGTCACCCGGCTTAATCCATATCTTTAATATTTGCTAACCATGTACTTCCAGGTGTACCATTATAATGAGTGAGAGATGTCCGGCACAGTCCCACTTCTACGTTCATAGGCGCCCCTCCACACATAACAAACATGCCGAAAATAAGTCCGCAGAGGAAAGGACTATTTTCAGAAGCGAAGAAAAGCGAGGGTTTTGGAGGACGTATCAACGACTGAAAATGCTGTACAGAATAGAAGAAAGAATATATTTGGAAAGGGTCATTAGGAATGGGGAAATTAGCTTTTTGCGTTGTTCTTTTATACATGGCGTTCTTTTTTCTTTTCCCTTTTCTTGTTTCAATGTGGCATAGTTGCGTCACTAGTGACGAAAAAGGCGGCTTCATGATTTGGGTGATGGCCACTGTGTATGTATACCTATACCATTATAGAGGAGTTCTTATTTTTGGAGTCATATAGTGTTATCATCTTCATTTTGAGTTGTCGTATATATGCTTGACATTGACTTGTTGGATTTACTGGTGTTTTTCTAAGATAAAGTTATAAACTTATCGTAGAAGCTTTCGAATTTGGATTTGGATTCTAGACTTCCTCTTGGTACCACCTCACTATTCTCTGAGGTTGCACACCTCACTTGCTTGGATCTACACAAGAAAAGCAACTCCCAAATCAATAGTCAAATAGAAGGAAAATATGATAAGTGATCTATTTCCACACCCCTCTTAGATGAGCTATCCTGATGCTCGCTTTCATATGCCATTCTATAACCACAAGCTCATTCATTCAATTCGTAAAGATCTTGAGACCTTAATTTGTCCCACTCCTTCCCAACCATATTGCTAATTACCGTATCTGCCTTGAAGCAGAATAAACGCCGTTCTGAAAACTCATGTGCCCAATTTCTGATATGATCTCCCCTCTTCTCTTTGCTCAGCCATTCGTCTCGTTATTCTTCTGAGACCCTCTCATCGGTCCTTGTCCCCCCTCATCCATCACATCTCGTCCCATTCTCTACTCAACTATTCCTCTCGTCCCCTCTGCTCGCTTTCCACCCCCTCACCTCATGCCTCAACTACCCCCTCTCACACAACACTACCTCCTCCCCTCACCCTTCCTCTCCAAATCCTCCAAACTCCCCTCAAACCTCTCCTCCCTCGTCCAAAAACCCACCAACCCCCTAACACCCACCCCATCCCCCTGCCTCCCCAGCGCCGCAACCTCCACCCCCAGCGGACTATCCCACCCCGGTTCCCCCAGCAAACGCCCTACACTCTCCACCGCCCCAACTACACCTAAAACCGGCGTCCACTCCTCCGTCAACAAATCAAGACACACATCTCCACTCTCGAAATCAACATTGGGATGACATATCTTAGTTAAAAACCTAATTTTAGGCGGTGCCATGGGATATTGTTCCGGTATCGTGATTTGTAGTAGCCAGCGGCCGTTTGTGTAGCCCGTGGAGGGAGGAAGGGAGGGGGAGGGGATTAGGATAGCGTGGAGGAGGAGGAGGTTGGAGGGGGATGCGGGGGCGAGTTGGGGGATTGTGGGGGAGGGCGAGGAGGTGTAGGCTGAGAGTTCTGTGAGGATTCTTTTGGTGGGGGAGCTGCTGCGGGAGGAGGAGGGTTTGGAGGGTTTGGATTTCGACGACATTGTGCTTTTCGTGGTTTGCGGGGAGACCTGAGGTTTCCACTTTTGGTTGTGGATCAAGGGACGAGATTCTTGGTTTGTCTCAAGGGTACAGGAATTCGGAATCGGTGTGGTCGAGGTAAATGTCGTGTTGAGGATTGAAAGGTGTTGCTGGTTTAAGGTTGGTGGAGCTCGTCTTGTGGTTTAAGCTCGAGGTTCACAGAAATGGAGCCGAGGCTGGGAACCTGGATCGGCCATTTGCCGGCTTCAAAACGAGGTGTAAGAAACGCTCTCAGTACACCTCTTTTACTTTGATTATGCACACTAGTCTGGGATAATTACTTATATTGTCTGAGAAGATTAAGAAAAGTGAGAACATCTGACTTCTTCCTTCTAAACGTTTTCGCATAATATTTTGAGCTGTCACGAAAATCTCCGAGGCAATCTAGGGATGCTTACACCATCTGTCATGTACGAAACCCAAATTGAAGCAAGAATCCGGTCTCTCTATTCGCTTTGATTGTTTATAAAGTTATGAATTTAGTACCGATACTTACGTTGGTAGCAAGACTGTTAAGACCTCGAGTCGAATGGTACCAAGCGTGCGATACCCTTGTGGTCAAAGTATTTTTTCATGTCACTCACATTTGTATTCGAGACACATCATAATTTACATATGTTATATTCATTATTTCGCATCAGCATCAATGTGCGAGCGTCCCATGTACTAGACAGTATCCAGCATAACCGCTCAAATGCCTATTAACCAGTCTTCGGCGTCTCTTAAAAAAAATAAGAAGAACAACCAAACAGATCAAAAGACGGAGCGCCAGATTGATTCAATCAAATACGCCAACCCTAATTTACCAACCCCCACCCCCATTGCCACACAGTAGAAACGAATCGAAAAAAGAAAGAAAAAAAGATGGAAAAACCAACACCACAAATGGCTCTCCCTATTCTAACCGTCAGGTCAAAAGCCACCTGTTGCCCACAAAGAACCAAAGTAGAAATCCACTAAAATCTTTGTAGTACCTCCACGTAGAGAAAATTTCCATCCTATCATCATTAAAACAAAACCTGGGGGTTTGGAAACATTTCAAATCCTTCATTCTACATCCAGTAATCTCCAACGCCAAAGGCCAAACGGGTCCAAATGCATATGCGAATTGTATCGAGTGAAAACTCTCTAGGTTTATGTGCTGCAGAGGTGTAGTATGCCCAATGCCGGAGAATCGCTTAAGCGCCACGTTGATGAATAGACAGAAATTTGTTGAGAAAAAGGTGTGAGCTCGAAAAGGAAATATGCATATCGACAATATTTGTTCATAATTTTAACACATCAACACGGTATGAGCAATTTGCTACACCATATTGGATCCGGTGTCTCCTGCAAGTAACATCGGATACTTCGTGGATACCGGGACACGCTGTTCGCTCAAGCAGCTGGGGTTTCCTTGGGTTTGAAGAATTGCATCAATCGACTGATTCGTTTGCCCTTCTTGTCTTTCTTCTCAGAATCGGTGGTTGCTGCAGTTGGAACACGAGATTCAATGGATAGCTTGCTCTTTTCTCCGTGAGAGCTACTAATGAGTCGGGACAAACTTGCCATGCTTGAGCGCTTACGAGTAACAGCAGCAGAAGATAACGAGGCAGATCGCTGTCCATCCCGAAATTGAGGATTTGGAGCACTTGGGTAACTGCTATCTCTGGTCATGGTCGAGTTGCTACTTGAAAGTGATGGTACGTTCTCATCGATAGAGTGTCTGACCTCCGGTCCGGGCTCTCCAAGCAAAAGTGATTGAAATCCTTGCTCATCTGTAACCGAGGATGGTGCCGTTGAGATTCGCTGAGCATCATACGAGAAGGGCGATCTTGGCGATGGCAATGAAGATTGAGTTGCAGAGAGAGGACTGGTAGGAGTGAGATATGGCGGTTGACGGCCGAAAGGTTGAAGGTTAAAGTGCTGAATCTCAACAGGAGCCAGTTCCTTGCCAGTGCGTGGGCGAAAAGGTGGGGTTGCGGTCGAGTCCGAGGATCTAGCTCTCGAGTCTGGTCGGGAAGAACCTGAGTCGTCGATAATTTCAAGTGCGTTTGTAAACTCTTCCATGATGGGCTCGTCAAGCAAAGAAGTACCAGAATGCTCAGACTTTGCCGTTCCGACGGTATTACGATCTCCCTCACTCAAGTTGCTGCCCTTTCGCTTCATACCCCGATTGACCGAGCCTGTTTCAATACTCATAGCTCTGTCAGAATCAGCATCCTCAAAGTCCTCGACCTTGATATCAATTCCTAGACCGGTATTGACATCATCTTCGGTTCCGTTGGCTGCATCTTCCTTGTCGGACGAGACTTTAGCATCCTCCCACTCATCTTCATCCTCCTCGAAAACGTCCTCCATGGCCATGGTCGAATTGCTTCCGAGGCGATGTAAACCGAAACGTGGACTTGGACTCTCGAACTCGGGGGCACTTTCTGCACGTCGATGATAATGCATACCGGGTCCTGCGAATCCTCCCAGACCAGCAGCACTGTGCATAGCTCTCTTCTTTGGATTAGTCTTCTGCGAAATCTCCCAATCATCGCCAAAGCTTGAAGGTGTATTGAAAGGGCCTAAGGCAGCGTCGAGATCGATCATGGCACTTGTAGAATCGTCATCTTGAGGCGGGAGTTTTCGTGGCTTCCAAGACGCGATATCATTCTCAGGATCAGGGGTTGGTGCTTGGTATTCCGGGTAAGTGGACTCAAATCTCGATGATGTCTCGTCGATCGCGGGGTAGGATCTGTGGGGAGGGGTTGGAGAACGTCGACTAAGCTTTTGCTTTTGGCTGCGTTGACGGGTCTTGCGAGACAAAATTGATCCAGCCCAATTGCGAACCTTCTTTTGCTTCTTGCTTGGTTTTCGGGAGATTGAGGAGCGTCTAGAGCTGGTGGGTTCGATTGAAGGCATTGGAGCATCAGCATTGGCAGCGCTTGATTCTGTTGGCACAGGCTCAACGAGAACTGATTTACGGTTTTTGCCTCCAGATCCAGAACTAGTAGGGCGAGATTTTGGAGAGCCATCACCTGAGTTGGAAGAATCGTGACCAAAGAAAGTCCATTTTTTGGCTGATCTTGGGGTAGATGGTTCCGATGTCGATGCATTGGCAGCTTCCATGAGAAGAGGAATGGAGTTGCGGCGCTTTGGCGAACCTCGTACTTCCGTGCTCTCACGATCCAAGACTGGCTCTGCAGTGCGGGGGCGAGTATCCATAGTTCTGCGAGAAGAGTAAGATAGACCACGGTTTTCCTTTGTTGGGGTAGGAGAGGTTCCAGCTGAGATGATTGAGGAGATGCTGTTGGAGACGGAATGACCTTGTCGCACTGTTGACGAACTATCTGAAGATACGACTGACAGTGGGCGAGGAATTACTTCGACATTGTCCGAGAATCCAACACGGGCGCGGTTCAATGCTCTCAATGGCTCTCTTGCAGCATCATTACTTGTGTCTGGAGTAGGTGGTGCGAGATTTGACTCTTCAGCTCCTTGTGTCATAGCCTCGTCCATAGAACCAGGAAGGGTTGACTGTTGCAACTCATGGTCTCCAGCAGGGGAACAAGGTGCCGAATTGCCACGAGTGACAGCCGTGGGACTGGTGGGTGGCTTCAGAATCATTGTAAGGTCGTGGCAGGAGATAGCAGCCGATCGAACATGTCTGTGACCTCGTCGTCCTCCAGGTGGGCCGAAACCGGTGGGCTGAGGGAGAGCGTCATCACCTTTGGTTGGCGAAGTTGACATTGGTGTGGTGCTTTTACCAGTGGCTCCGTCGCCTCCAATGAACTCACTTGTGCCTCGTTGATGTGCTCCTCCTGGTCTCGAGGGGATGTTGCGGGATCGTGGAGATGATGGAGGGCTCGTGGATTTGGTACCAAAGGAGAAGGCAGGAAGTTCTGGTGTTCGCAGACTATCCCGCTCTGGTGACATCTCGGCGTGTCCTTTCAATTCGATTGCGGACACAGGTCGTCGCCCAGAGGCTCTCGAGTATGATGATGGTGCTGAAGATGACATGCCTCTTGGTGGAGGTTTGGCAGGGAAAACAAAGGATGGGAGAGGGAGAGGGCCGGTGTGAAGGCGGGGAGATTGGGGATCAGACATTGTAGGCAATGAGCTGCCAATGGCATCCGCAGTCATGGGTCGAAGGTCAAGTTCGGTGGGATTGATGGTCAACCGGCCACTCAACCCTCGCTCTGTGGTAACCATGGTTTCGAGACCCGTACGACGACCAACGTCAATACTCCAGTTGAAACAGGCGCATTAAGAATTGGCAGAAGTGGGAGTGTTGCGTGGTGCGGAATTGTGGGGAGGAGAATGTGCGGTCTTCGAGGGTGTTGGTGGTGGAATCGAGAACTCGAAGGTGGAGATTTGAAGGTGAGATGAAGGCGAGCGAGCGAGGTGTCGTGTTGAAGGTGAGGACGACGTCTCGGCGCAGACACCACACGCTGCTTGCCTATCAAGCGAGGCCTGATCCTAATGATAAGACCAGCCGCATGAAAGAAAGGTGAAGTCGCAAAATGCGCACTTGTTGTGGCCAAGTTGGGTAGAGGTGAGGTGGTTGGCCAGGCGAAGGAGGGTCGACGTCAACCTGGGGGCCGGCGAAAGGTGGTAATGGTGAACTCCTGGGAGTGAATATAGAAAAGGAGTGTAGGTTAAGGAACGGACGGCCGAATTCAGACCAAATCTCTGCCAGATCAGAGAGACAGAGGGTGGTGCAGCCAAAAGGGTGGTAATAGATGTATGGTGTTGAGAATGGACAATGAGGGAGAACCGAAGATGGAAGGGGATATCCTGCGCCTCTCTTTTGGGATCCACTGCGTTCAAGCCAACTGATGCCACGTGATAAATCTCCAAGGAAACAACTTTTTTAGGTTAGAAACTTTTTCGGATGGTCCAAGCACACCTGCACTTTCACTGCAGCTGCAGAGTCCTGGTCATTGTAACTCTGCCAACAGCCTCTAACCTTACTCGCCTTACTCTGCAAGTATCAGTAGCTGCATAGCCAATAACTAATGCTGTCTTGGGTAGGTCTTTATTCCATGCTGTCCCTTCCGATAACCTTTGAAAACATTATCAATCCAAAGAGAGAAGTTAGCTAACTTTGTGTTCATCATTTCGGACGCCTACTTTGACTTGCATTTTCCTTCAAAATAAGTCTTTTGTTTTGCTCACTGCTTCAGAGTCCAGCCTCCTCATGCCAGAGGCCAACTTTCCAAACAAACTCCCAATCCAGTCAGCATGTGCTGTCTTTTCCTGGGTTCTTACCGGAGTTTAGGTCATTTGTTGGCCTTCGCTGAACCCTATCCAGGAACACTCCAGGAACACTCCAGGAACACTCCAGGAACACCCGACCCCTAATCTATATACTGGTAATTAAACAGAACAAGGCTAAATTAAAAATAAGATCAAGATCGTGTTTTCCAGGTTGTTTCTAGGGGAACCATGCTGTGTACTTGAGTATATTTGCTGCCATAATGGGATGGATACGATAAATACGATTGTATCCAATTTACTCGCCTGCGTTGTCCAGTCGCCGGCGAAAAGTCCCGGGGCAGAGGTAGCCGTCTGACTGTACATAAATCTGCTTCTTCCCATCAAACTTTTCCCTTCAATTACTTCGTGGATAAACCGAGGTATTGGAGTCTTGCGGAAATATCTCATTTCACGATACGCGCTCAGTTCGTCATTTCATTTCTCTAGTCTTTTCTTTCTCAATTTCGATGGCAGATTTGCCTGCAGCAACAGGGATGGTGCGTCCCAAGCCGGGTTATAGGATTCGTTGTATCGTTCACATCTCCGCATCCGGCAGCTGTGAACCTGTCAAATGGGCGACTTGTCAACAGTGGAGTGTATGAGTGGAGTCCCGATCTGAGCAAGGGGTGGTGCTTCAAGATTGAATATTTATTTTTGCCCCGTCGTCTCTCCATATCTCTCGCAATCTTCGCCAACTTCACAGCACAACAATCGTCATGATTTCACAATTACTTCATCAACAGATTTCCGGTCCCAGGCATCTGAGGATCGCAATCGATCGGCGCCCTATCGGCAAAAGATCTGTACTCAGACACCATGACGGGTCTCTCAGCCCTTTTCAAATTCCGGGAGATTCGAAATCTTAACTGAAAACCCCCAATGTGTACCCCAGGTTTCCCTGTCCTGTCAATTGAAATTTTTGCAACTTTCTCTCTGTGGCTTGCTTCTGGGCTGCATCGGCGAAGGGAAAGCCGAGGTTTTCTATTTCGGTTTCACCGACCGCTTTTCTGCATGTTCTGTAGATGTTCTAGCGCTTGTCACACAAGGGGAGAACGGAACTCGAGAGGGTTGTACAAGAGCTGCTTGGGATTCTGTTGCACATAAGCCTTTTCTAAAGTTGGCAACTGATGATCAATTTATCAAAAGATGAATAGTTAGAAGTGTGTCAGCATCTTAATGTGCCACTACTACCGAACAAGTTATACCGAGTTCTATGAGAGATATGCAGGCTCCAGATATGCAAGAAATCACCGACACGTGATCTGTATTTTAAGGCTTGGCATGCAACCTCTCTCGCCCATTAGTCTAAATTTCGGCGTCAAGGGCAAGCACCTCTCGCAATGGCTCTCTATCAAATGGCCACCAGGCTCATGGTCACGAGAGGTCCTCTTTGGACAAGATGTCTAAGAGGAACAAACACTATTCATCCTTGGACATATATGCAATACCCCTTTTCAACAAGCATCGAATCACCTGGAGGCCTCCATCAAGAAATAAGAGACACCTCAGATAACTCCAGTCAGGCAACTTTTCTAGCCTCCACGGCCAATAAAATCGTAGGAGTTACTTTTGACTTGCCTGTTAGCACATACTTATATGTTTTTTAGAGCAGACAAAAGATCTTACGGACACTGAAGAAGAATTGGAGACCATCCGTTTCAAAATGGACGGCGATGCAAACAAACCCCTGGGCAGTTGTGATATTGGCAACGCCTGAGTTTGCAGAATGGATCGAGGAGCCGGCTTTCATTTCAGATATCCTTTCAGCACTCACAAGAGCCCAAACCGAAGGACTCCCCCCCCTCGAGCTTGACGTTGTTTGCGCGTGCATAGATCAGGTGTCTTTCCCCTTCGACTATCTTCCATATGTCTTTAGTGAAAAAGCGAATCCTCACCCGGGGATTTCGATTCTCCAAGGTCGATCAGACTTGCTACTGCCTGGTTTGTGGGATGACCAGGTTGCCTCATCTGATAATGAAATGTTATCTACAATCACCGTGGCATCGAGTCATGATACAACAAGAGTCGATATGCCTCTGGCAAATACTTTATTCACAAATGGAAGAAAATCGACACTAATTGTATCAAGGTGGCAAAGGCAACCCCCGGAATCAAAAGAGAGATCGGAGAGATCGTTTACTCAAGTCAAATCGAAGGAAAAGGTCAACCAGGTTATCAACGCCCTGAATGACATGATTTCAGATAAGCCACGTACGTTTATAGCCGCCACTCCCATTACTCCTGCCCGACGGATAACCAGCGGTCTTGGAAATATTGTACGCCAGCTTGAATTTGGAGATAATATTGGGCCTGCATCTCGTGAGTTGGAGCAAGTTGTCAACAAGTACGTGGAAAAACAGACCAACGCAAAGAAGAAGACAACCGAAGTATGGGCATTGATAATACCCGAAGCTATCGCACCTGGTCCAACTGGTCCAGGGAACGAGACAAAGTTCAAAAAGATGATGCTGGGGACCAGAGGCAGAGTCCCAGATTCCTACAGTTCTAGGTATCTTGGTCTAGACAGTGTTGGTTATTGGTTAAAACGGGGCGCTAGGTTTTGTCGAGTTGGTAAGTTCTGTTCTGCATCATAACATAGACCGAACTTGACTAATTTGTTTTAGTAAGTGGTGGCGGAGGCTGGGGAGAAAAGCAAGGCCTTCTTTCATTAGATCCTCAAACAACGTACACTCATACCGAAGGGACAGACCTTGAGTTTTCTGGCGAATCACTAGAAGAGCAGCAAGCCTCAGCTTTGGGAAACATAGCTGAGCCTGGTTCCTGGATACGATTTTTTGTGAGAAAGAAGCCTTTGATGCCAGACAACAACAACGGGAAATATGCTAGTTCTAGGCTATTTGACCCGTGGGCCAAGGGTGTTACTTTTGGTACGGCCAAGGATACTGTTGATATGAAAGAGAGTAAGGTTGTGGAGCAGGACACAAAGGTGGTTTTTCGCGCGGGACATTTTGGATGTCAATCATATTCAGGCATATTTCTACGGCAAAGACTTCACCAAGATGGACCTGAAGTTACTACAAAGATCGACATGCATGGCTCATGGGTATATTCGTACGATGCGTTGGCTGCTTCTATGGTTGACGAAAGGAGGCTGGAGCTATTGGATGGTAGTAAACCACTGCAGCCTCTTCTGGAGAGAGAGCCTGAAGACTTGCCAATTCGGAAAATACCGTCCTTAGGCATTCGCAAGGTCGTTGCCTTCAAGGAGTCACCCATAAACCAAATAATTACTGAGAGGGAAATAGAGTAAAGGCCCTTCTGATTATACAAGAAGTGTGTTAACGGTGCTTGGGGGTCTCTGCAACTAGCGTCGCTGAAGTTGTACATTATTTGTAAATAGCTGTAAGATAGGGTCAGAAATGTGACAAAAACATTGATACATTCTATATTCTAGTAAAAATATTCTGTTTCTTGAGATGTGATGAATTTTATAACGGCATCTTCGATACCCAGCGCGTGTCACGTGCATTGACTCGAGAGCTGCAGGTGAAGTTTATCTGTCTGTGATGTCAAAAGTTACCCCAAACACCCATCAGCCGCCATCCACAACACCTTCCCACCTTTTTACCTTAATCTCACCTCAACAATTTCCTCAGAACATCTGCAGCATTGCAAAATGGATCGCGCACTCGACGAAATCGTATCAGAACGTCACGTAAGTCAAGTCCCGAACTTTCAAATGTTTCAGCCTTGCACCGCTATCGAACAAGACAACTGACGCCTTTTCACAGCGAGGTGGTGGCAGATCTCGAGGACGCCGAGGTGGTCGCAGAAACGACCGTAATGACTATCCTCGCGATGGCGTAAGAAAGGTAGGAAGGATCTCAATCAATCGAGGAGCCAGACGCATGTTTGCTAACCTTCTGCCTTGTCTAGGTTGATACACCTTCTCCTCCCTCCTCCCACACATAATTGCACTCCCAAAACTTCCTCGGGCCTCGTCGCAGTCGAATCCACCGCACTCGATGACCTTCCAGGCTGGTCTAGGAAAGTACCTATATTGAACATATCAGCTAACCCGGGCCTCCTCTCTCCGCACAGTCGACTCGAGATGAAAGTAGAAACATTGACTCGTATGTTTTCTATGCCACCATTTGCGCCATCACCATGCTAACTTCCTCGCAGCGAGTGGGTTCACGATAAGTTCGACGATCATTGTATGCAAATCCGATTTGCTTCCTGGAATTTTGCGCTCATAGATACCCAGCTGGACGACGCCCCAACATCCGACATGAAAGACGCTATAGCCCCGAACGATCATAGTATGAATAGCCTGCGAAAAATTCGATTGCTTCCGCTAACTTCTACAGCGAGTCCGCAAGCGCCAAGCTTAGAGTTGACAACCTACATTATGACTTGACGGAGGAGGACTTGGACGTAGGCAAACCCCAACAAGAATATGCGAAATTATACTCATGGATTACACAGGATCTTTTCAATCGAATTGGACCAGTCACAAAGCTCATTCTCACCTATGACCGCGCAGGTCGTTCCGAGGGCACAGCCTATGTAACCTACGAATCCCACGAGGACGCCAAACGTGCCATTCGAGAGTTCGATGGTGCCAATGCAAAGGGTACTAAAGCCCAACCAGTTTGCTTTGATAAATCTAACAAATTATAGGTCAACCAATTCGTCTCACCTCCGTACCTTCGGGTCCCGCTCGTCGAAATCCCTTTGATTCAGTATATGCTCCACCTCGTCCATTGGCAGACCGAATTACCCTCCCACCAGGCAGAAGCCGATCCGAATCTCCAATCCGCCATTCCGATGTTAGTGGGCCACCACCTAGCAACGTCGATCGATATGTCCCAGGTCGGGGTAGTCGCTCGCGCAGTCCTCAACGTCCTCGAAGAGATGGCAGAAGACCAGGCGCAAGAAGAGAGGAACGCGGCGGGGGACGACGTGGTGGCCGTGGTGGCGGAGAGAGAATTGCGAGAGATGGTAGACCAAAAAAGACGCAAGAGGAGCTTGATGCGGAGATGGAGGATTACTGGGGTAACAAAGGAAATGGTGCTGATTCAACTGCTGCGCCAGTCAGTACTTCTGCGCCAGTTGATGATGTCGACATGATTGAGTAAATCTCATTAATTCCCCCGGATATACTGTATTAGGTAGCGGAGATGGCGAAAATGCTGTTATGTGGAAGTAGAAGATATTCTTTTTACTTCCTATGCCTTTATTGCCTTTGCGACACGAGGATATGAGTACCTAGATGCGTTGATATTGATGCATAGAATACAAAATCAAAAATCCCAAAGGAGGGACTCGAACTTCAATCTATCTAGCTACTCTTTGCGAATGCGTGACTTATCTTCCTTGAACATTGTCAGAGACTTCGCGAAATTTTTATTTTCATTGAAATTCAACATTATTTGGCAGTGGAGGCCTCTTGAGTATTACTGGTGCTGAGTTGATTGTTGCTTTGCCGGGCCTATTCTCTTGCTGGAAGTTTCTTCGCCTTCCCTCTTTTTCAGTAAGAAATTTCGCGTTCGTTCCCCCTCCACCTTCCTCGGTTCATTTCCCCTTGTTTTCTTGGCTTGGAAGAAGCATATTAATGTCGGAGTGCATTGTCACACATACTTGGGGACTCGTTTGTTTTTATATCTCGTTTCTCTGTGTCGGATATGGATGGGTAATTGATTGGGATGAGAATGAGGGTGGAGGGTTTTAGGATGGAGAGGAAAGTGGAGGTAAGGGATGGTATTTATAAGAAGGTGCATTAGAATATCTTATGGGCTTGAGATTCCCGGGGATTTGATGTGAGACTGGGGTTAACTTGTTGGAGATGTGGTGATGGGTGATGGGTGATAGGTGATAGGTGAGGGGTAGAGGGGTTTTGTGAGGAGGTTTATTATGGAGGAGACTGTTCTATGAAGGCTCAACTACTTTTTTCTCACAACCTACTTAGCGTTTTGCTTCAATATACTCTGTGGTAAGCTGCTACAAAGATGGAATACTAAAGGAACTTCGTTTGAGTTTACGTTGGCTCGGCTATTGGTAGGTGACCTACTAATAGCACTATGAAATAAAATTGATGGAAGCCCCACCTATTCGCTGGATTGATGATTTTGTTTCCTCTGCCTCATGGCTATCTATCTCACGAGTGGCGAGTAAGCGGTGAGTTACTCACGGGGTACTATTTAATAGCTTACTCGTGGCTTACTCGTCAAGCTGTAAGCAACTTATGGCTTACGCATGGCTAATACGTGGCTAATCCATGGCTAACCCAAGCCTTACTCGTCAAGTAACACAAAAGATCGGTAAGTGATTTTCAGTGACGTGCTTTACCACCAAGTGGATCATGTCACTGAGTGGATTACTTTTCCCTACCCCACTATCTCAAAACTTCAACACATGTTTTCTCAACTATTTATTATAGAAATTCAAACCTAAGAAGTGTGAACCATTCTAGCTATTGAGGCTATTCGAACATCCAAAAAACTAAGCAAACGCTCTACAGCAAAGATCTACAAAGTACTATATACAAGCCTCTCTAATAGAATAGCTGGCTGAAGCTACTGCCCTGATTCTAAAGCTAGTTGTTATAAGTTGACAGACTTAGAGGAGGAGTCGATTCTTTAATATATACTCAATCTAGATTCGAGAGGATTTGCGCCCTGTCTAGCCAGTGTTGAAGATATAGCGAATCTCCTGCTTGAATCTCGAGGGGCCCTATGTGTTAGGAAGAACTAGGCATATCGATTTATTCAACGACGACCAGAGTTAAAGACATGTTTTAATCGTGTCTATGACTTTCAAAGAGCCTTGTGCGAAGATTTAGAGCTAATTAGCGTGTGGTTTCGACTAGTTGAGAATATACAGGCAAAATATAGTATCGTCGACTCTGATTTCTATAACTTCGACGAGACTAGCTTTATGATAAGGGTAATCTCCTCATCAATGATCGTAACACACACAGATCAACGTAGCAGAGGCAAGGCAGTTCAGCTAGGTAATTAGGAATAGGCGACAGTGATTGTTTGTATCAATAGTAAAGGTTGGAGTGTCCCTCTGTTTCTAGTAGTTTAAGGAAAAAATCACCTCTTAAATTAGTACACTGAGGGCAGCCTCCTATACAACTGGGTTATTAAACCTATAAGTAACAGATAGATAAACAATGAGACAGATCTAGAATAGCTAAAGCACTTTGATAAACATACTTCTGCCTACGCAAAGGGGCTATATCAGATACTTGTCCTTGATGGGCATGAGAGTCATAAGTCCACTGAATTTCAGGAGTATTGTATAGCACATAACATTATTAATCTTTGTCTACCTCCTCACTCTTCTTATTTAACCCAGTTACTCAATGTTGGGTGTTTTAATGTACTAAAACAAGGGTATAGTTTCTAGATTGAGACGTTTATCAAAGCTTATATCAACTATATCACAAAGGTCGAGTTCTTCCTTGCCTTTAAAGCTGTATATCAAGCCTCTATTATACCCTAGAATAGTTAAGCTGGATTCCGTGGAGCTAGCTTAGTGCTTTTTAATCTAGATGTAGTTCTTTCAAAGCTTAATATAAGGTTACAGATTCCAACCCCCCTCGTTAACCCCTCTGCGGATACCAACCTCTAGGTCTCACAGACCCCCCACAACCCAACTGATGACCTTTCGCAGACAACTTTAGTTAAGAAGCATATTGCACGTCATCAAGGAAGCTCGCTAACACCTATTTTCTAGACAGTCGCTACACTAGCTAAGGGTACAGAGCTGTTAGCTCATGAGATGACTTTATTGTCTGCCGAAGTCCGTACCCTTCGCAAGGCAAATGAAGCACTTAGCAAACGCCGGAGGGCTAACAAGACTCGGGTCCGTCAAGGGGGTGCACTTATTGTAGAGGATGCGCAGGACGTATTAGCTCAGAAGGACACAGAGGAGCAGGCTCGACGCGACAAGCGCTCTAAGGAGGGTTTTCAAAAGGAGGGGCAGCCGTCTGGGAGACGATGTGGCACTTGCGGGAAGTCTGATCATAATGCACGCACTTGTCAAGTAGCTACAGATACTTCTAGTTCATCAGATTCCGATTCAGATTAATTAATACTATACGTTGTGGTTGTTAATTCTGTCTTGAAGGTGATTGGTAAGGGAAAAGTGATCTACTCAGTGATATGATCCACTCGGTGGTAAAGCACGTTAACCGATAAGTAACTTTGAATAACCTTACTATGCATGCTGGAGTCTCAAATTCCACCCTTTCTTGAACTTCACCTTGGACTACTTTAGTTAATGCTCCGGCTTTCTAGTGTAATTTGACATCCTCTCAAAGAATTGGAATAATTCATAGTATACTTGATTATCCCCAATGATATGGATTAATACTACAAGTAATCTACCATGCAATAGTACAAGTGGGAATAACAAGGCACTTCACAAATAATCCGTCAGGCTAATTTGCTCGTAAGCAGTCTATGCTTTCACGGGGCATTATGCAAAAGACGAGGACAGGAATCCTATTGTTCACAATTTACCTTTGAATTGCACAAATAAAACTCGCTTAAAGAGTGTGACACCCCACCTGAAAATTGCAACCAGAGATACCAACCCCATCAACACAACCTGAGGACATCAAAACGCTTTGATTTTATGTTTTCAATACCTGCGAAAACGTCGCCATGCCGAGTCTAGATACGTAACTGCTGATTAAGTGATATGTCATGCTACCCTCGTTCATATCAAGCAACCAGAAACGACTCAAACAACAAGCCATGGAAGGAGCAGGATCGCGAAGCAAACCTACCAAAACGGGAATTAGGAGCCGGCACAAGCCAAATGAAACCCCGTATTCTTCTTTTTCTCCCACACACCCACACACCCACTCCCTCAAGCCAAAAATGTAACCCAACAAACGCGATCGCACACGAGAAATCAAAACAAGCATTGTTTGGAGCCAGATGTAGTAATTATGATTTATTAGGATAGTATTTTCTAGCTATGCTTTTGCATATATCATCCTATAGACAATAAAGAACACCACATATCTACATACACAAATGTGGTAAACGTTTTTCTTCTTTGGGTATATCTTCCTTGCTCCCTTACCTTCCTTTTCATTCCTTATCCTGCCAAAAACCGAATATGCCATGCCATAATTAAATTATAAAAGGTTTTCCCGGAGGAATGTCCGTATCTCCGTTTCGAAAGTGACAAATGAAAAAATATGTAAAACGCCGTACCCCAATGCTGCTTGCTTTATAGGAATACATAAATATAAAAAGGGGTAAATGCAAATAATAATGCAGTAATGCAAGTCCGATATGAACAGAATATCCCACCAATTCTAAATGCTAATTTCCTCTCCCTTATTTTTTGTGTTTTTTTGATGGGGAGGGGAAATTGATTTAGACGATCCAATAATAGGTAAGTAATAATACAATGCTTGTGAAGAGCCCGAAAGCGGGTTTTTGAACGGTAGCTGAAGACTTCTTTTTTGTTGCTGCTGCTGCGGTCGGTACACCTGCGATGGTTACAGTGCCGATGACGATTACTCCTGATCCATCGGGTGAGATGGAGAGGATGTCACCGCCTACTGTGATTCGACCTCCTGCAGTAAGGGTTTGACCCGCGAGTGCGACGCTGGTGATTGGTGCCTTGGAGACGTACGTGATCGTCTGCAAGGTTGCAACTTTTCCATTTGAGATGGTGGGTGATGGAGCATCGGTAGCGAGGACTAAGAGTTGGCCATCTCGCGTAATTGAACCGCCCTTTGAAAGTGTTTGAGTTCCAACCATGATGTTTCCTGCGGAGTTTGCAGTGTAGAGCGAGCTTCCAATGTTCACCACAGCTGGGGGTTGGGTAGAGAAAGGAGGAGCTGTGGTGTGTACACCGTTGATTACAACTGCTCCTCCTTGTGCGGCGAGGGAAATTTCTTGTCCATCGACTGTGATGGCTGAACCTGGGAAGAGAGTTTGAGAGCCAATGAGAAGAACGGATGATGGTCCTTTAGTCAATGTCTGAGAGCCTAAGAGAATAGGCGCGGCTGGCACGAAAGTTGGGCCAACTACACCAAGCGAAGTAACGAGAGACGATACATCCGTATTTGTCACTTGGGTTGACTTAGCCCCTGCGGGAAGGGGAGAAGCAGAAACTGGCTCAACTGAGATTGGTGAAGGCGCATTGACTGAGGTTACTGCTGCGGGTGCAGGTAGAGTTGGCTGAGGTGCGTTAGGTGCCTGACCTTGACTGGGTTGAACTTGAACAGGAGTGAGAACAGAGGTCGCAGCTGGGGGAGCTTGTGGATTCTCGACCTGTGAGATGCCCGGAATTGGAACAATCGATTGCCCTTGCTGAGGGGTTCCGGAGTTCGCTGGAGAAGCTGGTTGCTGGGTGTTCTCGGGTTGAGCTTGACCTTGTGGCAGAGCGGTGTTCTGTGGGTTGCCTTGGGAATTTTGCACCGGAGACGCTGGTTGCGTATTTTGTGGACCGGGTTCTTGTGTTTGCTGAAGCGGAGAAGGAGCTTGTTGCGACTGCTGAGGAGACCCAGGAACCTGCGATTGCTCTGGCGTTGTGTTTCCGCTTCCACTTCCTGAGCCCTGGGATTGTTGTGGATTCCCAGGTACTTGTGATTGCTGAGGTAAACCCGGAGCTTGGGATTGTTGAGGCGTACCCGGGGCTTGCGATTCTTGGGGAGTTCCGGGAGCTTGGGACTGAGCTGGATTTCCAGGAGCTTGAGTCTGAGCGGGGTTTCCTGGAACTTGTGACTGAGCTGGATTTCCAGGCGCTTGAGTCTGAGCTGGATTTCCAGGAGCTTGAGTCTGAGCTGGATTTCCTGGGGCTTGAGACTGAGCGGGGTTTCCTGGAACTTGTGACTGAGCTGGATTTCCAGGCGCTTGAGTTTGAGCTGGATTTCCTGGAGCTTGAGTCTGAGCTGGGTTTCCTGGGGCTTGAGTCTGAGCTGGATTTCCTGGGGCTTGAGACTGAGCGGGGTTTCCTGGGGCTTGAGACTGAGCTGGATTTCCTGGGGCTTGAGTCTGAGCTGGATTTCCTGGAACTTGTGACTGAGCTGGATTTCCCGGGGCTTGAGTCTGAGCTGGATTTCCTGGAACTTGTGACTGAGCAGGATTTCCTGGGGCTTGAGTCTGAGCAGGGTTTCCTGGAACTTGTGACTGAGCTGGATTTCCAGGAGCTTGAGATTGCGCTGGGGGAGGAATGACCGCGGTAATACCCACTCCACCATCACCTCCATTTCCTTGTCCGTTTGTTGGCTGAGGGGGAACGATAGTAACACCCACACCGCCTCCATTTCCTTGCCCACCACCCGAGTTTTGGGCTGGAGGGACTACAGCAGTAACGCCAATTTGTCCTCCATTGCCTCCATTGTCCCCGGTTTGAATTGGAATAGGAGGAATGACAGCAGTAATGCCCACTTCGCCGTTACCTCCATTCCCACCAGTTTGAACTGGGGGAATGACGGCGCTGATGCCCACTTCTCCACCATTGCCTCCATTTCCACCGGTTTGGACAGGAGGAATGACAGCAGTAATGCCGATTCCACCGTTCCCTCCAGTGGGATTTTGATTTCCTACTCCGTTGTTCCCACCTGTTGGAATGGAAATAGGCGGCTTACCGCCATTATCTCCACCCGGGACAACGATAGTGGGAGTTGGAAGAGGATCGATTGTGACAGGAGGCTTGCCGCCATTATCTCCTCCAGGCACCACGATAGTTGGTGCTGGCAAGTTTATGGTTGGAACTGAAATCGGGAGGCCAACTGGAGGAAGGGTAATTTGAGTTGGAAGCTCAATCGGCTTGGTCGGAAGCAGAGTCACAGGATCGGGCTTCCCTGGCAAATTTGTCAAAGGATCTGGAATAGTAGTTGGTGCAGGATTCTGATTTCCTGGCACTGTCACCGGTAAGCCAACCGGTGGGAGGGCCACTGAAGCTGAAATAGGTAACCCTACAGGAGGTAGAGAGACTTGAGTAGGAATTTCGACCGGTTTGGTGCCGGGCAAGATGGTGATTGGATCCGGCTTGGGAGAAGGCGCAGAATCTTGATTCCCTGGTACCGGAGGGTTCGTAGCCTTAACTGGTTCAACCGTCTTTGTCACTGGCAAGTCGACTGGTAAGTTTGTTAAGGGGTTGCCGATAACTGGGTTATTCGGTTTTGGATCTTCTGCTTTGGGAGTGTCTGTTTTGACCGGTTCAGGGGAAGCAATGGTGGTTGGTTTTGGGGTATCATCAACAGGAGCAGCAGGCTTTCCACCACCTACAGTAGTAGCTTCAGGTTTGGGTGCTTCGCTGCTTTGAGCGGGTGGTTGGGTATTTTCTGTAGGCTTTGGAACTTCAGCAGGTTTGGTAACTTCGGCAGGCTTTGTAACTTCGGCAGGTTTGGTAACTTCGGCAGGCTTTGTAACTTCGGCAGGTTTGGTAACTTCGGCAGGCTTTGTAACTTCGGCAGGTTTGGTGACTTCGGCAGGCTTTGTAACTTCGGCAGGCTTTGTAACTTCGGCAGGTTTGGTAACTTCAGCAGGCTTTGTGACTTCGGCAGGTTTGGTGACTTCGGCAGGCTTTGTAACTTCGGCAGGCTTTGTAACTTCGGCAGGTTTGGTAACTTCGGCAGGCTTTGTAACTTCGGCAGGTTTGGTAACTTCGGCAGGCTTTGTAACTTCGGCAGGTTTGGTAACTTCGACAGGCTTGGTAACTTCGGCTGAAGAAGCAGGTGGTGGGTCATTCGAAGTTGGCTTCACAACGACGGGATCTGGGGTCTTCGAAGGAGCTTGTTCTTCGCTGGTCGGTTTAACTACCACTGGGTCTTGTGATTTGGATGGGACTTGTTGCTCAGTTGTGGGTTTAACAACTACCGGGTCTGCCGTTTTGGAAGGAGCTTGCTGTTGTTCGGTTGTTGGCTTCACAACAATGGGGTCCGCAGACTTCGAGGGAACATTCTCTGTCGTTGGTGCAGCGCTTGGTTTGACCTCGGAAGAAGCTGGCTTCACTTCAGATGGGGCAGCGGCCTGTGTAAATTGTGAGTAAATGTAAGAGTGAGAGACATTGATTTGAATATTGTTCAAGAATTTCTCAAAGAATCAAAACTCTCTGATAATACTTTCAGTTATCCCAGATGATTTGGATAAACGAAGAAAGGGGGAGTGATGAATAGAACTTTTGGACATACCACAGAGCTTGGTTTCGACTCAACTGCTGCATTGACAGCGAGATTGACTCCCAGGTTGGCATCATGGGTAGTTGCTGCTGTTGACTATTAGTTCATATTCTTGTCCATGCGATTACTGAAATACAGTAAAACATACCTGCTACAGGAGTGATTACTGGAGTCTCCTTGATAACACTGGTGACTTCCTTCGATGGCACTGCTGAAGTCTTCGATTCTTGAACGACAGCAGCTTCGGATTTCGATGGTACAACTTGTGATGATGGAGCTTGCGTAGACTTGACTTCAGACACGGAGACCAGTTTACTCTCTGAAGTGGGAACAACCTGAGCTGATGTCTTTATTTCTTGAGCTGCTGATGATTCCTTTATCGCAGAAGTTGGTACTTGAACCGAGGTCTTGCTTTCCTGAACCACGCTTGTTGCTTTGACCTCTGTTGATACGGCTTGAACTGAGGTCTTGCTCTCGGGGACCACGACTGCTTCGGAGGATTTCGGTGCCTGCGAGCTGGCGACCGCTTGTGTAGAAGGTACTACTTGTGATGATGCTTGCGTAGCCTTGCTCTCAACAACTTCCGATTTTGACGCTATAGGAGTCGCGCTCGATTCTTTTGCTACCGCCGCCGAAGTTGCGACGACTACATCTGCTGCCTTTGTAGTAACACCGCGTAACTCCAACCTCCTTCCTCCCACTACCTCAACGACAGTGTCATTAATAGATTCCTGTACACGTTCGGGTGACTGAATAGCGACAGGTCTATCGATTTCCGGTGCCCAATTCTCTCTAATCACAACAATATCTAAATAAAAAAAGCGAGTGTAAGTGTTTCAGATACATACAACCAGACCATAAAATGATGACTAACCTTCGACGTGAGGCCTTTCCGGGGATGTGTTATGAGCGAGAGCTACAGCTCCAAACCAAAGCAAAAGATACATAATTGACGGGAAAGAAAGTCGTGACAAAATTCATCCCTTTGCAAGATCCGGTTTGAAGATATGACGAGAAAAGAGAGAAGGTCGCGAACAGCAGGTGACTGTGTCTATATCGTGGCCGCACTGCGCCCTCGCTGTGCCTTATTGCACCATGTTGGGGTGTTGGAATTAAAGGTGCAGCACCGACTTCCCCATGTGTGATCCGTCGCTCAATTGGCAAACACGCTGAAGCAGGGGTACCTATTTCTCCGTATACGGTTCCATGGATGATCAAAGATGTGCATTTCGTCCTGAGGGATCTGGTGGATGAAAAAAGCGGCGTTGAATAGCAGTTGGTAAGATTACTCATGAAGAAAAACGAAACGGCAAGGCACTGCAGGATTTTTTCATTCCACTTGGAACATTAATACAAACTCCCGGAGAAATTATTGAGAACAATTGAGGGTTCAGATAATAGAAGAATTATCGTGATGCCCTCAACATTGGAGAATTGATCGCGCCGCTTTATTTGACATGGGCGATGAGGGGCAGTGTCAGTGGGGAGATATTGCTGATGCAAGCAATTCTCACCTCAGTTACCCAGAGTAGTAAATTTGACTGTCAATCATGACGGCCTAGAAGGTGTAGAGCAACCGGCAGCCGGGAAATATGGTCGGGCTCTACTCTACAACCCCCATGTCGCAAGTGAACAGCCTCTTCTCTTGAGATGGCACACAGTCAGGTCAGGCACCGGCCAAAAATAACTGCAGTTGGTGGGTTCGCATGTCGAAGGATTTGGGAGGGGGTGTTGGTTGGAGGTTGGGGTGAGAAGGTGGTGTGGCATGCAGTTCGTC
The DNA here is from genome assembly GCA_001414455.1 of Hymenoscyphus fructigenus. Taxonomy (NCBI): domain Eukaryota; kingdom Fungi; phylum Ascomycota; class Leotiomycetes; order Helotiales; family Helotiaceae; genus Hymenoscyphus; species Hymenoscyphus fructigenus. The sequence goes on along the minus strand of LKUV01000022.1, from coordinate 246,993 downwards.
CCATGCACCATCAGGGGTATTCTCGCGTAGTAACGAATCACAGCTCTATCCTCGCGATGAAATATCAATTTGGGGTGAAAATGAAGCAGGGGTTCTCGTACAGACTCACCACTGGTCAACAGGCAATAGCGAGATTGCCGAATCAGCGTGGCTTGGCTCAATTTGCTGTTTGCATTTCGAGATTCCGGTTCACGATCACCAACTTGCGGGGCTGAGCAAGCCAAGAGTATCTATCACCAACGTTGAGCCGCAGACTAAAAATTGTCTCTCGGACGGAAGAAAGAAAAGTATTTTTGGAGTGCGGGGCAGATAGCGTGAAGATAACGAGTCGTCACGGGATATCACCTTAGACCAACATCAAAAGTCTCAAACTTCACGATACCAACTTGAAGGGTTTTAAAATGGCAGAAACGCGAAGGAAGATTCCGGAAGTAACGTGGTGTCTCGTACCCCCTTAGAGTTTTACACCGCATTATTCCGTCAGCTGGCTTCCTATTATGGTGAGATGATGGCAGGGGGCTGACTTGGAAAGCGGCACTCCTCTTAGCTACTCAGGAAAACGAGTTAGGGGATCTAGGACAATATGGTTGATTGTGCGAAATATTTACCTTGAAATACTATGAATATGGACATCAAGTTCTCCTAAATGTATTTAGATAAACATACCGAGCAATATGCCACTTTGTGATGTTCTTTACCCACGTTGCTCGGATGTATTTTTTCCAATGCCGCTTTGTTTGGGCAAGTCTCGGTTACGAACAAGATGCTCCTTCAGGATCATCTCGGTTTTCCTTCAGCGAGAGCTTCATCTCATCTCCACCATTTCTCACCACAGCTGTTGTGTGGTCGCCCAGTGCGAGGAGCCCCCTATTTCTTAGAACAAAATAGGGTTGCCTACTTCCTTACAAGCTCCACGATCACTTTCCTTTGGCGGCGCAACGCAGGTCCAGTGCAGGTAGCTGCAGGTGCAGGTGCAGATTACAGTAAAAATTTTGGTGTTGCCCAGAGTTACTTGGAAAGGATGAAGATGGGATTAAGTAGATACCAGAAATTGAAAATGCCAGATATGAAGATATGAAGAGTTGAGCGTTTCGAATGACAATAAAACCAACAATAGAGGCTCGTAGCCGCGCAGCAAGGCAGAAAGAACCAACCCAACCGCCGATGATCAGCGAACCGCCCACTATTTTTTTCCAACAAGCGCACGTCCCACATTTTCTACCTCTCCACGACGTCAACCCTCTCTCCCCAAGATAGCTTCAGCCTCAACAAGAGCACCGAGAAGATTTCCTGTTCGGGCAATTTCTCCCTCTTCAAAATGGAATCAAGTTTGTTTTACTGAAATCTATCCGGAGCGTGACTATTAATTGGTACAGTACCCACAACACTTGATCCCACGTTTTTTGGTCAACATGGCCATCCTTCAGATATAAATCTTCCCGAGGCTCCGCAAAGCTCAGCATGGGCCCAACATGGTCGCAGATCAAGCCTCGAATGGGCGAATGGAAGACTTCCTTCTACGATGGATTGTCAAGTACTGTTGGCTGTCTGCCCTGAGGAGTTGCATACAACGAGAAGCCCAAACACCAACATAACGATCACAGCCTCGCATCTGTCAAAACCCTGGCGCTTTCGAAGTCTGAACTTCACAACCTCTGTAAAGAACAACTTAAGCAAGCTTGTCTTCATAAAATCATGATCAACCCTGGTCAAAAACGTGTATGGTGTAATGCCGGACCCAAAGGCCCCAATTTACCGTGCTGACCCTATGCGCGTCTGGAAATCCTACAAGCCACCAAGCGATCCCATGGAATCAAAATCATGCGGCGCTTCGCCAAATCGGTCACATATTCTAGGTTAAAGCTCCCTATTCAGGTAATTTCGGAGAAATCGCGTGTTTCAGCATTTCATTTCCTCAGTCAGATATTCAAAATAAACTATCAGGATCACCTCGACTGTGCCAGATCCCTGAGCGAGTGCCAGCAAGCCGCCAGCCTTAAGTATACCGATTCCTCTTGAAATCATTCTTTGCTCGATGATTGCAAAATGTTGTCCTGGAATGCCTTCCCGGCGTTTGTAGTTGTTAACCTTCTTGGTCTGCCTACTGGTTTATTAGCTGCTGCTCTTTCTTCTTCTTTGGAATCGAGGGCTGATCCTGCTCCCCTTGTTGTTCCATCCAGTCAAATATGGTATGTCTTCCTCCTAAAAGCCTCCAAGAAGTTATTCATTAACGAAAGCTAGGGATGGAATCGATGGTCCTTGGTCGAGTTTTGTACTCAGTGTTGGATCACCGCCACAGAACATGAGAGTTTTGGCTTCAACGGCTAGCAATCAACCTTGGGTTGTTCTACCAGACGGATGCCTCTCGGCGGATGGTCCTGAATGTGCTGATAATCGAGGCGGTTTGTTCAACACTAGTGCTACCACATCGTGGTACGTTCCATCATGGTAAGTCCGATTTTCTTTTGGGTTCGAAAGTTTTGGGCTGCATTCGGTTTTAGTCAACGCATAGCATGACAGTAAGCTGGGTGTTGAGCATTAAGCTCCATATGAGCTGAATGCTCACATGACTGTCAAGGCTTACTTTCTTTCTTACTTGACTCGTCTGTTCATACCAGGTATGCTAATTCTTTGTTCCAGGATAAACAATACCAAAACCGCCGATGGACAATTCTCCGCTTCGATTGGATCAAACTATGGGCAGGCTGCGAGTTTATCGTACGGCTACGACAACGTCTCTTTGGGTTCCTCGGGCACTTTGCCTTCTCTTTCTGGTCAGGTTGTGGGTGGAATTACAACTAAGGACTTTTACATGGGCATGATTGGCTTAAGTCCTTTGTCTACGAGCTTCGCAGATACTTCAGCTCCAGCCATAAGTTACATGTTGTCGTTGAAGAACATCGGCCAAATTCCTTCGCTCTCATATGGATATACCGCCGGTAACACATATCGAAACAATAAACCAAACCCCGGAAGCTTGACTCTTGGAGGACACGATACTTCTCTTTATGTTCCAAACGCCCTTTCGGTCAGCTTCAATAATCAGACAACACAGGATCTCACAATCAACGTCAATAAAATAACCTTGGCTACTAGTACTGGAAATCGAACATTGAGCCCCTCCTCTTTCTCAGCATTCATCGATTCTACGACCCCATATATGTGGCTACCAATCGAAGTTTGCAAGCTGTTTGAAGATGCGTTCGGAATTACATGGGATGAAGAGAGTCAATTATACCTGGTCGATGCAAAGGTGACCAAAAAAATTGCGGACATGAACCCCACTGTGGCATTTACCCTCACGAATTCCACATCAAAGGTTCTGATTGATATTGCTTTGCCATATCAAGCATTTGATTTGATTGCAAAGCCGCCTCTCGTCAAGACTCTTACACACTATTTTCCTCTTAAAAGAGCTACAAATGCAAGTCAAATCACCCTTGGTAGATCCTTCCTTCAAGAAGCGTATGTTGTTCCTAAGACTCTCATAATTCATGACTAATTTTTATAGATACATCATCTCAGATTATGAACGTTCAACCTTTTCCGTGCACCAAAGAAATTGGGACGCGAAAGCATCCAATGTCACTGCTATTCTACCAAGTGGCGTGATACCTCCTGGTGCAACCGCTGCACATGCACCTTTGAACATCGCCGCAATCGTTTCTGGATGTATTGGAGGTGTGGTACTTATTGCAGTCATTGTTGTTTCGGTTATCATGGGCCGTCGTCATCACAAGAAAACAAAGCTTGAAGAAGCCGAACGCCATCAATCTGAATCCTCGATGCGTGGGTTTGCGCAACCACCGCAATCGCCATATCCTTCGACATACCTTGGCTCTTCCATGCACGAGCGTTCCATGCACGCAAAATCTATCTCTCCGTCCTCTCTTTGGGATCAAGAACCTCCTCCACGTCCGGACTCCCCAACCTCATTTTATCAATCAGAATACGATCCAGTTGAAACACAAACGATTTCCGGATTTGGTGCACCAATGCCATTCGGAACTCGGAGTATGGCTTTTAGTGCTGTTGACTTCCCAATGGACTACGAGCAAACCCTTATGGGCGACAGAAATTCACATATCAGGAATTCGCAATTGGAACCATTGCCTTTCTTCGAAGCAACTGCCATGCCAAAACCAATTGTTGTCTCGAAATCCAAAGATGAGGAGAAGACAGAATTCGTTTGCGAATTGCCAGCTCGAGAACAAGTTGGAAAAGATCGCTTAAATTTCAGCAAAAAGCCAACCTGGATATGAACGCTACTGAAAGAGGAAGAACCACATTACGGCTTTTGAGATGTGCCAATAACTCACGGATTTGATTTCGCGACTTCCAGATTCGCTATGCTTCACAGTCAACACAGTCCAGCAAGAGAACTCAGACATCTGACAAGAAAATCCTTCGTACTCCATCACGAAGAGAGGATCCTTCTCGGTCACGTTAAATTTGACGTTCCCAAAGGATTTTTACGTCTCCGCCAGGATACGCGCCCCACCACGCCTCATCCGCAGCCCAACTTCAAACCGCACACAACACAGCGATCAATTGACATCATGGATTGTCAAGTTTCGAATGATTCCAAATGGGCAGAATTCTGCCAGACCACCTCGTGCAATTCAATCTTTCCTCCTGACAACAATCTAGCTCATCGATGTTTGAGTTCTCCTGCATATCAACCCTTTTCACACCTCGGGATTCTTGAAGGCCTCGTAAATGAGGTTTTACCCGGAATTTGCATGGGAAAAGGGGTGTGCATATAAGTTGCATATTCATTTCCACCATCACAGGGAATACCATTTGTGTCTTTTTAACTTCTATTTTATATATTTTTCCAGGATGGGTTATTTATTATTGTCCTGTATATTTTTTTGTACGCGTTCGTCCTCATTGACAACCCACTTTTACCTTTTCTTACTCGTCATGAGTTTACCTCCTCTTATTGGATGGTGTTATTTGCATATATATTTTGGTCATGTTTTTTGTTCGCGCATTTGAGAGGAGTTTTTATCATACATTCGCTTTGCATTTCTGGAGGAGTTATTGGGATCTTTTTTCCTATCTAGTCGCGATCGCATTTACAAAATAGGTTTTGGGTTTTTCTATTTCTTTTGTTGGAGATGTATTCTATATATCTGTATTCTTAACTTTTATTGGTGGAGAGATGGGTTGGTACGGGGACAGGGGATCAGAGAGAGAGGAGTATTTGATACTCGTTACTCATAAAAAACAAATCAATAAATAAATATTTGAAAATTTGTGTTGAATTTTTCTGTCTCCTTTGATTACAGTGCCAGTTGCTAGCTTACTCGAGTTTTCATGAAATGTAAATCTACTACCCCTCATACCTGGTACTCTCGTACACTATCTCGTGTTTCACGTGATTCTTTACACGCAAGGTAGGGGAATGTGAGTTTGCACCATTAATGTAATTCAATTTTCACTCTGGGAATTTTTAAAATGTCCTCAAAACAGGATGTTCAATTCCATCACATGAAATCAACGTGACGAGTTTTATCACCTAGGGAGCTAGATACGTTTACAATGCGCACGTGACAACGCTTAGAAGGTAACTTCCTCCAAGTTTTATACCAAACGCTTTCACAAGAGTTAATATGCATTGTGGCTTAGAGTAAAGTCGTTGATGTATTTTTATTGATGTCAGAAATATTCTCATAATTGGAGATAGTTAGATGGCCACCCCCTTTCTCGCTTCTCGCAACTGCTACCTTCAATCTTTTTAACCTTGCCTTATAACTATGAGATGAGAGAAACAAGGCATAGAGAGGAGAGCCTCGTAGGGAAAAATTCCGTCATCTAGGCATCCACGCCGACTATGTTTGCTCCCCACTCAAATTGCAAACGGACGGCGCTTAGCGACCCGACCCTTACGGCGACCTTGAGGCTGGCAAATAAATATCGTAACTCAGCCGTTTTACTCCGTTGGCCACCCACAATGTTACAACCTATCTTCTGGTTTCTTTCTGGAGCTCTCTTCTTTGCTTCAACAAAAAAGGCAAACGATTTTTAATTCGACAACCATAACCACTCCGCTGAAAAAACCCCCACCATAACCACAAGACAACCAACAATCAGTGTCACCATGACCAATACCAAACATTTCGAAGGATCTACCACTACCTCATCCTCGTCCACGGGAGCAAATACACCAACGCATACCTCTTTTAACGATTATTTTGACGAAACCCCAAACCCCCTAAAAGCTAGCGATGACATTCCTTGGCCCGGTTCAACATACATGATACGCTCCTATCACAAACATCACATTCTCACGCTTGCAAACGGCATTCTTCAATTGAAAGAGCAGGCTGTCGAAGGGGGAGGTTGGCAATGGAAGTGCGTCGAGAAGGACGGCTGGTTAGGCTTCGAAAATACGGTTTCGGGGACATTTTTAGGACATGATAACGGTGGTAAATTTCGTGCAACGGCTCCCCATCACCAAGGCTGGGAACAATTTTGTGCCAGGAAATGTCCTGAGGGTGGTTATTTATTGTTGAATATACATTGGTGGAAACTTTGGAAGATGGATACGGGGGAGTTCGGAACATTGATACAGACGGAGATGGGTGGCGCGCCCAATGAACCAACGAAGGAGGTTGGAGGGTCACTTTGGGAATTCGTAAAAGTTTGACTGAGATATATTCACGAAACACGAGAACTGGACTGGATAGAGGTTTAGGTGTGTAGGAAATGTGATTTGTTCGTTGGCGTGTAATTGGCTTGGTTACTTGGATGAAATCTTCGGAGGAGATCCATGTCATTCCGAGTTCTTCAATGTTTGGGGGCATGTAAAACGATAAGTTCTGGTATGAATTGAAGTCTGTCTCCTTCTAGCTTGTTCTATTTCTTCTTAAAGGCGCAAATATGCTCTGTGGTTTAGTGTTCTCTTATGTTGACACTCCAGTTACCATTTGTTGATAGGTACGGTGATATCTGTGCAATAAAGCCTGTTATTATTCTTGCAGGCAGCAAGGCAGAATAGGATTGATGGTTTATATAATTATAAGTTTATCTTTTGAGAAATAATTCAAGGAAATTAAGCCTTTCACTCTTGCTTCTAGGAAGTGCTGCATTGTAACACCATTCATGCTCTTTCCAGTATTGGTCTGAATGGAAAGGCTGACCTGAATAGCATTCTTGCTGTTTTGCCACAGATAAAAACTTTAGCAGGGCAATATAATTGTAAGAGATCCAGTAATGGCTTCGTGTTCGCTTATACCCAGGTTTTATTACCCTGACGATTCTTGAGTGGCCAAACATTTTTTTTGTTTGAGAATTACTAGATTAATGAGAAACTCTGTTTCATATATTCTCGAACAATTCTTGTAATTGTGCTTGACTGTCTCAACAATTCTTAATGGTGCACGCCGTCATAATTAACTCGATTGTGCCAAACGCAGGGGGAATATCGAGTATGTCCTTTAAACGAGGTCACTATATGTTTAGATAGATGAATGAAAATTGCAAGTGTTATCTAATTATTAACTATGAAAAAAGACCGCGATCTAATATATGTTATACAGTGCCTGCTTTGGCCTTTCCCCCAGGGCGCCAATCTATCCCAGTATGCCAGTTCCGGTATCCCAAAATCGTGATTCATAAGATTGGAACCACAAGTCTATGAAGTTCCAAAATATCATACAAAGGCTTAGCCCAACTCCAGCATCCAGACTTGCAGATGGGGACATCAAGTCTATAAAGTTCCAACTCATAGAATTGGGTAACAAATGCAGTGACTCCGAAAGTAAAAGCGCTGGAGTACCACAATCCATTGACACAAGTCTCATCAGTTGATGCTGGGATGGTGACGTTTCCGGTGTTGCTGATGTCGAATTTGCTGTTAAGGCTGAAGTTGTTAATGAGTTATGGTCTAGCTTTAACACCGGAGGAGAGATCGAGGAAGACACCGAGAATGTTAACTCCGATCGTAGCGGTCAGTTCGACGTAAGGGCTGACTTGTGCATCGATTGTTGCTGAAATGTTAGTCTGATGAGTGTAGATTGGTGTCCATCCTGTAGCAATAGTATTCTTGCTGTCAAGGAAATCAACATAACGTGTCCGGCTGCAAGATCGGCAGTGAGGTCTGCTGAGATTTTGACTTGACCAGAGACAGCAACTTCAACACCAACAGCGAATTCAAGACGTGGACCGACATCTAAAAGCAGAGACGTAAATGTCGGCTGGGGAGAATGAGTAGACATCGTCATTATATGCAACTCCGGCAACGACCTTGACATTTGCAGAAGCTGCCATGGTCATATCCATGTCAACAGAAAACCTACTTGCTTTAGCCTTGAAGATGTTGTACTTCAAATATCCGCTGAGCGCGATGGATCCACCAATTTTTGGACTTTCAACTGAGATGCTGAGAGTCTTTGTAATCGGATTATCATTGAGAGTGAGAGTTCCTGGCAAGTCGCCTAGGAAAGTTGAAGTGACAACACCACGCTTAGCAGTTGGAATAGGTTTGGTGAAAACAACATCCACATCATAAGTAGAGTTTTCGAAGGTAGACTTGGTTGTTGCGGCCATGATGGTATGTGTAGTAGCATCAAAACTCATCTTGTCAACAACGCAAAGACCACGCTCGTTACCTACATCGCAATCCCCCAAATGATTTGTGAACAAAGTGAAAGAGGATACTGGCCATGCTGTGAGACTCTCATCGTAATCGTCAGCGTTTCCGAATGTGACGTTCACAATTTTAGCAGAGCAGTCGACCTTAGTAACAGATTCGATATCTTCCAATAGAACTGAAGGGTGCTTCATTGTTGCGTTGATTTGAGCAAGCATCATTGAGCTGACACCAACTGATTGGTAGTCGAGAGTAACGTTTGACAATGGGACAAAGGGGGTGCTTTATTGAGCAATGACAGAAGCATCTCTTTTCTTGAGAGAATCGGCGGGGATCAAGAAGGTTCCAGTACTGGAGATAGGAGCGAGAATAATTTTCAAGTCTACCACAGCCGCTCGAGGGAGTTCTTGTCTCTCCTTCAATACTTTGAGCCGTGTACAGGGGAGAGGATTGCCGACGCTTCCAATGAAGGAGTTGCAGACGGCGAAGCTGTTGGAGCTCCAGAGGCGACGGAGGGAAAGGCGGCAGCCAGTAAGGTGATGGTGCGAAGAGACATCGTGCAGTTGGAAAAAGTACAAACTTTCTAAAAACGAGTGTAGAAGTTGTCGAAGTGAGTGACTGAAAGAAATAGAAAGGAAAAAACCAAACTGTAAAAAGAAAGTGAGATTGAAGGCGATGGAGAGAAAAGAATTCATTGCGAGAAGCGCCGTACTAATACTATTTTCCAGATTGTGAGCATATCCCCAAATTGGGAACCGAGACGGCGTTCCCGTGGCATAACTCCATCTTGTTCTTTGAACTAGCACGAACCATACATGACTGTGGAGTTATGATAAGTGACAGTTTGGAAACTGGGATACCCCACAAGATGCAGGTGCTTTTGCGTTAAGCGAGTTTCGAGTTAACAAAATACGGCGATCATAGGTGACCAGATACGGATTCATTCCAGAAAAATGTCCAAAACGAGACTCAGCCTCTATGGGTCGCCAAGTTCTTCTTGAATAATTTCCCAATTCGGGAGAAAATGTGCCGGTGGTAGGGTATCCGCGGCCCTACATTCAACTTTGGAAAGATGAGACGAAAATTAATGGGAGATCAAGTCATTGCACACAAGAAAGGGCCAAAGGGCTACAGTATTGTTGACTCCTAGATGAACCTGTTGTTCCGGAAGGGAGAGAAGTAATTTCTAGATCTAAGTAATTACTTGAAATGGTACGCATGTACAATTAGAGCAGTAACATAGGGACTTGAATATAGAAAATAATGTAATACAACAAGTATTTAAAATGACAAAAATAGAAAATCTCCTGGGTAATGAATTCTAGAAGTTGATGTTTTATTGGACCGGTGTCTCAATCTTCTAGTCAAATTCCTATAACACGTTTAATTCTTCAAACAAAATTACAAAAAAACGTAAGGCTATGAAATTCCCAGAGGGACGCCGTGAAATTATACCCAGCAGTTTCATTCCTGAAAAGCTCTAGAAGGTATTTATGATGGCGATTCTGAGGAAGTGTATTCCAAGCCAGTGACAACAGAAAATGGTGAAAGCTCAGGTCAACTCACGAACTGACTGACCCTGTCCATGTTTTGAACTCATCTCTCCAAACCTTAAGAACTGGGGATGGGCACGTGCCATAAATCGTCTTTTCAAATTAAATGGGCCAAATTTAGACATCAACAACTGCAACTTTGCCAGGGAGATGCAGCTATCCGGGAAGACATTCAAGATCAACGTATTACACGCGATTTTTTTTAAGAAGCAGAAACAGGCACTTACTTTCAGACAAGTTTGCCTCATGGGCTCCTATGGTATAATTTAATAGCTTTGTGAATCTTATGAGCGGAGCGGAGGGTGATGTCGAAAATAGGAAATTTGAAAAGACTCATAGGGTCGTTTGCACATTTGATATTGGCTAAAAATCAACATTACCTAACGCTTGGGATTCCTTGACTTTGAAGTGGTGACTAGTTCCCAAACTTCATCGAGAGCGGTCGTGGTGTCATTGTGCCATGTGCTCACTACATCAGCTAAGCGCAAAGAAATATGATGGATTCCAACCTCAAAAAATGGCAAAGTTCAGACTATTCCGCTCCATGTGTCGTGCAGTATTGAACTTTGTTACAGCAGGGTTGTCACGGAGCACTCAGATTCGGCTCATGCCGAGTCGAGGTTTTCATTGGCCACGTCGCTTGAGTCACTTTCACATACAAACAACATCAATTGGCAGATATTTCTACTGTTGTTCTTTCGTTGACCACGTCACCCATATGATATTGCTTTCTTGCCCGATTGACATCACTCCTTGGTGCACAGATGATCAACTGTTAGATGATTAGCACACGTTCAATTTGTCAGAGAAAGATGGGAGTTACCGGCGACAGGAAATCCAAAAGTCACATCGTTATGCATTACATATTTGTCTCTCGCTCAATAATCCCAAGCACATCCTTATGGAAAAAGTGGCCATACCCTCCGAAGTCGACGACCAACTCGCTTGAATTTGACGGGGTCGATTTGGTGACGTGAGGCAACTTCATCCAGCTTATGATCCTTTTTGGGGTTGATGACTTCAGACACCAAATGGTACTGAGGTGCATTGCACATGTATGCTGCTGTTCGGTAGAATGTCCAACGTGATGTAAATTTTCCAAACATGTAAGCGTAGACTGGTAGGTGACGATACGTAAAAGGCGGCAATTCTCCAACCGGAAACCCATCATACTCGGCTCGAATGATTGAAAAGAAGACATCTGATGTCTCACTGAGTTTTTCGATGAATGTGTTTGCCTCCTCCACTTCGCGTATTTCCTCCCTGACTCGGTCGCAGTACCAAGATGGCTTTTGTCGTGTGAGAGTTAGCATTCCATGCCATCGTCTTAAAAGCTTGGTGCAGAGAAGCTTCATAGTTGTGGTGGCGACAATGGGTGATGAGTCAGGATAGCGTAGGAAAGAAATGTGATGTTTGAATAGTCAATTGGCGAAAATTGAAGGGGTTATTCTATTCTGTTCTAACGCTAGCAGGGGCCCCTGTACGCCACCACTTACCCCTTCCAAGTTCGATATACCATCTCACGAACGTGCACGATTTTACTCCACTCCCTCGACGAAAACAGCACTTTAAACGAGCACACCTACCGCCATGAGGTCGATGTCACTATCTAAACCCACTTTCCAAGCAATTGAGCCTCAAAAAGTGGCCCCTGTCAGGCAAATGGTATATCGAACTTGGAAGGGATACCCCTGCACCTTATTCGCTTTTCTAAGGGGGGATACCCCCCTTCAGCCCCCCGGCGGAAGGGATACCCTCCTCGCACCCACCCGTTGTGGGAAAGCTGGACGTGGTATTGCGATAGACGTGATACTCGAGGATTACACAAGTAATAGCTTGGGCTTCTCGTGTTTTCTACAACAAACTGGAAAACACATCGGTACTACTACAATCAACATTTCGGAGGGCAACATATGACACGTTTGAGTCAAGTTGAAATCTTGGAATCATCACCAGCCATTTCTCCAATCAACTTTTCATCACACAAGCAACGCTGGGTTCTTATAAAGAGGGCTGCCAGACCGCGAGCTCCCCATCTCAACTCTTCCCAGCTGCATGCGAAGTTGATGTTTGGCTCAACCAATTCTTGAAACTCCCCTCCCACCCTCCACACATATTTCCCACCCTCGATACGATAACGCCAAAAAAGAAACAAGGACGAAACAAGCATCATGACGACCCCAGAGGATGCGCATTGCAAGCAAGACTTCATTGCCCCTACCGACAAGAGACCAGTGGTAATTGGCTTGTATGGAGTGTCTGGTTGTGGGAAGACCCACCTCATGAACCAACTCAAGGAGCTTTGTGCACCCCTTCCTCCTTTCGACAAGCTAGTATCCTTCAGGTACTACGACGGATCCGATGTCATCAAAAAAGCTAGTGACGATAATCTTGAAGAGTTCAAGAAGTCCTCGGAGGATGAAAAGAAACGGTTGCGTGAGCTTGCTATCGACACAATCAGAAAGGAGTGCGCAGAAAGCAACGCTTGTGGGGTTGTTGCTGGTCATTACATGTTTTGGGACAACGAGGAAGACCCAGAGGGACAAGAAGTGTGTACTCAAAAGGATTTGGAGACATATACACACATCATCTACTTGGAGGTCCCCCCTGCTGTCATCGACGAACGGCGCCGAGGCGATAGCAACAGAGCACGTCAAACTGTATCTGTTGATCACTTGGCAAAGTGGCAACAAGCGGAGAAGACTAGACTTCGACAACTTTGCCGCGAGCATGGGATTTTGTTCTTGACGTTGCATCATTCTGAGGATGACACAATGCTACACAAAGCCGAATATCTGCGAGATGAGTTCGCCACCTATACCGAATCTGACAACATGTGTCTCGCAAAGATGAGGGTAACCGAAATGATTTTATACGCCCAGCACGAATTCAAGAATGAATTGGAAACCATGTTGGTATTTGATGCCGATAGAACATTGTGTGCAGAGGATGCAGGTACCATTTTCTGGAAAAAGCTGTCCAATTCTATGAAATTGAAGCCAGATGAGGAAGGTTGCCCACTGAAAAATCTGTTTGGGAGTCGCTTGAGATACTCATATACCGCTTTTCGTCAAGCAGCATTACTGTACGAAGAGTACACCAACGTCGATGAGTTTGATCGCCTCTGTCGCGAAGTTGCATCAGAAGTGACCATGCACCCCGAGTTTGTCTCTTTATTGAAATCAGCAGCCAAGAGAAAACACGTTGGCGCAGTGGTTGTCACCTCGGGGCTCCGTCGTGTTTGGGAGTATGTCCTTGCGAAAGAAGGCCTTTACAATCATGACAAGTATGATTGCGTGCGAGTAATCGGCGGGGGACGCTTGTTCGAGGGCGATGCAGGGGGTAACGGGAAAAAAGAGGTGGTCGTTACAGCTGATGTGAAAGCTAAACTGGTGATTCATCTCAAGAGCATTCATGGCTTGTATGTTTGGGCTTTTGGCGACAGTCCTCTGGATTTGAAAATGCTGCATCAGGCGGATCGAGCGGTTGTTGTGGTTGGCGAGGAGAAAAACAGAAGCAAGACAATGGATGCCGCATTGGCCGCCGAGATCGATAAAGGCTTTAAAGCCCACCAGGCTTTGATGCCCCCCAGCAATACCTCGTCGCGGCTTGATACCAAGATTCTTCCCTTGATCCAGCTCACACAAGAAGGGGCCTTCAACTCTATACTCGGCTATTCTGGATTCCCGGTTTTTCACGCGACAGAAAGTAGCACGGCAAAGCTGCTGATGACACCAACACGCAATGCCGAAGTTGTTGGTACTACCTTGAGAGAAGCTCATCGTCGTGTGGGAATGTACTTGGCCATGGAATTTTTGATACGGAGCGAAGTGATTGGGCTTGAGAAGGTAAGACTACAGAGATTTGTTCGTTGCTCTCGGTCACCTACTTCGGTAAACATTGTGCGAAATGGTCTAGAATAATTAAAACTATTATTTGAGAAGATTTAGGACAATTGGAAAATCGATATCTTCCTTGTCTTAAACCTTTTCGATTCATAGCTATGATTGCTCGAGAAGATCTTGCACAATAAGCTAAAGTATGCCGAAGAGCAGAGAACAAACTTCATATCATTGACCCCATACTCAAGAAACCTGAGCTAACCTGAAGCAGTTCCAAATTCCTCACGTCCTAGGCAATACCGTGGAAGGGTTCAGACTCTCGAACGAGCAGCATACGGCAATTATCCCGCTCATGCGAGGTGGAGAGCCCATGGCCTTCGGTGTCAGTGATGCTTTCCCACTAGCAATGTTCATCCAGTAAGTTATGGCGCTTGAAATTGATTGAGCATCGGCTTACTCAACCAACAGTGCGAAAGAGCCTACAGACCTCAAGCCAGATCATTTAAAGGGACTGCAGACCGTGGTGCTTGTTGACTCAGTAGTGAATAACGGAAATACCTTGGTGCAATTTGTAGAACATATTCGCAAGGAATGTCCTGAGATACGCATCGTTTTTGTTGCGGGTGTTGTCCAAGTCAAGGCATTTTCTTCCATCAGAAAACGGCTTGGCCCAAAGGAGGAACTGAGCCTGGTCACACTCAGAATCTCTCAAAACAAGTTTACCGGCAAGGGTACTACTGATACCGGAAATCGACTGTTCAACACCACTCATCTGGACTAAGTGCGAAAGGGAGGAGATGGATTGGTGAACGCTTGTATGTGCATGGAAAATATCAAATACATAGAAATTGCAAGAGAAAGAATTGAACTCAATCTGCGTCTTGCATGATCATCAACCATAAGTGTAAACAGCATGTAGTACCGAAACCCCCAAGGAATGAGCTCAGCTCAACCTAATTTATGATTTTCCCGATAAGTACCAAAGCAAATAATTAACCGCGATCCTCAAGTCCTCAGCCTTTACAACCTCATGCACCATCGGATCATCCGCAACACCAGGTTGTCTCATAACCACAATCGGATCCCTCTAATACTGATGAGCCATATTTCCCTTCGTCAACGCCTTCGCACACTCATTAATTTCCGACCCATCCATCGAGGCTCCCTCTCGGACTGTGATGCAGACGGTGTGAGAGAGATTAAAACGTCGCCAGTAATCGGCTTTGATGGGGATATATTGTCTCCCTGGTCGGCCTGCGGCCCAGGGCTTGGGGTTGGGGATTTGCAGGATCTGATCGAGAGAGGGCTTTTCCCAGCCTTCGCCGTAAGGGTCAGGGCAGTCGATCCAGGTTAGTTGCGGGGTTGGGGAGTTGTAAGGGAAGTGGGTGGCGCTGGGTGGGTTTCTCTTAGACACAAAGAAAGATATCGCGTCGTCAGGAACTTGAGGAGAAATAAAGCATTGACTTGATTACGAGTTCAAAGATAATACATATATGATAAGAGTAGCTAGGTGGCGGAGAAGTGAAATGAGGATAATACATCCTTCAGGTTTTGAGTACCCGGTTCACTAGTAGGAGCAAGATAAGATCTTATCTAATGAGAACACCAATCTACAGGATGAAGAGATATACAGCAGTGGAAGAAATCACAACAAAAATACAAACCGAAATTCAAACACAAAGAAACAATTTTACAAAACAATATAAGAACAGCTCATCCACTCTCCACCTTATTTATTCCAATGGTCATCGCAGTTTTCCAGTTCTCTATTCCCAGGTAACACAAGAATAATAGCTCGGGTATATTTTATCCACCAATTATTGTATTGGTCAATAATATACCGATTTCACCAAGGATTCGGACTTTTCAGGAGAATAAATTTCTTCACTTATTATATAAAAAGAATGCTTTCTTGCTTTCCCCGTATTTAGTCGGTTTACCTAACTCTCAAAAGCTCTCTTCTTACATTTTTCTACACCAATTTAGGGGTGGGGTAGGGAGTGTAAGCCGAGTCTTACAAGACGCACTAGTAAGTTTGTAAATTTTTGATACAATAAACAAGATAGGAAAACAATAACAAGAAGTATAAGAAAAAGTAGTAAACAGTTAGAGAATACTTTTCTTATATATATGTCTTAATTTCCCTATAAAAAAAACAAGACGAGAAACATCTATTTTACTATAAGAGAGGAACTCTAGTAGAACTAAACGGTTTAACTCAAAAAAAATTAGCAACCTTGGCATCTTATTGACTAATACCATGACCTTATTGGTTAATACAATAATTAGTGAATAAAATATAACGTATTTCCCAGGTGAGCCGATCACCTGGGTGAGCCGATCACTCGAGCATAATATCACAACTTTGAATATATTGAAACACGATATGCGACCCTCTTTACTATAGAGTTAGGCTTAATTTAGTGGTGGCATTTTATATTTTAAGAGGAGTGTCGCGTTTTAGTGTTCTAGTGATCGGCTCACCCGGGTGATCGGCTCACCTGGGAAATACGTTACCAGCTTAAATAATACTCTGCTATTTCTGGGTTACCCGGGATTTGAAAGAAAGTGCTTACGTTGCCATTCAATGGATAGTATACGTCTATGTGTAGGTAACCTACCCTTGGCGAGGAAAAGGTTCAAGATATCCATTTATATGAAACCCAAATATCTTGCGAAAAGGTCGTGCTATTTGCAGGTCACCTACTAACTTTTCTATATATATAAATATCTTGCAAACAATGTCGAGTTATTTGTAGGTTACCTGTGAATAGTCGTGGGGCGTTATTTGGAGTTGCTATTAGTAGGTGACTTACTAATACTGATATCTGGCAACAAAAAATAACGAGCTGTGGGGTTGATTCCAAAGTAAAACCTTGAACCGACCAACTTGAAATCTAGGATAACTACTTAAACTCATACAGGAAAGTTGGTGTCGGCAAGCATAACAAGAGTCATCAAGTGAGGTTAAAGCCCGTTCCATTATCCCCTACGAGCCCACTTCCTCAAATCCCAACTAACTAGCTAGTCCTCTCAAACTACAACCAGCTCCCTCTCAAACATCACCCCACCCCTCAACCTCCCTCTCCCAATCCTCCGGAGCATCCTCCTCCACCTCCTTCCTAACCTTCTTAACCACCTTCGCAGACTTATTCCCCAAAATAGTAAAACTACTCCTAACCCCAACATCCGCCACCACCGGCGCCGTCCTCCTCCCCACCCCCTTAGCAACCTGACTCCACCCCCCTCCCCCAGCCGAACTCTCGTCCTCGCGTCTGAGCACATTCAAACTCGCATCCACAGCACAAAGTGTACTCCCAGTTGCAATTCCCAGACTATTAATCTTCTTACTAATAGCTAGCTTTATACTCGAAAGATTAGCTTCCAGCTTCGCACTTGGTGTAAAATGAGCGACGAGTGGTTTGATGACGATATCGCCCGATGGAAGGAAGGAGATTTCAGAGGAGAGGAACCCAGCTGTTGAGAAATCGGGTTGGATGTCTGAGTGGAGTTCGTCGATTGTGAGACCGAAACGGGGGGTGAGAAGGAGAAATGCGTTGTAGGGTTCTGCATTTGCTACTAGGGATTTTCCGAGACTGGTTGGTTCTGCGGCAACAGGCGCAGGTCGCAACTTGATGCATTGTGAAAGCGTTTTCATGGGTGCGGATACGAATCTTGGAGTTTTGAAGATGGAGACCTATTGATCAATGTGTTAGCATATATTTTCCATTTGTAAGAAGAGCAGAAAACAGCGGCCTCTTTCTAGGTACAGTGCTAGGGTACTGCTCGTAAAAAGAGCATATTGTCCCAGAGGGCCTGGAAGAATATGGTTCATTGTTCGAAAGGGTTGGGAGAACTGAAGCATGTTGTCCCAAAACGTCTGGAAGAATATGATTGATGGTCCGAGATAGTTCGGACAATTCTCCATCATTTCCCAAAATACTTCGGGTAATGCAAAACAAGAAAGAAAGAATACTTACATGTCGATGTGGTTCAGGGTCCTGACTTTCGCTATCAAGACCAAAGTCCTCAGCCAAAGCATGTATAAACGCCCGCTGCGTAGCTTGCATAGGCTTAAATCGCATCCTTTTCTCCTTCTCATCAGCTGCAAACACCCTAAACTCCCGCTCATATTGCTGGCAGAATTTCGGGCTATCCTTGAACATATCGAGGGTGGTCTGAGAATAGGGTATATGATCATCGAGATGAGTTGTAGGATCGATATTTAGAGCCGCCGCAAGCTTAGCGTTACGTTGAAGTTTTAGACAATCGTCGTTGCAATCCAACGTCTTTTTGGAGTTTCCGTCACTGGTTTTGGACGCCAGGCACTTGACGGCTTGCTTTTGGTTTTGGCAGTCGCAAGTGATGAATGTCTTCGCTTGACAAGGCGTTCCTTCCTTACACGGATAGGGGGCATGGCATGGATCCGAACAGGAGTGCTCGCATACCGTCTTTTTACGGCCACATGCCTGCACGCAGGGCGATGTGGCATCCTCGCACTGCCCTCCTCTGTGGCATGTCTTCTGACAGTAGTGATTGCCGCATTTGAGCTTCTTTCCACATGGTAGACCGCACCGGACCTCGCTAAACCAACAGGGTTGGTTTTTCAGGGTCTTTTTGCCACAAACACAGGGCTTTTCAACCAAAAAGGGACATTTGGGGCACTCCTCGGAGTCTTCGTGGCACTGGTGCTTAATTTGGCGATGTCCGCAGGTCCGTTGGCGTGTGCAGTCAAATCGGCATTCAGGGGGGCGAGTTCCACACGGCTGAGGGGGTTGTAGGACTGTTTTGCCGCAAGCACAGCTTATCTGTTTTGCAGTCAGTACTTCCTTCTTCTTTGGGAAATTGTGCCAAACAATTAGGGTAATTCAGCCCATTACCCGAGACGCTTGGGAGAATGAGAACCTTAAATTCTTAATTCTGCCAAAACGTCTCGAACAATACCAAAAATTATCCAAAAACGTTTGATAAATTGAGAATTCGACTTACCTCGTCAAAAACAGCCTCAAGACAACTTCCACAAGGACCCTTATGGCACAATTCCGCGCAATTATGATTTCCACACTTCAAAGGTCGATCACAAGTCCGAAGACAAATATGCTCAGCCTCAAAGTTTCCGGGTCCCAAATTTCGGCGTTTTCGAGCTGCCATTTGTCGTTCACTCGCCTTCTTCTCTCCTGGACAACAATGCTCTCCACACTCATGCCGTCCGCAATTCAGGGTAGTTCGATCAACTCGCATGCACATTGGAGGCTCTTCCATTCCCTGGTGACAGAAAGTTTTGGAGGTTGTTCTTCCACATCGACAATTAATATCTGTGGTTTGGAAACAAGGTGAGCATTCTCCGCTGTGACATATATCTTTGCAGAGATGTCCACAGGCAAGCTGTTTGTCACAGATTTCCTTGCAATGTGGAATAGGTGCTGAGCAAGTCTCCCGAGGATGCTCGAGGAGTTCCGTCAATGGAGTCTTTCCGCAAGGACAGTTTTGGACGACGTTTGGTGAGTATGGACAGTGGGCCGGCAGTAAATCTTGAACATGACATGTGATTTCGCAGAAGTGATCCGGATTTCCACAGTCGTAAGGTCTCTTGCATTCAGAACCGCAATTGAACGATCCGATCCAGGTCTCGTCGTTCAATTGACTTTCCCGTTCGTCCTCTCGCTCGGAGCAAGGCATAAATTTCTGTTCTTTGCCACAAAAGCATCGAGATTCTATGGGAACTTCACAACTTCCACATAAGCCTTCATGGCAACTCCTCTGGCAATTATGCTCCCCGCAAGGGAGAACGTCATCACAGATTTGGCCACAGCCCCATCCGCTATCGTAATTCGTATCCAGGCACCGCCTACTTGAGGTCTCCTTTCCACAAAAACATGGTAGAGTAGGTCCCATATGACCACAGGGCGGGCAAGGTCCAGCATGGCATACAAGCTCACATGGATGTGGACAATGTCCTACTCTAGCTTTAGAGCAAGTCTGTCCACAAGAATGTGGTGGTAATCCCGGCAAGGATCGAGGCTCTATTCCGAGTCAGCATGGGTCTTTCTTCTTTGGGAAATTGTACGAAATAATCTCGGACAATTAAAAATATTGTTCTAATAATTTAGAAGAATGAGAAATTCGATCCTTCCTCTTTGGGAAATTGTGTGAAGTGGTTTCGGACAATGAAAAATATTAACCGAGATGGTTAGGACAATTGAGAAATCGAATCTCTCATTCTTCCAAACTATCTGGGGTAACGACGGGATAGGAAAGAACGCCCCGAGAATAAAGCTTACCTATTTCCTTTGCACACCAACAAGTATAAGTATTGGGTAATTCCTGTTTTGGCAAATTGCATCCTGGACAACGCCATTGCCTAGGTGGTGGCAATTCTCCATTCTCAACAGCTCGTTGCTGAAGCGTAGAAACCTCATTCTGCGACCACTTCTTAACACAAGATAAATGCAAAACGGACCAACAGGTCTTACAGCCCCAGATTTTCGAATTTGGCAGCACTTCGTTGGTACAAATCACACATTCGTACTGTCGATTTGTAATATCTTCGTGCGTCCTCGTAGCTATATCTGGGGCCTGGGATTTTGACATTCGTCTTGGTCTGGGTCGAGGAGCTTGCGCCTGTCTGGCTCTTGGAACTACTGGTTGGCCGGGTATGAAAACGGGCGCATCCGCAGCTAATGATCCTTCTGATACGCCATCTGATGCTGGAACATTCGAGGTGAGTTGTCCTCCAAATGCTCTTGAGCCATTAATCATTGGTTGTGCCCCTCCTCTTCTGCCGCCTCTGTTTATACCTCCTCTTCCCCTTCCGCGATTTGCCCCTCTATTCGAGTTCGAGTTCGTATTCGCAGGCGTGGGGGAGGCTTGTTCTGGAGCTATTGAAGCAGGTCGTAAAGCTAAGGAAACATTTGGATTTGGTTCTTGTTGTGTAGCAGCAGAAGAAGCGCTTGCAGAACCACCTCTGCCTCTATTTCCTCCTCTCCCACCACGTCGATTACGAGGTGGTCTATTGCGTGCCGCAGGGGACGGAGGAGCTTCGACGGCAGACATCGTGGTTGATTGATTAAGAGCCGTAGTGGTGTTGAGGACCGGAATTTTGGCCGTTTGCTTTTGTTCGGTTTGTTGGTAGTTTCCCTCGCGCTTGAGGTACTGTTGAATTGAAAATGCGCCTTAAAATACGGCGACTTCGAAGGTAAGGAAAAGCACAAAAACGATCGGAGTACTCAGTACTGAAATTATTTGGTTGTGAGAATGGAAAGTAGAGGGGTGGTCAACAAGGCTAACTTTATGATGACAAGTGGTGAGGGACCTTGCGATAATGGTTAAAAGCGGCAGGAACGATTAAAAATAGCTGTGGTTGTTCCAACTTTCTGAGATAATTTCAATCAATTAACTCAGATTATTTGGGAAAATGAATTTTCTTAACCCAAATGCCTTCGAACAATAGTTTTAATTGTTCCAATCCTTTCTGATAACCATCTTAATTACCTCTCAATTCTAATCAAATTTGTCCATTCTCAAAAGATTGAAGATATCCAAGTGCCGCTTTTGTTTCTCGAAAGCACGAGAAGTGCCACCCAAAAAATACCGAAGCTGTCTGACAAGAGTCACCGTGAGTCATCCTGGAAGGATTACGGAGAACTTTGCAGTTCTAGAGTTACTCAATCAATCTCGCATCTACGCGAACCCGTTCCCGTCTGCAGCATGCAAGTGCTTTGGGAAATCATAAGCAAGGTTGAGGGATTCTCGAAAAATGATCCCTGGGGACATCATCAACCTAGCCTCGTCTGGGGGCCAAGGCTGAGTCGAAGGTACTACAATGTTTGCTTCCGCGTGGCCAATTCATGGTTATGATTCATAGGTTAGAGTCATCGTATTGGAACAGAGTATGTTTGAGTTGAAATATTGTAGCATAGATACATACGCTACAAGTACAGGACGAACGCCCGCCTTGATTGCAAAAACCAGGCCTAACATTACGTTCCTTCTCCCTCCTGTACCAGACCGGAGCGCTCCTACAAATCCCACAAGCAACTACCATCCGATGCCATGCAAATGCAAAATGCTATAACGTATGTAACAAGAAATGTAATGGTATCAGGTATCATATAAACAAAACGATCTCGCCCCGGTCATTGCGCTTCATCCTCAAACTCCTCCAGAGTTCCTTCTCCTCCTCGCCTTTACTGAGAGCATTTCCCGTCGCATTTCGTTCGCGGTGGTATCTCTTCAATGCCTTGTGCATGCTCATTCCGCGATCACTTTCTGGTCCCTTCTTGACAAATCCAAGCAGGAGTTCCGATCGAGGTTTATAAAGAACCAGCTGGGAGTCGTCCTGATGGATCGCACCATTCTCATGCATAGGTTTATACTCAATCATCTTTCGTGATGGCTTCTCCGATGTCTCTCGGTGCTTGCGATGCTTCCGTTTTGGTCGTTCCTCAGACGAATGCTCGCGACGTGTGCTGATCAGCGCCATTAGGTTGTTGCTGATTGTGTCAACACGGCTTCGGCCACGCTTCGAATGCTTCGACTTCTTTAAAGGGCTGCCAGGGGACGCATCATTTGCATCCCCGCCGGAGTAATCTGGAGAGGGCGGGAACACTGACGGACGAGACAACAATCCTTTTAGACCACCAGTCAACCCCGAGTGCAGTACAGGTGGAGCATCTGTCATTTCCTCGTCGCCTTCCTTTGGTGATAGATCTCGGGTTTCGACATGTAGACGCTTGCGCTTTTTGTCCTTCTTCTCCTCTCGAGTGAGATCGCGGTCCTTCTTTTCCTTTCTTCGTTCCCGCTGCTCACGTTCTGGTTTGGGTGCCGGTGTTTCATATGCGGCATTTTGTGCTGGTGCATGCTGCTGGTATTCCTCATAATCCGACTCAGCTCTATAATCCTCAAAGTGTACTCGTACCAACTCGCGATCGTTGTTTTCTTGTGGCGCATCTTCGATCATCATCGACTCGGGGGCCGGTAACGCATGTCGGGAGGCATTCGGAGTTTCGCCATCGACAAGAAAATCAAAGACATTGACAGGATCAGATGATAAGCTAAAGCCAGGAGCTGCTGAAGGTGGTTCGGGTGCTTCTGGCATGGGAGGTTCGACGATCACGATGTGCGAATTGTGGTGAAACTCGTCGTCGACATCTTCGACGTATGCTTTGTGTGGTACTAGGGCTTGGGATGTGCTGTTCCTATTTTTCTTTTCCTTCTCTGGTCGGTAAAGGGCTCCTTGGTATTTTTGCGCTTCACTGATACAGCTCTTGAGCTTTGTTAGACGGTATCAGATGTGTTGACGGTTAGGTACGTACGGTATGGGCGCGATATTCGTTTCCTTGGAAATGAACCATGCAATCCAAACAGGTGAAAGATGCGCCACGGCATTGATTGCGATGAGGATCGAGTTTTTTCTTGGTGAGGACGTCCCCGCAGGACTAAGAATCATCAGGTCAGCTCTCTTGTCCCTCCCTCCTCGGGCTTGCGCTTCTCGGTGTTTCAGGCGCGTAGAGTAAACAAAGAGTACATACCTCGCAGGAAAAAGAGACCATGGTGAAAAATTGGTTAGTGGGCTGTCTGTGGGCTTGCTTGCTGCGACTCGACGGTGATAAAGTATATGGGATGATTCGAGTTGATATGGTGTAGAGATTGAGAAGGAAGAGAAGGTCGCGGGGGGGGGAGACGAGGTCAGACCGCAAGGGGTTGTAGAAGGTGTAGGAGGATGTTCCAAGATACTTCCAACCCTATTTTCGGAAGAGGGAGACCAAGGGCCAAGGATTGCGGGCTGTGGAACTTGGAGCGAGATCACAGCTGCAAGGTCGCGTCCTAACGCTAGTCGTCGTGTGCATGAGCCGATTAAAGTTGCGCAGCTTTTGTTTGGGCGTCCCTGTTGGACTGGCAAGACTGTTTCTGGCGCGGGGCTTGTAAAGGAGCAGGCGATGATTGGGTGTTGGGTAGAGGAAGGGGAGGGTTCTGGCGGAACGAGACGAGGGGGGAACGAGGGGGCGTTGGAGGGATAAAGTTGGTCGGGAGCTGAAGCACAACTTTGGGAGTGTTTCGGGCTTCAAGGCGGGAGACAGGCCCTGTCAGTGTTTTGGTGTGCTGATTTTTATGGAAAAATGACAGGGGGCAGGTCGCTTGCAGGGCCAATGGGAGGGCTCTAAAAAGTTATTTCATTTTGTCCACGAGATGCTGAAAATCGGTGGGAAGCGGCCTGGGAGAAATATTGATATGACTTCCTGGTCTTTGAGATGTATATCGCGATAAGCAAGGTTATAGAAGGAATATCAGAACTGTCACCTCGCACACTGTGCGAGGTGAGTTTGTTCTACAGTGATACCAGATATGAGATTTGAGTGCTCTGGAGATACCTCGTCTGTTATCATGCTTGATTCTGATTACTTGTTCCAAATGAATAGCACAACTAGTTCATATATAAGAACTTACAAAAAATACTCTACCAGCAACCAGAACTCCAGAGTATCATGGTTAAATTGAACAAATACCTTGAACTATATAGCATCTTATAGATATATATTATCTACTGACCTACCCAAATAGACAGAATCTCAGGCTGCTTTATACCCCCCAAGTCACACTTCAACCACACTTCTTTTCAACCCACCCTCTACGGGGACGGAAAAAACGTCGGTATTTCCTCTTACGCAGAACCCCACTACTACTACAACAGTCACCCTAAAGAAGCTCGGAAAAATACCCAAAAAATCTAGAATGAATCTTTAATAGCTAATTGATAATAGAATAAAGTTGCATCTATTTTGATTCTTATGTTGTGGTTTTATGTTCAATTTACAACCATTTTGCCATAGAGCCACCCACACCAAAACGCGTCCTGAAATGTTGGGTAATAGCTTGATTGGACTGCCTTGCCACCAATTTTGCTTCATTCCGTTTCCTGCATCTGCATGCAACTTGCGGATATCATCATTTCGGGTCATTCCAACAACCTCCTGGCGGCTGGCCCAAATAATCACCTGCCTCCCGCTAGGCCTCGCGACCTCCCCGGCTGCACATTGGCTGAGACCGCAAGCCGGGTAACCTACGACGTGACAATGACACCATCCCAAAGTAAAATCGCATTCCAAAACTAGCTTCCAACAAGCTGCACGCCCTACGCCATCAATTAATTCTCCTTGGTGTCAGGATCTTTATCCGTGGTGTTGGATTTATTGCGCGGAGGGAATACCCGCATAAAGCGCTTCTAGAAACCGCGCGATCCTCATCTCGTCGATTTATGCGCTTCCGTGGTCGCTCACATTTCTCCACGTCAACTGTGCTCACTCCTCAAGTCACCCAGGAGCCAAGGTGCCTCAACACCACCAATCCTTTTGCCTGTCGCGGTAGGGCACGCAAGGCATAACCTTCCCCTGTCAAAGAAGTCCAAGGAACACGCCTACCTCACACCGTACACGCGAATGATGCGCAGTTGAGACAGCTGTCCACCATAACAAAAGTCCTGGACCACGTCCACGAGACCGCCATCACCAGGTAACCGATATCGAAACATCGCAATTCCCCTTCCCTTTATCCCCATTCCTCGACCGCGCCCTCGCCCTCATCTCGCACCATGTCCCCGCCAGACACCTCCAGCGATAGTTATCTCCAGCAGATGACCTCCCTCTTCTCGACCGTCGCAAGCTACATGCGTACTCCGGTCCTGGTCTCCTCGGTACACTCCTTCACTTCTTAATACCTATTTTTTCCCTCCCTCTGCCGCGCATGTCATACTCACAATGGCGCCAGGGCATCGCTGCGATATTAAGCTCCCTGTTGTACTTCAAACAAAAGTTGGTCCCCCCATTTGCTCGAGTGTGTCACGGTGCTAACGATTAGCTTACTAGAGCTCTCATCTACCCCTCCCACATCCCCAATCTTGCTCGTACCGAAGTCTCCCGCCCCAGTCAATTCGGCATCACAGATTTTGAGGATCTTATGATACCAACTCCCGATGGCGAAAAACTCTCAGCTTTCTACATAAGAGGCCCAAAAGGGCGGGCCCATACCAATACCACAGTATTAATGTTTCATGGAAATGCGGGTAACATTGGTCACCGAATACCTATAGCGCGCATGTTTGTACAGCGCATGGGATGCAGCGTATTTATGCTGGAATACCGCGGCTATGGATTATCCACAGGATCGCCTGACGAAGTGGGTTTAATGATTGATGCACAAACGGCATATGATTATATCCGTCGACGAGCAGAAACAAGGGAGAATGATATTGTGATATTCGGTCAGAGTCTTGGTGGGGCCGTATCGATACAATTGGCTGCCAAGAATCAGAGGGACGAGAAGCTCATTGGGCTAGTGCTGGAAAATACTTTCCTGTCGATGCGAAAATTAATTCCTTCGTAAGTTCCGATTTCGCTTTTGAAAATTTTCACCCTAACTTTTCTAGCATCATCCCACCAGCAAAGTATCTTACCCTCCTGTGTCACCAAATATGGGCTTCCGACACTCATCTTCCTCTGATCTCGGAGCTCCCAATATTATTCTTGTCTGGTTTGCAGGATGAGATTGTACCGTATGTTCACCGCTCTTTTACTACATTCCCTTTCCTTGAATGATGACTCAATTTCCATCCACAAAACCTGATGTCCCTTCTGGGACTTGATTATTACAACATTAGAAAATTTCTGACAGCCTTTCTTACTATCACTGCTTCAAATAATATAACATTATATAAAGCAATGCTAACATTTTATCTCCAGACCACCACATATGCGCCGCCTATTTGAAATTTGTCAATCTCCAACAAAGATTTTCAAAGCCCTTCCCGGTGGCGACCACAATTCAAGTGTTCTCGAAGAAGGCTACTTTGAAGCCATAGATGATTTTGTCGCGAATTTGCAGACCAGCGAAAAGGAAAAGTACTAAGATACCCAGGAACGACAACACTTCCATTGAGGAGTCAACACGATATCAGATTATTTTTTATTTCTTTCTTTCATTCCAGCATTTTGGCGTGGCGTTTATAGGGAGGGAGATACCTCGAGGGATTACCAAATTTTATGAATAAAGATCGATGATAGACTGGACAATGACGACATTTGGCGAAACTCGCAATATTGGAAGCTTCACAGCAGGCATAAAAATGGTTTATAGAAAGGGGCTGTACTATACCTATCCAATTACTACCTAGAGATGATGTCGAATGTATACCTTTTTTTTTGTGGTTACTGGGTCTGGTTCCGTTTGAGGATTTTCTTTTTGCGATTTTCAAAAGTTGATCAAATTCCTAGCGGAAAAGCAGAGTAACAAGCACTTGGAAAAGGAATCCCATTCTATGAAAGGAGTTGTCTTGGTTTTAGTTGTTGCATATTCGTGATGGGGTTGTCGAGACTGTGGTGCGATAGGCTTTTCGGGCAAGTGCTCTCTCTCTCCCTGGAAGTCCGAGGGCAAAGAAAATGCCTGGGCTTTTCTCTCCATCTTCCTCTTGACTGATCTTGAAAGTTTTGAAGTGGAGATACATGCATAGTCTCAAGTCGCGATCTTTTTCTCTCCTTATCTCTTTCTTGTCTTTTCGGTCTTACTTCCCCAGAGGGATCCATTTCGGTATAGATATTCAATTGTTCACATCAGCAGCCGAACCTCGCTGTAGACAAGAAAACCCGCGGGATATACTTCAGCTTCGTTGACCGGTCAATGAAGGTGTATTGTCCCGAAGTATTGTACTCTTAGAAATTTGGTTCAACGACGCTGTCTACCACGAGCGAGCATAAAGTTATCATCGACTTCCAAGCCATCTACCGATTATCTGGATCAGCAAGTCGTTCCCCCCATCCAAAATCCGGGGAAGACGCCACATTAGGTCACTTCACTACCGATATTTCAAATCAAAATGAGGGTATTACATGTGCCGAGATTATGTGGCAGCTACAAAAAAACCATTTGTCAATTGATGGAACGCCTCAAAGCCACGGCTTGGCTCTGGGGAACTGGGACGATGTCATCGATTTTTTTCGACAAAGAGACATATCGCGACGGTTGAGATGACGATTTTGATGTTCGGATTGGGAAATGAAGGGATGAATGGAGAGAGGGATTGGTTGGGGGATGTCTTGTGATGGGTTGGGTGGTTGTGATGGGGTGAGGGGGTTTGTTATATCTAGCTACCACTTCTCGCCATTGGTTTCTTGCTGATGTTTGATAGCTTCAATCTCTACATCCCTAAGTAAATAAGTTCTCACCATGGCAGAAACAACCCCCAACACAACAACCCGCCGCCCTCTCTCAAACGGAACGGGCAGTACACTCAACAACACCCACCACCAAAATATCCACGACTTTGCCTCTTCCATCCATCCTCCTCCTCTCATCCCAACCCTAACCATCCATCGCATTACAACGATGGCAACCCTCTATCACACGTCAAGTCCTCTCTTTCCGCTAGAAACGCCGCTTTCGCGGGTTACCTCGAACCTGGTCTTTACACGCCGAAAAAAATAAGTTTGGAAACCCGGCTCCCCTTGATCTTTCGGCTTTTGCGTTGACTACTTTTTGTTGAGCTTGATTAATTTTCAGACGAGGGGGGTTGTGACGCAGAATGTGGTTGTGGGGCGGCTTTTAGGTATGGGGGGCTGGTGCAGTTGCTTGCTGGGATGTGGTGAGTTTTTGTTTTTTAGAGGGTTGAGGGAGATGGCATGAAGGGTAGAGGGAGGGAGTGATAGTGGCTAATGAGATTTGAATAGGGAAATTGATGCGGGGAACACATTTGGTGCTACGGCTTTAGGGTCTTATGGTGGTTTTTGGATCTCGTTTGCGATTTTACTTACGCCGGGTGCCGATTAGGAGTGGACCTTGACTAGTACTGGGTAGAGTGTTCATGAAGTTCTGCACGCAGGGTATCACTAATACTCAAGTGGCAGAGTTGAAATCTTTCAGCGAGAGTCTCGCATTGGGTGCTACCTAAAACAAAGAAGACTGCCCAGTTATGGCTAATTTTCTGAATAGAAAATCGACGAGTAAAAATACAGATCCTAAGGTGGGCGTCGAGTATGCTGATCGACTGAGAAAACATAAAGAGTTAGTTGAATTTCATGTTCTGCATTTGATTAGATAGGTTTTTGTAGGGAATATCTGACGTTGGAAAGGTCGAACTTGATAGAGTCGGGACAGCGACTTTTCGCTGTCCAGGCTTGATATTTCCAGAACATCATCTAAAGTCACCCTCGATAAGAAACATTCAGGAACCAGCTTCTTAATCCTGCACTCGCTTCAGGTATGCTTTCCAACCCTCTTCCTGATACAATTTCACAGAAGCCACAGGATCCTCAGCCGCGTATATGCCTCGGCCAGCGATAATGAAGTCTGCACCTCTCTCAATGGCCGATGTTGGTGTTTGATATTGCTACCCGAGTTTATCGCCCTTCGATGATCTATTAACTCCTGTGGTAAAAACAACAAAATCCTCGTCATCGCTAGCGTTGCTCTCCGTCTCAACAAGCTCTAGCGACCGAGTAACTACAAACCTAATGACAAAGTCCTTATGTTTTCTCGCAATCTCGATAGATGACTTGATATACGCCCCCGTCGCAAGAGAACCTTTTGTGGTCATCTCAGCCAGGATGAGCAGTGCTCTGTCGCTCTTGTAAGGAAAACTCTCTGCGTTTGATGTTTGTGCTAGCGCCTCCACGATTCCCTCGCCAGCGAGGATGCTTGCATTGACAATATGAGCCCATTCCGAAATCCGCAAAGCTCCTTCGTGGTATTGCTGTTGAACTGTATGTCCAATGTCGACAAATTTTCGGTCTTCGAAAAACAGGAAGTTGTGCTTGACCGAGAGCTACTTCAAGCCTTCAACCGTTGCTTCGCGGAGATCAGAGACTAAGTCGATATGCGTTTTGAAGACAGCTATGTAAGGGCCCAGCTCTGCTTGTAGGGTAAGCTAAGGAGCACGCACAAGGGTGAGCTGAGTTGAACTTACGGTCTGCAAGTGCCAGTAGATCCTTCGTATTTCGTATGTCTGCTGAAATCACCAAATTGCTCATTTTGCTTTCTGCAATGTTGAAGAGCTTTTTGACGATCAAGTTGTTGTTCTGCGCACGTGCAGCGTAAGAGAGGGAAGATCTGCTCGCCATATTGTCTAGGGCTTATGTGAGTGTGCTGTATGCGGGTGACAAAGAGCTTAGTATTTAGAGGGGGAGAAAGTTCTCCATTTAAATACGCTAGCACACGCTAGTTAGCACGCCATAACACGTAAGCAGTCGGGTGAATAGTCCCAGTAAGAGGACTTTGCAACAAAATTCAAACTGTGTCAAAAATGAGGTGAGTGGAACAAGAAGATAACTATTTTCAGCCAGCACGAAAATCAAGCCCACTTTCACATACGGAACCAGCAAGTGCTCAACTGTTCCAAAGTAATTATTGGGTGAGCTTCACTTTTTTTCTTCAAGAACACTCCACAAGAAGTTCTACTGACAAGCAACTACTCCCAAGCTCATTTATCAATAGCACTGAATTCCTTCAAAGTCTCCAATTCCGCCAAACGACTCTCCAACTTCATCTTGATCAACTGGAAAGCAGTAGAACCAAGGGGCAAGTGAAGTGGGACCTTTTCCTCTCGACTAGCGATCTTGAATAATGTTTCAGCAATAGCAATCGGTCCAATTCCGGCACCAGTCTTCAAAGATTGCTTGACAATGAACTCCAATTGACGAGATGGCATATCGGATCCTGTATAAGCCGGGTGGGGCTCCATGTATTTCTTGCTTCCTCCTTCAAAATTGGTCTTGACGCCGGCTGGCTCAACGATACAGAAATTGACTGGCAGAATTAGCATGGTCTATGGTTAGGGAGATATTATGGAGTAGTTAGCTTACTATTCCAATCCGGATGCATTTCCTTTGCAACAGACTCTGTCCAACCTTCAATCGCATGCTTACCAGCATGGTAATACGCATGACCCGGGAAAGCGCAAACTCCAGCCAAAGAAGAGATATTAAAAATCAAACCACCACGACGATCTTTTTCCTGACGCATAATCTCAACAGCCTTCATAGTAACACGCGCCGTACCGAAAAACAAAGTTTCAATCTCCTCGTGAGTTTGCTCCTCGGTGGCAGCTTCTGTATCACCCGACAGAGAATATCCAGCATTGTTGACAACAACATCGATGTGAAAGCTCTCTCCAAAATGTGTAGCTGCAGCTTTGAAAGCTGCGTCGATAGAGGTGGTTGAAGTTACATCTAATGCATGCTTGAAGATTTTTGGGTCGTCCTCGGGAAGGTATGAGAGGGTTGATGGGTCTCGAGCTGTGACGATGAGACGTTGGGATTTGCTTGCTACGTATTTTGCGATTTCACGACCAATTCCACTGGAGCATCCGGTGACTAGATGAGAGAATTAATTTTCGATTGTGAGTTTTGTTGGACGGTATTACTTACTCAACCAGATTGCATCGTCTGGGAGATGATAAGGTTTGGTGTTTGCCTTGTTCATTTTGATTGGGGATTGTGGAAAGTAAAGTACAGTTGAACGTTGAGGTTGTTAAATGAGGAAGTTCCTCTGGAAAGCATCATTGTTATATACTCAATGCGACTCGGTAAGTTACCTAATTGAGTAACGATCAGCATACCAGGTTACACAGCGCGGGGTGTGTTTGGAAACAATTCTTGAATAACAAGTAATTACGTTTGAGACGCTCTGTTGGTTTGTTCGTGAATACTAATCTCGTACTGAGGGTTCAATTGAAGATCAGGCCTTGGAAAACAATTGTGATAATACACGCCGAAAGGATTGAGGCTGAAGTTCGCCAGTTGAGTCATACGGTGTTTACTTTATATATGTAAAAGCTAGTCAGCATAGCATGGCTGTAACTTCGGCGTGAGTAAGCACCCTCTTGAACGAGCTATTCAATAACAGCTCACTCTCATATTAATTATACGAGCAAAGTCAGAGTTATATCATGTGACACCATTCAGGATTACGGCTTCTGAATATTCCACCCCCAATTGGGACTAATGATGATAGATTCCTTATTACAGTACCTCTTTTCAGGATGCACACAGCAGAACTTTGTTCGGTAAGTTCTCAAATCCTATTGACATTTGTTGGTTACTTACAAACTGTAGTCTGTCGACAGCGTAATAAATGAGTAACGTCCGTCCCTGTGTTGAGAGACGCACCCTGTTACGAGACATAACTGCAGTTTAGGACTCACAAGTTTTCTCTTGGGAAGTCTACGGAGTTATAATTAATATGTCGCTTTCTTCAACTATTTCTCCTTAAAAAGACCACTCAGTAATAAGAAAAAGATTATGGTTGATCATGCTATTAATCGTTTCAATTATGCCACTGGTCGCCACTCTAGCTGTTCCCCCCTACTTAATCACGACCATTCGAGTATCTTCAAAATTCGGAGTACTTAGGGAAAGGTTCTATAAAAAAGAAGATAGCTCCAAATTTTGAAGATGCTTAGAGAGGAAAATAATGCTGTCCGGGAGTTACGCCGTGTGAGAAGAGGGATACAAACACTACATGTTTTATCTTCAGGGTTTAGTGCTTAGTAAAGTGCAGGAGCCAAATTATAATATACTGTATTCAAGTCCGGGCTCGCTATATTTTACTCAGCCACTATTCTCAAGCCTGGTCACATGTGTAGCGTAAAATGTCACGCATGTGGCGTAAGAGCAGGTTTCTCAAACCTTCTATCGGCAGCTTGGCCGCGGGTGCCTGGGCGCTGGAGCGTTGTCTCTCGTTTCCTTCCACATCACCATCGCGACAATAGGATAATATGGACAGAGCCAGTCAAGTACTGGCACAAGGCGTACCTCTTGGCGTGTCTAAATCATACCGTGCCCTAGCAGATCATGGCGGTGTCCCGCTTACTTCGTACTTAGGGTAATAGTTGTAAATTCTCCACATTTCTAGCTTACTTGAATAGGTATCTGTTAGAAAACATGTGATTCATCTATATCAAAAGCATTGCTATTAGATATTCTTTGTTACATATAATTATATAAGGAGAAAGAAATCTAGAATAGAGTGTGTGAAGTCTAATACTTCGCTTGTTTTGTATCATATCTTACGATGCCTCTTACTTGTTTTGTGTTAGATTCCTTACTTGTTTTGTATAGTATTCAGCTCTCTAAGTCAAGTGTTTTTATCTATTATCTATATAATAGGTCCCTTTTGTATGTAGTACAATTCAAGTTATTTTTCACTACTCTTTTACTCCTATATGTTCTCTTTTACCTCCTGCACCTCCAACATAGAGAATATAAGGAATTCTATACCTTATATTTTGATAGTATTAATTGGCATCATAGAAAGCGTTAATTAGCTAAAGTCCCTAGCTAGCGTAGAATATACTAGAATCAAATTTACAACTGTTTCCCGGCAACCAAAGTAGTAGAAGGTTTTAGGAATCTATGACAAATAACTCATCTAACGAAAAGCCTATCTGACAAATACATAAAGCAAGAAAAGAATGCGTAGCAGTAGTGGCGGCAAGTGGCGAACAAGGGTCTTAGCAAAGCCGAGCCTCTACTATAGTTTCCTACTCTCACAATTCTCTTTGTTTCTACAAATAAAACATTAGTATTATGTAAAATAAAGAGCCTAATAACTTTAGAAGATACTAGAAACCAACAGGTAATATTAAATTACTATAAAGGCATAGACTTCCCCAGAACTATCTATGAAATAGTGAAAAAAAGAAAAAGAGATATTATAATGAGACAAGGATATAACGCGACTAAGAATTTGTACTTGATATACTTGACTCTTGCGAAAATTCAAAAAATAAAACTTTCCCCGAGGATTGCGCCAGGACGACAATTCCACCCCAAATATCAACCTCCGTCGTCCGATACTCAGGAGGCAGCCAGAGAATTTTTAGACTATCCTTTATAATCCAATCATTTGACACAACTAGAGTGTGTGGTGGCAACTGATTTTCTGGCCTAGACACCACCTGCTTGCCGTTAGGCGAGAAGGCCACTGAGCTGACCATGGCCGTATGGCTCTCCAGCGTAGGCAGCACCTGCTGCCCCGTGGCCGCGTCCCAGAGCCGGACGTTCTTGTCGCGGGACCCAGACACTACCTGCTTGCCGTCAGGCGAGAAGGCCACTGAGTTGACTATGGCTGTATGGCCCTCCAGCGTGGGCAGCACCTGCTGTCCCGTGGCCGCATCCCAGAGCCGGACGGTCTCGTCGCCAGACCCAGACACCACCTGCTTGCCGTCAGGTGAGAAGGCCACTGAGTTGACCCAGGATGTATGGCCCTCTAGCGTGGGCAGCACCTGCTGTCCCGTGGCCACGTCCCAGAGCCGGACGGTCTCGTCGCCAGACCCAGACACTACCTGCTTGCCGTCAGGCGAGAAGGCCACTGAGCTGACCCAGGATGTATGGCCCTCTAGCGTGGGCAGCACCTGTTGTCCAGTGGCCACGTCCCAGAGCCGGACGGTCTTGTCGCTAGACCCGGACACCACCTGCTTGCTGTTAGGCGAGAAGGCCACTGAGTTGACCATGTCTGTATGGCCCTCTAGCGTGGGCAGCACCTGCTGCCCCGTGGCCGCGTCCCAGAGCCGGACGGTCTTGTCGCGGGACCCAGACACCACCTGCTTGCCGTTAGGCGAGAAGGCCACCGAGTTGACCCAGGATGTATGGCCCTCCAGCGTCTGTAGCATCGCGCTCCATTGAGTTTGCACTTTAGGCTTTCTTTGGATCCATAACGGGATACATTTCTCAAATGTTGCTCGGACAATACTTTGCTCTGGGGCGAAGAGAAGGGCTGAACAATATGCTTGAAGGGGCGTCTGCTCAATAACAGATCGGCTATATAAGGCAAACCTCTTTGCGTCATGTACAAAAGCATATAGATTAGGACTTTCAATCGCCTTAGCCTTAGTACGCCAGTTAGGTTTTTCTAATAATATTTTAAATAACACATAAAACTTACTTCAAGCCAATTTTCAAGTTTCCTAATCATAACTATACCGCTTGACAAGCCTCTTAATAGGCTAAGAGCTTCAAGCCAGTAAAGATAGCACTGGCGTAAAAACTTATAAACTACGCCGTCGTCTATGAGGTCATCATAAGCAATCCCTTTAGCATCACAGTTGAGTAGATGGTTAACCCAATAGAGACAGGAGTAACGTGCTGTGGCTAGTGGATCTGGTTTAGGTAGCTCAACTTGATTGATAGAGATTCCAGGAGCGCCTAGCCTATACATATCCGGCAGTAGTAGACTAGACATAACTTGTAGCGACCGCGAGAAGATGACGTGGTTTATATTTTCTTTCCTGGCCGGAAAAATATCCTTAGATGCCTTCTCGAGTAAAAAGTCCTTTGCTGACTGATGAACAAAAAAGATGGTCTGTTCTCGGAGGGTTAGGAAAGAGCCACAAAGCCCTATAATCTCTGATAAAGCTTCATAGTCGCCAGCAACTCCCTCAGGCATGTCCACGAAAGCTACTAGTTCATCCAGAGTAACAGGCCGGTATACAGTTGAAACAACAGCCAAGATATTTTTGCAAAGCTCAGCGTCTTCTGAATACCTGATATAGTTTATCATCTGTCGGTAAAGGGCATTGAGTCCAGGTGGAATTGCCATTAACTTCTGCTTAGCCTTCCATCCTGGAAGATTAGATAACTCTTGGCAGACCAAAGCTACCCAAAGGAAAGTACTATTTGCATTCAGTGTTAAGTGCTGCTGGACAGCGTCCCGTATATTGCTGCTGTATTTGTTTTGTGTTGCTAGCCCATCTACCTTAACCTGAATGAATTTTGCAATAGCAGTAGAGACAGATTTTTCATTAAGCTCGAGACACAGCCAAACCTTCTCCTTAGCAGTATTGAGTTTCTTCTCGATACTTGGCCAGTTACGGCTAGAGACAATCCACTTGATCCGAAGAGATATAGCTGAAGTCTGGACAATGAAGCCCAATAATTTCGGCAAGTCAGTTACGCATTCATCGAGCGCATCGATGATTAAATACGTGGTATCTAACTCTGGATCTTGTAGGATGCTAGTAAGGATCTCGGACAAGGCAACCCAGGCATTTGCATCCTCGAAAAGTGGTTTACCGGCTTGATTGTATCTTGTTTGTACATGTGAGATAAGAGATGGCTGGTACTTGACAAGCAGATAAATCAGACCCCGTAGCACAGCCGTGGCATTGTTAATCCGTGAGTCAGTGGCCTGGCAAAAGAAGTACGATAGAAGAACTGACTTCGGTATAGACCTCTTTAGCTCGTTGGTAATACCGCAGAGTAACATTGTCTTGCCCTTCCCGGGATCACCCTTGATCCATAGCAGCCGGCTTTGCTGGTTGTTACGCCATTGTTGGAAGTCAGAGTTTTTCAGGATCCAGTGGTATGAGTCCTCCAACAAGCCACCCTTGGTATCCTCAATACGTTTCTTGTCATCGCGGGGATCAGTGAGGTATAAGTCCTGAATACATTTCCGTGTCTTATCAAACTCGTCCAGGAGCCGAGCAAGCGCACGCTCAAATCCTTCGCCATAGGTAGGGAGTATATAAACGCCGAAAATGCCTACTAATGAGTACGCTTTATCTTCTTCTCGTGTAGTATGGCGAGGTTCTATCCACTGCAATCGCTCCTCGACGCTTAACTGAGATAAAGGATCTCCTTGAAGCGCAGAATGAGAAATGTTTGTTATCTCGCAAATTTTTTCTACAAGAGAACTCTTGTCACCAAGTCGCTTGTGTTCTCGAGAGAAGAATTCCACCTCTCTCGGAGCAAGGAGCTCTTGGAGTGTCCAACCCCGAGTAAACCATCTACTTTTCTGGAAATCCATTTCCCATAGATGCGGATTCTGTGAATTGTTCTCATTGTTGGCGTCAATGGGAGAACTAGGAACATCTGACAAATAAACGTAGCATCGAGTCGCATTGCGGTACCAACGAAACATAGAGTTGATAGATCGCGAAAGTTCGGCTTTGTTTCCCTTATCAATACAGCAGGTATCAATCCAAAAGTATCGTAAACCATCCTGGCTTGCCTGTTCTCCACAAAACCGGATCTTCTCATAGCCAGGCTTCTCCTTGCCAGTGCCATTTACCATATCTTCAAAGGTAACTTCTTCGTTGTCCAATCCCCATGTGTGCGAAAGAATAGCGTAGGGAGGGATTTTATCGTTGCTAAATGATTTGAGGGCATATTTGCCAGTCTCGCTGTGTAGTAGAAGACGCATAGCTGAGTGCGGAGCCCAATGCTAGGAAGCGGTCGAAATCGGGATTAGTGGAGTGGGGCGGACATCGGCGAGAATTCCGTACCTAGTGATCAAGGTTAACTAAGATAAAAGGCAAAGCAAGGACATATATCTTATCATACCAAAAAGATCCTTTTTTTTTAGGTAACGCTGGTTGTAAGAAGATAAGACGGCTTTGACGCGATGAGGCTGAACACAACCTCTAGGCTCTCTTCTTGTACAATTCAACTAATCCATCAATCTGCAAACATCATGTAATATAGCCGCTATCAAGGTATTTTCTCTCCAATTCCCTTGAATTGTTGTAATGCGGTCTGCCTTTGTTGTTGCTGGCGTGTATCGTTGGTCGCAATTATTTTAAGGTAGCCGTTGACTTGATCTCTCATGGTAGACATAGCGCACGAGCCTTAACC
Organism: Hymenoscyphus fructigenus; assembly: GCA_001414455.1. NCBI lineage: Eukaryota > Fungi > Ascomycota > Leotiomycetes > Helotiales > Helotiaceae > Hymenoscyphus > Hymenoscyphus fructigenus. The sequence continues at coordinate 209,387 of LKUV01000022.1, read as the reverse complement.
CAGACCTTGCAGCCTTATCACAAATCACGTCCTAATAGTCACGAGATAAACATGCCATTACAACAACTCAGAGTATATCAGGAAAACAGAATTTTTCAGTAAAGCTTATCAGTCCGCTATACACAGCCACAGCTCAGCAGCCAAAAGATTTATTATGTAAGATATACATTGTAATTACCGTAACCACTATCTACCTTTATTACAAAGCGGCTAGGGATCCTTGATCGCTTAATCTTGAGGTACCAACCCATATGGCGACGTCGCATGACACAGCACTCCCTGGTCACCACAATGCTGAAAATTATTTTTCAGCATTGTGGTGAGGCTTGGAAACCTAGATCAAAGTATTATATGAGTTTGAAAAGCGCAAAGAGTTTGTGGTATTGCTGCAGGTCGAGGGGTTCTATTATACTACGAATTGACGCCATCCGCAATCAGGCGCGATAGCAACAACGCGATTATAATTTTCAGAGTAACTGGGTCAGGAGTATTTGGGAGGGGGCACATAATACAACTTATATGAAAATATAACAAAATTTTATTGTGCTCACAGAGTTCGAGCTACTTGAATTCAAAGTACCTGTGGTTTGTCTCGTGACAGGGTGCGTCTCTCCACACAGGGACGGACGTTAGAGTAGAGTAGAGTAATGACCCGTTACTCTACTCTACTCAGCTTTGAGTTACTCAGCTTTGAGTTACTCAGAGTTACTTTGAGTAACTCAAGCCAATGCGGACCGATACGGACCGATGGTTCGGCATGGTATAGATCCATTTCGGCAAGTCGGAATAATGTAAATTATCTATATTCCTAGCTAAGAATGCAAATATATTACTCTTTTCAGCTAAAGTGAGTTACTCTAAGTAATAGAAATTCCTTGCTGTACTCTAATCTACTCAGCCCAGATTTCTTACTACTCAACTCAACTCTACTCTTGAGTAACTCTACAGTACTAGTCGGAAAGTCTGAGCCATTTAAGCGAGCGGCGGGTTCCCTCACCATAACCACCCCCACAATTCAGGGTGCATCACAAACAATATATACTGGAATTAGATAAGAAGTAGCTAAAAAGAACCCCTAGGGTATGGGCTATATTGTGAGCTATCTAACTCAAAAAACTGCCTAAAGATAAGTCTAGTACTTTGTATGCTAGCCATCTGCTGCAATGCAAGCCTCTATTCTAGCAGGCATACTCTTATAGAGACAATCAAAGGAGCTTTTATCTAAAGTATCCTAGGCTGCTCGTAGAGCACTTTCAAGCTGTTGCCTTGGATGCTCACTCATAGATTTGTCCGCAGCTAGCGCAGGGAACATTTCAAAGACTCTTACTTTCAGGATCCACCAAATGTGCTCAATCGGGTTAAGATCAGGGGAGTAGGGGGGCCAATTCTTCATAATATCAATACCATGCCTTGCAAACCACTCTTTAAACTTACCAGCAGTGTGAATAGAGGCATTGTCTTGCATAAACCAATACCCCCCACCCTCCTCCTCCAACCTCTCAAACCATGATATAGAGGTTGGACCGGGCATTGTCCCAAAAGAATCCCCAGACCATGACCTTCATGTTCTTCTTACAATCGTACGCCTGTACCATGTCCTTCTCCCACAACTGGTTAGCGGTTAAGAAGACACATTCTGCCCTTTTACCCCGCCCCCGCTCTACTGAACACTCATCGCTCCAACATATCAAGCCCCATTCATCCTCAGTTATATGCCTCCACTTTAGACACCATGCTAGGCGTCAAGCAGTGTTAACTTCTGTTAGTAGCGGGCGGCGCCTAGCCCTCCAGTTAGAAATGCCGTGGTCAGAGAGGATAGCTTTAAGGGTAGTCCCCTTAAAAGTAAGCGCGCACACTATGATGACCTATGCGTAGGTATCTTTGGGGTTAAGTCGAACATGTCTTAGTACAAGACATACGTCTGCGTCCCAGTATTCTTTTGGTCTGCCGGTTCGTGGTAGGGAGTCGCCCTCGATCTGGAAGTCGTCGAGGAAGAGAGTGTTGCGTTCAGCCCCGCGGGAGATATCGAGGACAATTTCCATCTCTCTTGATTTCACGCCTCCGTAGACCATGCCAGCAATACGGCCTCTTTGGTAGGGTGATAGCTCGCAATTAAAGTCTCTTGTCTTTGTAACGTCAGTTAGAGGCTTACAGATAGGAGGCATATTGAAAAAGTTGTATGCATAGGAAAGAAGGAGGCTAGGGAACGTGTCGCGTTATTTAAGTGGGTTTTACGCCGCTCGCTTAAAATGGCTCAGACTTTCCGGCACCGACTGTAAGTTGCTCTGAGTAATCGAGTAATTTGTGAATACACTGACCGTCGACTCCTTCTACCGCTAGGTACTGAGTAAGTTATCTAGCAACAGCCGCTTAATTTCCCAACTTAAAAAGTTATTATTCTTTAATAAGCTTGCTTATGCTAAAAGCATAATATTATACCAACACCTCCAAATTCATCTTATTCACATTCATGATAGGAGAATAGAAGAACTTTCGTTCTTGTCTACTAAGAATTATTTATAGCTATTCGTAGGTTATCTAACAATCACTATATTTCAAAACAGCAGCTACTTACAGGTCACCTACGAATAGCAAGGTTCTGTTCTTCTTTAAATTACAAGCACAAGCTTTCCAGGTTTTCCCCAAATTTCCATTGCTATTTACAGCTAGCAGATAGCTTTTCCGCAACACTAAAAATTACAATTACTCTCGGACCTATATCACTTGAAAGCCGTTTCTCTGAGATAACTCCACGCGAGAGAGAATCGCTTTGACTTCTATGAGACCTTGTACTGTTACTCCGACGGTTGAAGAATAAACTTTGAACTAGTCTATTGTGAGGGTTGGAACCCATGATAGAGGCTCGGGCCATGCCCTCGCTAAGCACTGACAGTCTCGCTAAGCATTGACCAAAGTCCCTGCTCAGCACTGGCCATTACCCCCACTGCTAAGCAGTTTCTTGGAATATTCCAGAAGCTCTTCCTCTCCCTATATATAGAGGAAAAGCTCGCATGTATGTAGAATTCATGCACTTCTTAATTGAATATTTGAAACCACACCTTTGAGTTGTTCGAGGTCTGGCCTCTCACATCTATAATTTGAAGTAAGAAAGAAATGAGTGATATTGTTGTGATTCAGCCAAGATATTATTTAATACCCCGCCACCAGAGTGGGAGCCTGGTGAGAAATTAGACATTAGTTGTATATAAACCGAAAGTAATATTTAACTGAATTTTAATTTTATTCCAAATGAGACGAAATACTATATAAATTGTTGCTACAACCCTGACTGGGCTGGTTGCGTTATACACGTGACCATTCTGCACCTATGGATGTTTGCTTTTGAGCTTCAACTTCCCCTCTTTAAAGAACAAAAATGAATCAATAAAACCTCTTTACAAGACGTACGATATACGACAGTTATCACAAACCAAGTCGTACCGACATAAATAAATGGAGCGAAGGAGATTATGATGAACCTAATTATGAATTCATCTGATAAGCGTTTGAAACTTTTCATTGATTTAGTTCAAGTGAAAAATAATCATAGAAAGAAACGAATTTCTGACGAATAGAATTCTAGGTTTTCTAACACTCAGCTCAAATTCAGGTAGAAACTCGATAAGGCTTATAAACTGTAACATAGTAGTAGTATATAAATTTCCTTCTTTAACTCATTTCACTTTAGTTTGCTTCTAACTTCCTCGCTTCTTCCTGATACTGTAGTAAAAATATATGAAGAATAAAACACGTCTAATAAGTATCTTAACTGACACCTGAACAAACCACATTATAGCATTCTCAATAATTCTAGATCGACAAAAACTCTTTCGAACCAAAATTTTTTTTCAAACTAAGTGTTACTACCAATTCAAAAACCACAAGCACATGACAGCTGATGACAAAAAAAGAGTTCAAACATCTCCAAGGGACAAGAGATTAGAAGCTATTCCCCTAAACCCAAATCTTAGATCAAGTACCGTACTAGTAATTTCAATATCTCTTCCAAAGAAGACAAGCCTCATCTTAACAACCAACCGTGGACCCGCAGCACGCCTATTTTGAACTCGCAATTTGGCCAATTTACCAGCTCACTTACCACATCAAAAGCCTCAACGAATCAAGTAAACCCCATTCCCAAAAACCCCAAAAACCACAGGAGCTCCATCCAAGAAAGCACTTGATTACCGTGAGCATTGACTCTGCCAGTCTCCAAAAATAAAAAATCGAACATCCAAGCTCAACTCAGCTCCCACCGCAAATCTACTCAAAAATTAAATACCCAACAGCCCAATAGCCCAACACCTAGACCCCCTTAAGTGCCTAACCAATAAAGGACATGCTAGGCAGGGAGGGACGAGTTTTTGCCAGCCCTCCCCTTTCCCTCCCCTCATCCTTAAGCGCCCAGCCAACAATCCCCCTAACCCCCCTCCTCTCCATCCCCTTCTATCCTCACAATTTCCAATGGCAACACAAACTCCTCCTAGCGTCCGGATGATCACTCAACCAACAGGCGCTTAAGCAAGGAAACCCCCATTAAAATACCAACTCATCCCAAAGGCCGCCGAATAGGCCCCCTTAACACGGAAAGGAGAAGCATAAATACGAAAGACAATGATGTTTCATGTTTCCCTTGCGCAGCGTAGCTGCATATCATGAATAGTATAGTAGCCTCACGGCGCTACTCTCGGCTACCACAAAAAAACAAAAAGGTGGAGGGAGTAAGTATAAGCGTAAAGTATAAACTGTAAGCGAAAGAGACCGAACACAACAAGGTTGGGTTTCATGTTAGCAAACACGAATGAAGGGTCGACACCATGATGTTGGTGTTGGATCCGCGGTGGGCTCCCACGAGACCTAGCTCGCAATATGGATTTAAAGTTGGGTGGATGAAGTGATGCTATCCAACAGCAAAACCCAACCAATCCGCCCCCACAAACATACGAGCCAACAAGCCCCAACAAAGCTCTAAACCCCAATCCAAACCATCGGCCCGAAAAACTTAAAAAAAATAAGAAGCAAAAAATAACCATGAACACCAACCAACGCTCACCAAGACCACGTCCCTGGGACGGCAAGGTCGGCAGACGATGCCTTGTTGCTCGGAGAGATCTCAAGACGAGGCGATGCAGTTGGAGTCTCACAAAAAGCACCCACAAACCAAGTTCGAACATCAATGGGAAGAAAGCAACAGCGATGTCGGACAGACAGGGCTCATCCATCCTTCAAACGACTCACAGCTCAAGAAAAATTCCAACCAAAAAACCCAGTCCAGACTGTTGGTTTTGGCATCGTGTCGTGTCATCCAGTGCCAGACCTTCGGGACCACACCATGAATTCCAATTGCCGAGTGGTTGGGCTGGAGCGAAGGCTGCGGATGTTCGAACCGCCACTGGGAAAGAAGTTGCAAGGCTAACTTTAGTCCGGGCCGCAAACGGTGACGGATGAGATGATGGGATTCAAGGCTCGGGATTTTTAGTAGTGGGACTACTCAAGTAGGAGCAAAAATGGGCCGGAAAAGAGGCTCAACTAAAGCCAGTCATCTATCTACTGGGGCGCCCTGGCCTGTTAGCTCAAAGGTCATCTCCTCGAGAAATCCATTTCCCTAGCCTTGGAAAGAACTTCCGTCGCCAATGAAAGTCTTAAAGGGCGATCAAGATCGACCGTGTCACTAAGATAATAACCCAACCTTGTGCCACAATGATATTCTTCTCTCGCAGTACTTGGATTCTGGAATGACGACAGAAAAAAACATGTACAACAACCTCGTGTCAAAAAGTAACGTACTTCTTCTCATCAGTGAGACAGCTTCGTACTCGCTTGTGCCAAATGCCCTACAGATTGACCACTACAAACCTACTTCAAAACTTCTTCAGGGCAGCCACATAATGGAAATAGATACCCTCGGGGAAGAACGAGATCGGCGACGGGTTGTTTGACGTGGATCGAGGTTTATTCTGCATCGTACTATGCCCCATTCAACCCAAGCGCTGACTCGGAGACGTGGTATTTTTCTTTTCTTTTTTGGGGATTGTGAGAGATGCGAGCAGTAGATCTTGCTTGTCTTTTGGGATGAATCTTTCCGGACCTTCTCAAAACTGTCACTGCTTGCAGCTGTGCAGCAGTGGCACATTGACGAGGAAAAAATTTGTTTCCGTTGCTAATAGTGCGTGACCCTGGGCCGTAACTTTGGCCTAAAAAGCAAAGAAGTAACCCACCATAACTCAACTCAAGTGATTTCATGGTGGAAGGGGAGCATGAAATATATGGCAATTATACATGTAGAGGGGGGAGATCCTTCCTTTGTTGTAATCTGGGGCTTCAAGGTTCCCAAGCTTGCCCCTCTGAAAGCACCAATCGGATGTTTTATGGATAATAGCAGACTGGGATTGAAGGTGTTCGCAGCGGTACATCCTGCCGACCCCAACCATCCGGAAAGCTCCTTTGACAGTTCCGGCTAGGTGGCAGCGGCACGGCTCGATTTGATGGAGGGAGGGGAGGATTCGGGCGATTCGGTTCAATGCGGGGTGAGGACACCACCATGATATTCATTCAACCGCGTCAATCATCGTTGATTGTGCTGTTCTGGGAGGGGAAAAGTGTGACGTGCAGATACTGAAACTTACTAATGTCGCTGTATGTACGGAGGACGTATAAGCACTGCACTGCACCTAATTCTCATCCTGCTGATAACCATGGCACATATCTGTACTCGATTGCCAGCAAGGTCAGCAACTTAAGGACAGCAGGCAAACATAGATGGCATCACTGCATCACCACTGCATCCGCCACCGAGTAATAGTTCCATGGCGTTGGCAGATGATGAAGATGCAATCGAGGCATCCACGCATTGAGAAATGCCAATTGGGGTACTCACTCGAGAAGCCATTTGCTCTTGTAGCGTCGTCTGTCCCCAATAATTCCCGCCAAGCAGCCACACCCTCCGTTGAGTTGAAGAGGCGTGCTCTTGCCGTTGAACAGAATGATGTGCGAAGATCAAACGCATGCCCTCGAGTTGTCGAATTGACCATCATCCGAACGTACCCGTACCATGGAGCCGAGTGCATAAGATTAGCACCCTGGATACATATATCAGACGTATATGATAAAAGTGCTGCCATAATAGGCCAGCCGATAGTATGCGTATTAAGAGCTGGAAACACTGACATGGGATGGTGGCTTGAAAAAGATAGCAGCGGTGGTGGAAGTAAGGCTGGAAGGAGGATTTCCAGCAGCTGGGCGAGACAATGGAAGTGAGGGGAGGGAGGTGACCCCGCATTCTATTCCTTCAACATGGGATATCAGATATCAAAAGTAGCCACAGCCAACAGTTCCTATCAAAACATCAGATTTTGCCAATAAATTGGCCATGCGGTGAAAGGAGTTCATCTCGAGTTGAGGGGACAACGTCACTGCCATCATGACATCCAGTCCACCACATATGTCAAACTCGCCGCACATCTGCTAGACCCGACGCCTCTGTTCCCGCCATCTTGATTGTGTGGGACGGCTAGTCTGACATGCACCTTTGGATTGCTCCCAGTCCCAAAGAACGGTGTATGCAGGCCATTCCTTCCGCGACGCCCGCACAGGGAAAAAACCAGCACGGCAATTCCAAAGCATCGTCTTGCAGCAACGGAACCAGACCTGCGGATTCGGCCACCGTGAGACGGAGGGTCCCAAGGCTCAATGAACCATACAAACGACGCCGCTGGTGATAAAAGACCCGAACAGAGAGCCAGTGAAGCAGCACAGAGGCGTGGGATGATCCCATCCCTTGAAATATCCCAGCATCCGTAGAAACCCCAGCGTTCGTTTTTCATCATCAGCGCCCTCTCCGACTAGCCTGAGTGGACCCGCGCGCTGAGGTTGAATGGGATCCAATGCAGACTGGTATTCTTGCAGATTCGCAGAAGCCGATAGGGCCTGGAGATGCAAAGGACGTCGTACCGCTTGAGACAGAACAGGACAGGCCTTGCTGCGGGGTTGTACAACTGCCTGATCTGTCGATAACCACCTGCGGCTGTCCAGCTGCCGTTGAGGATTACAAGTCGAGGAAAGGAGGAAAGGAGGAAAGGAGGAAAGTGCTTGCAATGGTATGGAGTATCCTCGAGGCTCGAATCCTACTTTGCCCTGCAGCAGAGAGTGCATTCTGCAGTCTGCAGTCTCGAGGCAACGTACCGACGCGTCTGATAGGGGATGGGATCATGAGAACCAATGGCGAAATTGGAGGTGGTGCCAGCCGTATCTCGGTGGTTTTTTCCTTGTGTCTCGTCTTCGCCTTGTACTTCTTTCATCCAACGGTGGTGCAGTGGCCATGCTGGAATGGTGTGTTGAATGCATCTCGGGTGCTTCTTGTGCTCCTGTCCTTTCCAAAGCCAGACGCGCGGAATGAAAAAGTACCGACGGCCTGTCACCCAGCCTACAGATATTAATTAAGAAACGGGCATTGCAAGGCGCAAGGGGAGAGGAGTGCAGACTGCAGTGGTGGCAGAGTGACAAAGTGGCAGCAGACAGGAGGAGGGGGATGTTGAGATGTCCATGGGATTGACTGGTACCGCGACTGAAGGCAGGTCGCCGCCTTGGGGATGTTGGACCTTTGGTAAGGGTAGGTATGGTATTTTGGTCTTGTCTTTCTTTTCCGCTGGTATATTTATTTATGCCTGGCCGAGGGTCGCAGTCACGCAGTCACGCAGTCACGCCGTCCAAGCTGGGTGTCAGATCTGAGATGCACGGCTAGGTAGGGAGCTTGAGCACGCACTCCACGAGAAATGGCCGAGCCAACACTGGGGGCTAAACACTTTTAGCACGCCCGCATGGGGCCGGCAGCCTTGAACAGCCCACCAAAAAGGCGCCTCTCTCGAGCTCTCTCTCGCTCTCTTGAGCCCTCAACCACTCGCATTGACCGCCAGAGAGCTAGTTGTGGGCTAGCCTGCCCTGCGGCCCCTCCAGATCCCCGCTCCGCTCCTCCCCCTCGTCGCAGCGAGGCAAAAAGCAGCATCAACCACCAAGACAGCTCAAAGGGGACTAAGTAGATCCCCTCCAAAGCTGCACCAAACCCATCCGAGTCTCTTGTCACTCTCTCCCTACCCTTAGTGAGGATAATTAAGGGCCGAAACCCTAGCTCTGTGCCCAATTAGGTATGTACTATATATACCAGACTATACTATCACTCGATTACCCCTCGTCCATGTGCCGTGGCCGCGCTTGCGGTCTCTCGCTTCTGTCAGATTATTATTTCCTCATGGCACGTTCCTAGTCGCCGATGCGGACCTCGACCCAAGACCAAGACTACTTGACTACCTCACCTTCCTTCTGCTCTCACTCCTCCGCTCGACAGCTCCCCTCCTCGCACACCATTGCACAAGAGTACTTGTACCCGTCGTCGCACCTCCTATCTCGTTGGCGTTCCCCCACCCTCGTTTTGGCTGCTCCAGTGATCAAGTTCAAAATTCTCCGTCCTGAACATCCTGTCGCTGCTGTGCTTCCACCTCCCTCTGCCACTCTGCCGACCCAGGATTAAGCTTCCGGTGCGAGAAGGAAAAGTCCCCACCTCGCGCCCGCCCGCAACCCTCGAGAAGCTCGAGCTTCAAGCTTAATCGCAACGACCAAGCGCCAACTTCCTCTTGCAGATTACACGCTGCTGCGTTCTGCCAAATTATCGCAGCTTCAAAACGCCCAATCCTCCCTCGAAGGGACTGATTGTGGAGGGGTGAAGAACAAGGCCTCGGAAGAAAAAGTAGAGGCGTCACATCGACAGACTTCACCATGAACACATACGCACCAGATGCATATCGTCCGGCGGCGACATATGCCCCGCCGATGCCTCATACACAATACAGTCAGATGCCACCAATGCCAGCCACGAGGCCTCCAATGCCAGAACAACAACCGCCGCATCCAACAGACGGACTGGCACCATTGAAGCCGGGCTCCCAACCAGCCACTGCAGAACCCTTATCGCGGTCCTGCACGGAAGGTGGTTTTAAATACGAGTGCGTACAATCTTCTCTTGCTTCTCATATTCGGAATTCTTAGTAAGAGAGTTTGGGACGAATGGTGGCTTTACTATTGCCTGGCTAGTGCTAGATCTTCTATCACCAATTCCCGGAAGTTTAGTGTTGCACTCTCCTCTCATCCCAAATTTAAGCTTTCAGATGCAGCCATGTTTTATCATAGTCACTTTATGATGTGTTGCTGACATGTATTAGGCTGCGAGTCATGCAGGAACCTAAAAGGGCCCGCATGTGTGGTTTTGGTGACAAGGTGAGCTCTATTTCCTCCTAAAAAACAATATACGTCCTAACCATATCTCAGGATCGACGACCAATTACTCCTCCACCTTGCGTTCGGTTGATCATCACAGATGTCAAGACGGGAAAAGAGCGTGATTTCAAGTGAGCCTTACATCATCCCGAGTACATGGCAATGTTCTAATTTATCCCAGTGAACTGGATCATGGTATGTTTGTTCTGAACGTTGATCTTTGGTCTCCTGATGGCCAACGGGAGGTCAACTTGGTTCGCCACTCCCAAACTTCGCCCTCCATCTCCTTAACTACACCCATATCCTATGGCCAAGTCGCTGGAACTCCAGCATTTTCAAACAACCTTCCAGTTCACGGAGACTTACCAAGAGATGTGGTCAAGTTTGAACATGGTGGTGGCGCTACCTATGGAAACGCTCCTCCCTACAACTCATACAATTCTCAACAACAGGTAAATCCATACAGTCAACCACAACCACAAACCCCAGCATATGGAAACGCACAATATCATCCTGGATATGCACCACCTACCGCAGCACCATACCCTCCTCAAAATGGTTACAACCAGCCAGGTATGCCCAACCAACAAGGTCTCTACATGGCCACTGGAGCGCAAATCCACGCTTCTGGTAATATGGGCTTTGATCCTCAACCCATTCCTTCTCAAGGACAGTTTGGTGGGTATGGAGGCGGTGGCCGTCCATTTACACCCCAAGATACGGGCATGCAAAGGATGCCTGTTACTAGTACTCAACCTGGTGGCATGTTTACAAGAAACCTCATTGGAAGTTTAGCTGCTAGCGCTTTCCGCTTGACTGATCCAGATGACAGAATTGGGATCTGGTTTGTTTTGCAAGATTTGTCAGTGAGAACAGAAGGAAACTTCAGGTAGGTTTTTTACTATTACTAAATCGTGTGTAACATCGAACACTAATAATCATACAGACTTCGGTTCTCTTTCGTCAATGTTGGCAGGACCATTCAAGATACATCCCCCGGCAAAGGGCCCAATGAAACAAAAACTGTCGTAAATACAGGCTCAGCGCCAGTTCTCGCATCTTGCTTCTCGGAGCCATTCCAGGTTTACTCGGCAAAACGATTTCCTGGTGTTGTTGAGAGTACTTCTCTAAGCAAATGCTTCGCTACCCAAGGAATCAAGATTCCCATCCGAAAGGAAGGACAAGGTCCTGGCACTCGAGCAAGCGACAGAGACAAGGAATATGAAGAGGACTGATTCTGCTTCGTTTTTTCTGCTTTCTAGTTCTGGCTTGTTGAATATTTCACTACATGATATCAAGGTGGCGGCGCGATAAACTTCATATGTTCAATTGCTTATCATTACGTTTTTGATGGGGGAGGATGCACATCATTTTGTTCATTTCGTTAAAAAAATGTAAGATTCTTCAGAGAATAGGTGTTACGGGAGTTTTATAGGGTATGGGTATGGCATACTTTTTTGTTTGTTTGCTTGTTCTTATCTTTTTATCTTGGAAACCCAACATGAATGAGATGGATGGAAATGGAAGGAAGCAAGGATTGTGGATACATAGGTACGCAGCACGTATATTTGAGTAGATTTTGTTGTGAGGTTGGATTTGGAATGAGGAATTGAGGAATTGTAATTGCTAGTATAGTAGTAGTATAGAAGTATCGATAGCAAAGTCCAACCTTCTTTTTTATAGTGTCTATTTTTACATTTCTATTTCTTCGAGAAGCAGTCTTTTTATAGGGTGGAGGAATTGGCCCGGAGAATGAATGAATGATACGGAGTTGTATAAAGTTTTGAGCAGTTTTGAGTTCAAAATTCAGTCATATTCTATAATATTACACCTCCTCGTCATCCACAATTTCTATGGCGGCATTGAATTGAAAAGCACAAGTCACCTCATCAACGCTCACCCCATCTAATGCATAGAACGGGCCAACCTCGGTAAACCCATGCTGGTGATCCGATTTCCATCTCAGAGCTCAACAAACTCAAGCTCCAAACCAGCAATTGCAACACCACAAAATGACACTTCTTTTCCGCCCACGATTCCTAAACTCCAATCTCCCAAGGGAACTTCTCACCACATGTACCATTACCCTCCACAACCGGCACTTCAGCGTCCTCAATCGCCCACCCCCAAACTACGAAGGTCATGTCCCCCTCACAAAAGTTGAGAGGGTAGGAATGGCGATTGGATCAGCGGTTTTCTCGCTGTTTAATCCTTATAGAGCTGGTATGCCACTTTCTCTATTCCTTGTTCCCTAATCCAATTGCTCAATTGCTTGTCCCTTGAATGAGTTCCTACCTCACCTCATTCATCCTCACTAACAACCCAAATCAAATAGATCTAATAGCAACCCTCGGCGAATCAACCTCCCAACCCTACTTCATAAACCGTCTCCGCAACGCCATGCTCTCCCACCCAACGGGTCGACGAATCCTCCGTCTCCGTCCACGAATAACCTCCCAAACCCTCTCTATGCCCTACCTCCGCAGCCTCCCTCCAAACACACTAGGCTACGCCTACGCAGCCTGGCTCGATCGCGAGGGCGTCTCCCCCGACACAAGAGATAGCGTGAAATACATAGACGACGAGGAATGCGCATATGTCATGCAACGGTATAGGGAATGTCATGATTTCTATCATGCTATTACTGGTCTACCCGTTTTCAGAGAGGGAGAGGTAGCGTTGAAGGCTTTTGAGTTTGCGAATACGGGGTTGCCTATGACGGGACTGAGTATGTTTGCTGTTACTACACTTAAACCCGCGCAGAGGAAACGGTTTTGGGAGGTTTATTTGCCTTGGGCGGTGGGGAATGGGGTTAGAGGGAGGGATGTTATAAATGTTTTTTGGGAGGAGGAGTTGGAGAGGGATGTAGGGGAGCTGAGGAGGGAGTTGGGGATTGAGAAGCCGGTTGATTTGAGGGAGGTTAGGAAGCAGGAGAAAGCACGGAGGAAGGCTGAGAGCGAGGCGAGGGAGAGGAGTGGTGATAGTTTGGGTATCAATTGAGGGCCGCACAGGGCCTGTGTCATTCTGTTGTAGATGAATCTCTAATCCATCCTTCCGTGTCATTCCCTACCCGTCCATAATTCTCTTCCCTAAATTCCATTTTCCTGCCCTTATTCCCCTCCCCCCAACCAGTTTAGCCCAACCAGTCCAGCCCCAACCATGCCCTACAAATCAAACAAATCATCATCATCATCCCACCCCTTCCTCCTATTAACAACAATCTTCTCCTCCTCTTTCTTCTCCGCCACCGCACCCAACAAGTCCTTCAATTGTTCCTCCGTAACTTTACTTCTTAACTGACCTGATCTGGCGAGCATGATAAGACGGTTCTCTACGTCTGCGGCGCGAGACTCTTTGACGAGTCTTATGCGTCCTAATCGGTCGGCAGCTTCGGGTTCGAGGATTTGGGAGAGGATGGATTTGCGTGCTTCGTCTGGAGAGGGTGTTAGTTTTTGGGTATAGGAGGGGAGAGAGGCGGGGATATGTTGGGATATGTTGGAGGGGTAGTATGGTTGGGTTGGGTGGTTTTTAAAGGGGTTACGTACTTTCTTGTGCTCTATTGAATTTTTAGTTAGCTTAACTCTCATATCCAAACTCTTCACATAATCTTTCCACACAGGTAAACTCACTGTCTATCTTCCCCTCCTCCACCACCTCCCGAGGCTCCTCCTCCGCTTCCCCCGCCTTGGGACTGCTTAAGTTGCTCGAGTCGAGCCTTTCTGATCTGCGAAGTTTTGTTAGTATTCCCTGTATAACACTTAAGGAGAGTAGAGAGGGTAGGTACCTGTGCTAAATCGTCGTCCTCCATTTTGGGTTTTGTTTTGGGTCGTATGTTTTGATACTCAAGTATGGTAACCTTACGAACTTTTGGGCTTTGAAAGCGGGGCAAGTATTTCAGCCTTATCACGTGTTTGGGGTAGTCAAAAAGGATTGGTGAATGAAGGGAAGGTACGAAGGAGGATGCAGTTCGATGTCACCATGTAGTTAAGTCTTAAGTCCGACCAAGGAGTCCTCCTTCATCCATTCACGTAAAATACTTCTTCACCAATTCATTGGTAATCGCATCTCATAGCCTTCCACAGTGATCCATCTACAGTTCAGGTAACTTCACATCCTCCAATTCAAGTTGCTATTTCTCAAATTCAGTCTTTAATAAAAGTCATAGATACAAGGCTCCCAAGTCAAAAGTCGCTCTTACACCAACTTCCCATTATCGCCCATCTCACATCTCAAAATGTCCCCCAACGCTCTCCAAGAAATAAAGGCCTTCTACGACAACCGAGCACCAGGCTACGACAGCGAAGGCGGTCTCCATGTAAAACAAGCAATCGACTACCTAAAATGGATGTCTCCCCAGCCCGGCTTCAAAATCCTCGATCTAGCCTGTGGAACAGGAGGTATCACTCTTCCTGCCAAGAGAGCAGTTGGTCCAACTGGTAAAGTCATAGGAGTAGACATCAGCGGTGTCAGTCTCTCAATCGCTAGATCCAAAGCCGAAAAAGAAGGGTTGGAGATCAAGTTCATAGAACATGATATCCATACCGTCCACGACATAGAAGGGGTAGAGGAGGGAGAATTCGATATCATTGTATGTGCTGCTGCATTAGTACTACTCAAAGATCCGGCTGCTGCTATTAAGCAATGGGCGAAGCTGCTGAAACCGGGGGGGATGTTGATTACTGATGTTTTGACGAGTGATACTATGGTGAAGGGGATTCTGCTTGATCGTGTAGCGGAGGAGCTGAGTGTTGAGACTGTGCATACGAGGGCGAAATTGGATACCAAGGAGAAGGTGCTGGCTATACTGAAAGATGCTGGTTTGGAGACGAAAGAGAGCTTTACTACTGAGAGTTATTTTGAGCCGAAGACTTTGGAGGTTGAGAGAGCGGAGGATATTTTTGATGCTTTGTTTGAAGATACACCGGTTCGGAGAACCTGGTATGCGGAGTTGCTCGTTCCGGAGAGGAGAGAGAAAGCTAAGGATATATTTGTGAGGGAAATGAGGAAGGCAGCTGGCCCGGATGGAAAGGTGGTGGAATATGTTAGGTTTCACATGGCTATAGGAAGAAAGGTATGAAATGAGAAAGCAGAAAAATAACAAGGAAACGAGTAATATAAAGACAAACAATCTCTGGAATTAATGCATCAGAGTGGGGTTTTAACTCCTGTTGCAGACTATTTTACAAGCTTTGCGTCCCTGCAAAATGCTGAATTATGCTGTTGTACGCCCTCCCTATGCGATTCGGTAAATGTCACTTTTAGTATTGGCTGGCGGCGGATTGGCATGCTTTCTAGTAGAGAATATGAGTTAGCGTAATCCTAAAGATCAGCAATTCCTTATGACTTACCAATTGCTCCAAATACCATCCACAGATTTGCATGTTGCCCTGGTTATCGTCTAAGCACTTTGTGAACTGCTTTGCGTCCGTCTCGCAGCTTCTTTGGCCCCAGCTGCTCTGATCCTGTTGGTTTCCCTGAGCGGCAACGGCGTTTTGTTGTGGCTCTGCGGCAGCTGGTGCACTTGATCCGCCGCCGAAGAACCCTCCGATTGCGTGTCCTACTGAAGATCCGATGGCAACACCACTGTTTTGCTATTAGTCTTCATCCCTCTTGTCCAGAAGCCCGAATCACTTACGCAGCTGTGCTAGCCATCTGACCGAACAATCCTGGGCCAGCAGATGCAGCTGGAGGAGCTGGGGCCGAGGCAGCAGGTGGATGAGGTTGTTGTGTGTTGGTAGGAGGGTATGCTGAAGTTGTCGCAGGGCGAGTCTGTTGCTTTTGGGGTGCTGGTCTTTGAGGGGCAACGGATGGGCGGGCAGGGGCTCGGCCACCTCCAGATCTTCCTTGACGAGGCATAATTATTGAGAGGTTGTGGGTTTGTTTGGAGAGGTGTATATTTGCGTAGAGAGATGGAGGTTTGGATTGTAGCTGGTGATGTTAGGGTAAAGAAAGAAGAAATTCCCCCGGACGGGTTAACATCGCGGCTCGGCTTCGGCGTTAAGCGGGCCATTGAATTGAGGAACTGTGATTGGTTACGAGCGAGTGAATTCTAGGACATTCTCGATTCTTCACTTTTAAGCGGGATTGAAAAGGGGTTGTCCTGTAAACTAGTTTTGAAGAGGTCAATTAACATGGTATTTACCTTCCATAGCATCAAATTCGAAGCGCTAACTTTTTCTTATTCTATCTTTGTGAGCCAAATGCCTAAGTACTCACAATAATTCAAGTGAGCTTGGAAAAGGGACCTCGGGAACTGTTTTCACTCCCCGCAAATTGAAAAACAAGAATCATTCCATGAAAGTTGCTCTGCTAGCCTTATTCGCGGTATCCGGCTTACTAGTCCGCTATTAGATTTCCGGAAGAATGGGTCGATGCTGACATCGTTGATATTCTAGTACAACGCCATTTAGAGAGACTGAACCATTCGATGCTCAAATAAAATCTTACTCATAATATTCCCCCGTTCCAAACGCCAACGCTATGCAAATACGGACTTTTATGCGCCTTGCTACTTCTCCCTGACGCCGTCTCCCGGGCCAAGTAGACCCTAATTCTCATCTCTACGCTGCCTTTCCTTTGCCCTTTTTCGATTTCTTATTCTTCTTTTTGGCCTTTAGCTTCTTCTCGGTTGGCTTCTTCTCAGTTGAGCTCGACGCACTCGATGTCAAACCGCTAGAAGACGACTTAGACTCCACCTTCCGCTTCTTCCTCGAGTGTTTTTCTGGTTTCGCCACAACTAGGGTTTCTTTAACAACTGGAGCTTCGTCGGATGATTCGTCGGATGATGAATCGTCGTCGTCCGCAGCAACATCTTCGGAGGTATCGCCCTTCCGCTTCTTCGCGTTCTCCCTTTCTGCTATTTCCTTGTTTAATTCTTCGAATTTGATGTGTGCTCGTGCTCGTTGTTTGGCCCTGGCCTCTGCTTGCTTCAAGGCTTCTCTTTCAGCAGTAGCCTAATGATGGGTTAGTAAATCGATAAAGCTGAGTGGCAAAACTAGCATTTACGTACAAGTCCTGGATTGATAAATCTTGCCGCCGCAGCCTTGTCGAGAGTCGACGTTCTCGGCGCAGGTGGTTGAGTATTCTTGATTTTGTCAAAGTATTGCTTGACTCTGGTGAGTTCTTTGAAGACTGGGTGCTCTCGCGCTTTAACTCCATTTAATCGTAGGTAGGCTGTATGTCAATTAGAAATCTGGAATTGCAAATGCTCCTGGGAATGACTCACAGAATAGCATAGACTCAATCGCATACGTTACTAGGACATATAGCTTCGCTTTGTCCAATAGAGGTAACTTTGAGGTGGTTTCCGAGAGGGCAGTCTTGATCAACGGTGCGATTGCTTCTTCCAAATCGTCAATCTCATCATCAAGCTGGTCTACGAGAGACATAACCTTTGAGGAATCCATTTTGGCGGAGTTTGGTGGTGTTGATTGTATCTTGAGTCGGGGCGCACAGCCTTTGCGATAAAGGATTGAAGTTTTTGACGAGGCTGAAAAAGGTCGTGGAATCAGGCTGCAGATATTACTCAGCAAAGCCTTTGAAGTTGAGTGTACAGGGATTATGAATTTATTCATAGCGCAGGGATCTTAGTCGGGATTTCTGGGAGATTTTATCGTCGCCTCCAACAGCAGGGTGAACACCTTCTTTTTCTAGACCTTTATCTGTACATTACTGATTCCTTAATCTTGCCACTCAAACTCGGCCTCAACCTCGACATCGACCATTCGTGTATCCACTACCTTTCCTTCTGTACAAAGCACATTCTTTGCTGACGATCGACGCGCATCGACCTTTACGACCTCCTTTTTCAAAGAAATCCAATTCGAAGTTGGTTTGCCCCGAGGGCTCTCGATTTGTCGTCTGCATGGTTCGGCATACGATTTTTACCTGATACGGTACGACGATTCCTGCCAGCGCGCAGTCTGGAAATCTTATGTCATGAGTCGGTTCCAATAAAGATTGAGAATCCTTCATCCTGTCTCCCCCAACTTGCGGCCGTCCGCTATTGCGGGTGTATAATCGAATACCCCGAAATCAACCATGGTACTACGATAACATATATGCGGGCCGGGTGGCCATACAATTATCTTGTTCGCGATTTGGGACTTACTGGTGGCCGCGGAGGAAGTCTGTGGCAAGCGGAACGGGAAGAATTGGGTTTGCGCAGGAGACCCGACGAATGTATGGGGAATACGGCTCTTTGAAAAGACAAGCGCCAATTGTTGAGGATATACCTTTTGTGGATGGCTTTCCAGAAAGATTGATCAGAGAAGGCCTGCCGGGGCGTTTGAAGAGGGAAAATGTTAAGATATGGATGCCCGTACAGCGCCCTTTACCACGACCACCAAAGAAGAAGGTTGCCCAGGAACCGAAGCATTTACACCGAAAGGACACCAAACTCAAGATACAAAACTCCACTCAATCTCAAAACTCAGAAGTTTTTCCGTTGAAAGATATTGGAATTCCTATACCGAACGAGATACCGCTCTCCACTCCCGAAATTGAGACGAGAAAGAAGATTTCTGAGGATCAAAAAATCAGTCAAGAATCTATGGAGGCGGAAGTTCCAGCTGAAGAATCCGTGAAGAATGTGGAGAAAACACCCAGCCAGGCTCCTGCGGAAGTTGAGACGACAAAAAGGGAGCCTGTCAGGATCGATGAAGAAAGAAAAGTGACAAACCCCGTTGCGGGTGTTGGACTTTCCCATGAAACGCCAGCCAAAGAAGAGGGGATAATCACAAAAATGCCCATGGAACCCCAGCTTCAGTTTGAAGAGGTCGCCAAGGAAGAAACGATCACTCAGTCAACTGTTGATATTACCTCGCAGCTACGCAAACCAACAAACATTTGCATCCTTGGTTTAGATAGGATTGGCAAATACATCGCTCATTCTCTAGCCGCAGTACCGCATCCCCCTTCTGTCACTCTATTAATTCATCGACCCTACCTGTTAAAACAGTGGTATGAGGAAGGGTCTGCTATAGGGGTCTGGAGGGATGGAAAGTTGAACGTCCAGTCAGGATTTAATGTCGAATTAACTCAAAACTATACATTCACGGACCATGAAGAAGTTGTTGGTAGTCGACCAACCATTCGCCAAATCGAACCACCGGGGGGTATCATTGACCACTTGATGGTCACTACTACGGCGCATTCTACGATCCCAGCACTCCGTTCAGTTTCGCACCGCCTCAACTCATCTTCAACAGTTTGCTTCTTAAGAGATGGTGGTGTTGGCTTGATTGACGAGGTCAACTCCAGAATCTTTATAGATCCCAAAACAAGACCAAAGTACACCATGGCTAGTATATCCCATAAGATTCAAGAGACGGAAAGGAGGTTTACAGTCATTGAGAGTGAAGCTGGGGACCTAATTTGCACAAACGCGCCGCGAGAATTAACCTCAGAAGTTGACTCTGAACAAGGACCCCGGAACGGAATGACAAACCAGGAAAAGAGATTGGTTTGGGGTGTCAATAAATACAGCCACATGATGAGGATTCTTACGCGAGCTCCGAATCTTCATGCTCGGTCCCTCAATCGGCAGATGTTTTTCGAAGAAGTTCTAGATAACACTATAATCAACTCAATCATCGGCCCTTTAACTGTCATGTTTGACTGTTCCAACGATCAACTTTTGCTCAACCATAGCCTTCGCCAAGTCAAAGAACAACTAATAGATGAAATATCTGTCATCATTCGATTGATGCCTGAGATCTCGCAACATGAGACCAAAACACATTTCAGGCCTCAGGTTATTCAAAGCAGGCTCCGAAATGTCATTTCCAAAACGGGAACGAACAAATCCGACATGCTGAGGGCTATCAGAAGTGGTTCTAGAACAGGAGTTGAGTTCTACAATGGATACTTCGTTCGTCGGGCGGAAGAACTGGGGGCTCCTTCTCCCCTCAATAAGATGTTGCTTTCTTTGGTTCAGGCGAAGCAGATGATTATCAGTCGCGAGCAGAACGCATATATACCAGTGGTTCATGATGCCGAACAGGCTGGGGGTGAAAATAATGGTTAACAATAGGTGTAACGGGTGTACATAGACCGGTAATTGGTTCTGGTCACGAGATAAGCCTTTTTTTATGTACGAGATGAGATGTTTGTAAAGTACGGTTTTAGAAGCATGTTTATAAGGCGTTTGATATATATTTTTGTCTATTTTTCAAGACGAAAAACGAGTAATGGTTACACTTTCTGGATCTATTTTTGAACGCCCCTCCTCTATTGCTTCAGATGTTAGGGAAAATCAAAATTATTGTTCGAGATGGGCTGGGAGAACTAAGAAATTGAGTTCCTGGTCCTTCTAAGATTCTTGAATCCCGAACCTTTTCGCACAATCCTCGCTCTACCTTCCTCAAGTTTTCTCTCAGGGCCCACGCTCCACTTCGCACTTCGCACTTCCTAAAGCAAAGGAGAATTACCTGCATACCACAGTGTACCTCAATCTAGACCGCTAGAGTGAGCTGATGCCAATTCAAAATGCAAAGCAACCCAGGTTGACAACCTTACGTGACACAAACCTACTTGTATCATTCATTAGTACCTGGCCAAGATGATATCAGTTTTCAAAACGTGGGGTTGTTCCCACCCCCACAAAGTGACATACCCCACTAACACTTTTCCCTTTCTCCAGTTGGCCTCACTTGTGGAACTGCCGCATCTCTTCGTGGCGAGCCCATCAGCCTCTGCATCTCTGAAATAAAAACCCTGGTTGGTACTTGCTAGCGTGGGGGTACCGTACCTACACCGTTTAGACGCCCCCATTTCATTGTATGTACATCCTCACCACTGCTACCCAATTCTTCTCACCGCTTCATTTGAAAGCAAGAAAGAAGAAAATTGAAAAGTGGAATCAGACTTACCTAAAAAACTACACTCAGGCTCCGAGGTACAGACCGCCAAATAAATTCCCGCTAAACAAAAAAAGAAAAGAAAACTCCAGCATCGGCATCCAAACGTGGCACACCAAGTGGCGTACCCAAACCATTCTTTTGGGTTTCATCCCTGCCCAAGCTGTTGACCCAACGGACATACCGGACGAAGGCGCTTTGGTTCCCTTGTTTCCTTTCTTTCTATTTCTATTTCTAGAACAAACCCACTGGCACCACCAAAATATTCGTTTCGTCTCGTTCCACTGCCGTGCTAGGGAATGAGATGGAAAATGTTAATTTAATTACGCCACGATAGGTACCTTCTTAGGCAGGATTGAGGTTGGTTAAGCGAGAATAGAAAGGGTCATGTAAGAGAAATTGGGTTTTACACCTAGGGGATATACTTGTTAAAAGAAGTCATATCACAGGTCAGTGGACCCAGGAAGGAAGAAAGGTCGTCAATTTTGGTTCCCAAAACTAGAAAGAAATTCATAAAAAACGACCACCCAATGCAAATACATCTTTTCCCAATGCTTTGCTCATCCGTGAGGATGAAATCTAGAGATTAGTACTCAACCACCGCCTAACCCTGAAATGAAAATATCCTTTCCTCTCCTATCTTCCCCAAGCCTTGGATGATTTTCGTGTATGTATGCATTCCCGATGTGCTACCCAGTAATGCAATCCATACCTAGATCCCGATGATATCTTCTCTTTCGAAACTTGAGCCAAATTTTGCCCAACTTGAGATATCAAAGTATAGAGATCTAGGAAGGAATATCCATGATTTTCCCAGGATTCATAATCCAATGTGGATCAAGAGCTTGTTTAATAGATTTCATGACACCAAGTGTATCATGACCAACCTCCATCAACAGAGCTTCTTTCTTGCCGATTCCAATCCCATGTTCTCCCTATTCCTCGTGTCAGAAAAACTCGAGCAAAATCGCTTGTAGAAAAACATACCGTGCAAGTCCCCTCCATCTCCAAAGCCCGATTTACCATATTCTTCACACACTTCTCCACTTTCTCCCTCTCACCCACAACATTGCGATCATAGAGGATGCTCTCATGAAAATTCCCGTCTCCAATATGACCCAAGATACTAGCGAACAATCCCAAATCATCCATTTCCTTCTTACTAACCTCAATAATATCCGCCAGTCTCGAAAAAGGAACCGCAACATCCGTACTCCAAACTTCATTGCCCTCTTTCCTCATCGATAACATAGACCAAAGACTCTCCTTCCTGGCACTCCATAAGAGTTTCTGCTCCCGAGCATCTTTGGCGAACTCGAAGTCTCCTCCTCGATGAGCTTTGGCGATTGCTCCTACCGTTTGGATGTTTTCTTTGACGGAAGCTTTTGTCCCGCTAAATTTGAAGAAGAGGGTTGGGAGTTCTTTCCATTTTCGGGGCGCGGTGGAACCGGAAAGGTTCACGACTTTCATTTGGACTTCGTCCATGATTTCCATTGCTGCTACTTGGACGCCCGCTCGCATAACACCTGCAGCGGCGCTGGCTGCGTCTCGGATGGAGGGAAAAGTGACGACTGCGACGGAGAATTCTTGTGGAACGACTGCTAATTTAAGTGTGATTTCGGTGACCAGACCTTATATGGGAGTTAGTTTGCAAGAAATCGAAATTCATCACAAGTCGACCTACCAAGTGTGCCTTCAGAGCCAACAAACAAACTGTTGAGATTATAACCCGCCGAAGTCTTTCTTGGTCTCCTCTTGGTTTTAACAACAGTTCCATCAGCAAGCACAACTGTCAAATTGATTACCCAATCTTTCATAGTACCATATCGAACAGCATTCGTTCCTGAGCAGTTCGTACCTACCATTCCGCCAATCTTAGCACTTGGTCCAGGATCAACTGGAAAAAATAGTCCAGATTGTCGTCTCGCCAGCTCTTCGTTCAAGTCCATCCAAGATACGGAAGGTTGGACTACGATATCCATATCCTCTTCATTGAACTTAACGATTTGATCCATGAATGCAAAATCGACGCTGACGCCTCCATAAGGAGCGGAAAAGTTGCCTTCGAGACTTGTTCCTCCTGAGAAGGGAATGATAGGGACTCGGTATTTGCAACATATTTTTGCAATTGACGAGACTTCCGCGGTATTCTTTGGATAGGCTACGGCGACTGGGAGGCCTTCAATGTTGGAGGATGACCATTCTGAATAACCATGTGCTTTCAGGTCTTCAGGGTCCGTAGATATTGTGTCTTCGTCGCCTGTGGCATGGCGAATTTCTCTGATCGCCTAAATTGGTGGGTTAGTCAACTTATAAACATAGAAAATTGATATGGGATTAAGTAAACATTCTGGAAAAGAAAAAAATCCATGATATTGCTTCAAAGATAGAAAACTCGGGTTTGCGTGAGTCGGCTGGACAAATGCAAGCAAACCAATGCTCCTACCCCTTTTCACTGTTCGCAGGTACCTTAGGATATTGATTTTGCCGTCAGACCACTTGGCTGGGATCAGGTATACGGTAGATGCCGTTGTGATCTCTCCCCTAACACAACATATGACATCTTATCTCCGGCATGATGCAGTTTCCACCACATAAAAATCAAGATTCTCGATGGAAAAAAAAGCCTCTCGGAATAATTGACCACAAACAGCTCAACCTACATCTTCCATCTTCTTCAAACTCGCATAAGAAGGCTCCACGAATTTTGTCTTATTTGAATACTCCCGTTCCTTCTCTTTCCTCTCCTCAGCCTGGAACGTAGCCAATCCCCACCCCAGAAATCCCGTTGTCGCCAGCAAGCTTAAAACTTTGGGGGTCGTCCATGATCTTGTGCGCTGTCTCTGCTCTCTTATTGGCCGCCGCAATGAAGGAACGGGCTCTCCGCTACTTCTTCTAAGAACGGTATCTGGTCGTGAGCTGGTCCATCGAATGCCGTTGCGATTTGAGGGGGTCAGCGTCGCAGTGGCAGTCCGAATGGGAAATCTTCTGGAAGCGAGCCCCCTCATCGGAACGCACCTGGCCGATTTCATGCAGGCCGACATATTGCGATGCGAACGAGGACCAAAAACCGGAGCGAGTGCCACTTGTACACCACCAATTGTATGTATGATCAACCACCGATTTATTGTCTCATCCGAGTGTAACCGGACTTTTTCGAGAGAAATTTCGTGAGGCCGTTCGAAAACCTTCAAATGAGGTAGTTTTAGTTTTCGATGTCTGGAAAGGAAGTTGTCAGTACCCAGACCGAAGATGGGATACGCTGCTGCCGAGGAAGGAAGCTGAGAAGGAGCGAAGAGGGGTTCAAACCAGGAGTGGGGAGAAGGATGTATTCGCCTTTGGATTTCCGTCGTCGTGACCAGCTCCTTTACCGGTCTTGCTGTTCTTTGCCGCCTTCGTGGTTTGTTGAAGTAGTCTAACCTTACTCTGTTGTCTGCGTCTCGCTCCTTGACAATGCGTTGTTCATGACTTTCTCCTCGAGTCTTGGTGCTATGGTGATTTGGCTGACCTTCATCAAGCAAACCGAGTAGGGGTACAGTCTCTTTTTATATTCCTCTCTTCCCGACGGGCTTGTACTAGGTGGATCCGGAAGGAATCCATCTTAAGCTTCTCCTCGATCGTGGCGCCCCCCATCTCACAGTCCAATTGACAGCTCAACTGAAAATCTCTCCCACGAAGCCATACTTGCCGCAATTCGTCCATAGGCGATGGAAGAGATGTAGGCGGACGAAGAGAGCGCTGCCTGCATTCCCAAACAAATATTCCAATGACCCGGTGAACACACACTTACCCGTTTCCTGATTGAATGCTTGGTTGCTTACATGTATGTATGTGCTTCTTCGTCTCGTGCTGGTGTCTCAATTCTAATCATCCCACGTTTTCCCCTCGTCTCTTTTTCCTGCTCGCTTCTACGCTTGTCCGTTTGGAGGCCCAACCTGGAAGGCTGTATCCAAGATTTGCGTCTGCCACTTCAAGCCACCATCTTTTCCTATTCGTACGAGAAAAGGAGTTACAAAGATTGTACTCCCTACACCACACGTAAACAAAAAGTCTTCGTGTTACCCCACGCCACCGTTGTCACCACCCATCGTTGTGGCCGCATGTCTCCATGCAAGCCCTTGAAAGCCCCTCCAGCCTCTCCTCAATCAATGCCGTTGTTGCCCAAGATTGCTCCTGAGTAAGGGACCGTATCACCAGCAAGGGAATGGTAATACTAAACTCTCACACACCACATAGCACACACACACATGAAATAAAATTTCTTCCTCTCACCGGTCACTTCCAACCCGAATCATTTTATGCAATGCCCCCAAGAGCAGCAGAGCATCTAGCCCAAACCGTCAATATGACAGTCATACTCACCCCAGCTAATCCAACTGAGCCATCAAACCACCAACTTCTCCTCACGTCCAAGCGTGCACGAGGTCTCCTTCCCCTCACGGAAGACCCCTCAGTTCCTTGTATACATTATTCAAATTTATTCCGCCTGCCGTTGTCATTACCTCACGGAAATACACTGACATGAAAACGCCCTACGTACCGACAATCTGAAAGCCTGGTCGGTGGGATGATGGGATCGACACCGCTTTCTATACCACTACCATCATTGGAACCACCATATTGCTGATTTTCAGGGCCTGTACGAGTACAGGCCGCTGTCTACCAAGGATAACAGCCGCGTGACGGTAAGAGGGCCCGAAAACGTATCCAACGCTTGCCTGCTGCATTAGCCTACATCTTCTGGCGAATTGGCCAGCCTTTCAAATCAATTTTCAACAGACAGGGATTCTGATGGGGGTCACTTCGTATCTAAGCTGGGGGATTTACTGATACTCTCCTAAGGCTGGTGTGCTCTTGCTTTTTGGCTGTCACTATTTCCTAGGGGACTGATACATACCCGAACTTGAAACACAGTTCTCTTAGATTTGAGAAATGATATTTGCACTGAAAATGGGACAAGTATGTATGCTTTTTACATTTGATAGGATTGGTTCACTATGCCGCTATCTGCATATTTTTTGCGCAAATCCGTGCACAGAAGCAAAACCCAATACGCCATATCATGACCATTCTTGAACCCAAACAGAAATGCACATTTAGCTGGCAATAGCCTGTGCACGTCTGCGATCTCTCTCCTCAGCGATGGTGAGCTTAACACCCTTACCCTTTGGTAGGGAAATCCATGGCTTCTCTGAACCGATAACGAAAACGTTGCCTTCACGGGTGGCGAAAGAGTTATCTATGGCATCCTTGATGTGGACAATGTTGAAACCTCCGTCGTGACGCTCACGGTGAGTGATAACACCAACACGACCCATGTTACGACCACCAGTGACCATGGCGATGACTCCAGTGTCGAACTTGATGTACTCGGTGATCTTTCCGGTAGCGAGATCGATCTTGACGGTGTCGTTAACCTTGATGGATGGGTCAGGGTAACGGATACTAGATGAGTGAAAAAAAAACTGTCAGCATTTATAGAGGGATTTTATAGCAACCGTTGATCTAGCTCCAATCTTTCGATATAAAATCGACATAAATCGACCAAAGCTTGGACCAACGGCTGAATGATGTCTGACAGAACTTACGTTCTAGCATCGTGCGTGACCAAGAATGGGATTCCGCCCTTGCCCAATTGCACTCTCTTGACTTTGCCCAACTTGTATTCAGCCTCCTCGGCTTGGATTCGGTGGACGGTGAAGCGGCCCTTGGTGTCGTAGACGAGACGGAAGTGTTCGCCGGTCTTCTCGATGCTAATGACATCCATGAAGCCTGCTGGGTAGGTGGCATCGGTACGGACCTTGCCATCAACCTTGATCAGGCGTTGCATGACAATAGCCTTGGTCTCGCGAGCGTTGAGAGCATACTTTAGACGGTTTCGGATGAAGACGATCAATGGCATGCAGTCACGGAGCTTGTGAGGACCTGGGGATGGACGAGGAGCGTAGGAACCGGAGAGTTTGTCCAGGAGCCAATGCGATGGCGCGCTGAGGCGCTTTTGGTGCTTCTTTCTGTGAAGGAAATTTGGTTAGCATATGCTTTGACAAGTCTTTATCCAAGGCTCGCGCAGATATAATTCGAGGCGTGTGGCAGATTCGAGTTCGCGATACTGAGTCTCGAAATCAAATTTGCGTTGATATTGTGCGGTTGAACGAGGGGCATTCCTCCGCTGCGATATATCGAATTCGAGAATTTGAAGATGAAAGATGATAGATATACTTACGGTCCTCTACCCATGATTGCGTCTCGAATGTCGTGAGATACAAAAAGTTGGGGTATTTGTTGGTGGTTGTCGATGAAGGTCGAAAATTAGTTTTCGTATGAATTCAACGAAAGTGTGAGAATCGTGTGGGGCCCGTGCGCGCTAAGCGGGGCTGGCGAAGTATCACGTTTCTAGAGCTTGCTCGCAAAATACTGTAACCTTTTCAACTGATTCAAGATAATTAAACTGAATACTGAGGCCAACTTCTTATAACAACGGAATGTGATTATCCAAAATGAATGGAAAAATTATGTTTAGACAACGAGAACGAGGTACCTATTTACTGCGCTTTTGTTGTCACGGGGGCCTTGCTTAGTAAAGCGCACTCTTCTTATAAGGTGGTTGTGAATTTTTCGATAATCATTACATTAGAAGTTAGAATGACGAGTTCTAAAGGCTGCCTAACTTTTTTCTACTATTAATTTCCCCTAGAAAATTACAAATCTGGGGGTACCAAGAGCAATATATATTGGCAGGTTTTCCTTGTAGAACTAGTAGCAGCTCATTTTCATTTGAGCAATTCCAACTTTGAAGCATAGGCTAATTTGTTGATTATGACAGAAATGTGTACAGAGCTTGATTGCTGAAGCAATATAAACTTTTTATTTGAGAATTATCTATATCAAACCCTTGAGTACAGCCGCTTCCGCATTCAATATCGACGATCCTGCAGCCCCAATGACAGCTAATGATAGTCAGTAATTGATAGAAAAATGCAAGGTGGCAATGGCTTACTGTTGTGACTTAAAGCAACAAACTTCAGGTCGAAAATACCACTATCATCTTCTCTGACCCGTCCAACACTGACCGTGTACCCATTTTGAGTATTTCGGTCCAGTCTTGGTTGAGGTCTGTCTGCTTCTTCCATAACCAACATCGAAGGTTGAGGAGCTGAAGGACATCCCAAAGTCTGCGCCTCACTCACATACGAGCTCAAAGCCTTCTTAACAGCCTCTGCCGTTGGTTTTGGTGCATCTCGGTTCTTGAATCTCAACGAAACACAAGCCATATGGCCATCCAAAACAGCAACTCTGTTACAAGCAGCCGAGATTTTCAAGTCAGATTGATGTAAGAATCCTGTAACCTCCCCATTGACCTTCCCTAGGATCTTCTGTGCCTCATTCTCCAATTTGTCTTCCTCTCCTGAGATGTATGGTACGACATTGTCTAAAATGTCCATACTGCTCACTCCTGGATATCCGGCGCCAGATACTGCTTGCATGGTAACAACACTGACTTGATCGACTTCTCCAAACTCCTTTTGTATTGCTGCAAATGGAATGACTATGCCAATGACAGCACAATTCGAGTTGCAAACCAAGAAACCCTTCTTCAATCCATAATGACTTCTCTGGTGTGGAATGACATCGAAATGAGGTAAGTTGACGGTTGGAACGATAAGAGGGACGAGAGGATCTTTTCGGTAGTTTTTGGCATTCGAGAAGACAGCCAATTCAGCCTTCAAAAACTCCATCTCTACAAACATCGTCAGTATAACCACCTTCCAAACTTACAAAATACTTACCAATCTCTCCAGCAACATCAGCATCCAAACCACTAAAAACAATGTCACAATCCGCAAATTCACTAGCTTTACACTCCTTCACCACCAATTCCTCGACGTGCTTTCCCATTGGTGAAGCCTGCTTCCAATTCACCGCATCCTTATATTTCTTGCCCGCAGATCGCGACGAGGCTCCGACGGCTTGGAGAACGAAATAGGGATGTTGAGCTAGGAGAAGGATGAATCTTTGACCGACAGAACCTGTGCAGCCCAATACTCCTATGATACGTTAGAAATTATTTCTTAAGTTTGGCGGGGTCAAATTGCCCCGCGAATTGCTAGGAGGGCTCAAGATTTGACTTACCAACCTTCTTGGTGGGGAACGTCGAGGCCATGGCGGATTGATTGATATTTTGCGAAGAATTGGGGTGGTATGGGAAAATGGAGCTTAGTTGGTGGTTTCTTATGCTTGAATAAGTATCAGTACTGAGAGTCACACACCAAAATCTCGAGGCCGATCTTCGGCGTCTGGGGCGGCTTTTGGGTGTGGGGTTCGCCACTCAAAGCCCGGCTCTCCTTAGGTAAGGTAGGGCTGAAAATAGGGAGAGATGTGTTTATGTCATAACCTTTTAAAATGATACTCGAGTAGACTGGTTTGGTGAGTTTGTATCAAAGTAAGAAATATCTCTAGTACATATCATGATATAGATCTATTTCCCTCAATAATTCGTAAACTACCCATACTTTGAAAGACATAATTCGTACATGTACAAACCTCCAGGTGATCCACAAAAACGCCAGTTTCTAGTTTCAGGATATTTTCCTGTGAGGTTTGTAATAAAACAAATCATCTAATCACTGTCGTCCCTCTCACTATCGTAATCTTCTAATAACACATCGCCTTGTCCCGGGGCACCCAGATTCGCTGAGTTAACGCCTCTGCCCCATTCTGTCTCCACTCGAAAGAATATCCATATCCATCTCCTAGCTACCTCCAAAATTTCCAGTAAGAAAATACCACTTTCGAAATCTGCGAAGTGGTCGAGGTGAGGTGAGAGTTTGAGGGACCAAGTGCAGCGGAGGAGAAGGTCTACTCCAATAGCAACGTAGTAGAATTCCTTCGCTGGGAAGAAAAGACGAGGACGGAGACCGAAGGGGTGAGAGGGCGAGGAGCGTTGCGAGGAGAATAATGTGAGATCCCAATCCTTGGCTACGTCCCAGTAGAAACTGTACATGCTATTCGTGAATACCGCCAGAAGCCAGAGGCGGTAGAGGGTCTTTTCAGTGACTCCTATATCCTCGTGGTTCAGACTCAAATTTCGTTGCAATGCCGAGAAAATAATAACTGGGAATGCGGTGGAATACTTTAAGGCGTTTGCGAGATGTTGGCCTCCCCACCCATGAGCTCCTATTCCTCCATTCCTTCGGTTGCCATCTCGTACCCGTAGATATTCAATTATACATTGTCGAAATCGGATTATCGAGGGAATTGCGATGACGATTGGCACTATGTACTGTCCTCCACATCCTCGATCCGGTCTTTTCGTTGCGGATCCATTTGAAGTGAAGAACATGCACAAAGCAACAAACAAGTCTGCGATAATTTTGGCGTATGATGTCAACACATCTGCTAATAGGATATCTCCAAATTTCCCCTTTCCCGTTTGCGCGATTCCACCTATTGAAATTCGACGAAGAGTTGTGAGGAATCGTGTTCGCCCGGCAGAGGAAAATTGTCGAATTGGGAGGAGAAAGAGGCCTGCAAGAAGGCAAAGGTAGGACATTGGGAGAAAATCATAGTAGATGACTAGTTCTGGGTTGTGGTGGGAGAGAGCCCAGAAGAGGAGGAGGGAGAATCCCAAGGGGATACTGAGAAGTGTCGCAAGTCGGTATGTTGAGAGGTAATGTGGAGGATCGGTTCGAGGGGAATTTCTCCCTGGGTATTGTAGGAGATGGGGGACATCCTGAAAGGCGGTATTAGTTTTGCGACCAGAAAGTGTATCGTTTGTGACCTGGGAGAAAGGGGGCACGCGACAGAGGGGGAGAACCAACAATTTTAGCTAGAGAAAGATAATGCAAATTTACACCCCATGCCCAGACTCCTATATAAAAGTTAGCATCTCAAAGGGTGGTAAAAACAGAGCATGCGTAATCGTACCTAAAACAATAGCCAACGCAATTCTATAAGGCAGAGGAAGTGTCAAACTAAAAGAGTCCAATTCTGGCTCCACAGCCGGGTCGCCGTCCATTTTTATGGATGATAATAACGCCGCATCGAGCACAAAAACTCAAGTAAAGACAGTGGTAAGTGAAGGGAAGTTTTGGTGCCAAAGGAGGAAATTGTTGAAGGAGTCGGAGGCTACGTAGGCGTTCCAGGCGGCCTTCTAAGAATATAATTTACGCCACGATGGGGTTGAAATCACTAGCCACAGTTCGATTAAAGTGGGTCTTGTGTACTTCGTGGAAGCCGAGGTCAAACCTGAAGCTTTCCCAACTTCTCGCCGACAACTTGCGACAACATCCCTTGAGCTATCTATGAATACCCTCAATATGTCAGACCACATCACCGAGAAGGCCACGGAGGCACCATCATTCAACTACCCATTTGCAGCGGCGCCTGACATCATTCGGTCACATCAAAAAGATGCATATTTCGAAGGCGTTCTCCTCAATCACCTCTCCAACCTCCTACGAAAGCTATACGGAGCGCGATTCATTCACACTTATACATCCGAAGCACGAACATTTTCAGAGCTGCTATACCTTGGTCTGACGACTTTCATCGGAAATCGCACCCTCGGGGAGGAATATTGCGATATAATTCAGATTGAAGACGATACCCTACAACTTCCGGCAATATCGAGACGAGCGGGTTATATAATCACGTCGATTCTCCTTCCTTATTCTCTAAATAAGATACTTCCTTCCTTTCGCACGCGAATACGAGCGAAACTCGAATCCAATCTACGAAAACTATCACGAAATAGAAACGAAGCTTCAAGGTCGTACAAAATACAATCATATTTATTAGAGCACCTGTCGAAAATCACATCTCCATCTCCACTTCACGCCCTGACTCTCACAGTCTTCTACTTTTCGGGGGCATACTACCAACTTTCCAAAAGACTATGGGGTTTACGATATATATTTACAAAACGAATTGCGCCATCCGAGGCGCGGGTGGGATATGAAGTACTAGGGGTACTGCTGGTCCTTCAAATGACTGTACAAACATGGTTGCATCTCAATTCTACGTTACGTACATCCACACCAGCAAACGCCGAACCCTTGATGGGGAGTTCCGCTGTATTACAGGGCGGGGTTGAAGTCTCACTTGACCCCAACGCCTATTCAGCAAATAACGAATTACTCTTCGAGTCCTTGCAACCCGCGGGATTCATCCAACACGCAAGTTCAGACGTTGGAAAGGTAACCCATACGCCTGTTTCAGATGAACCGAGTATCAATCTGAATGTTGAAGATAAAATGAAGTGGATCAAGGGGACTCAACAGAGGAAATGCACGTTATGTTTGGAAGAACTCAAAGATCCTAGTGCGGTGGCTTGTGGGCACGTCTTTTGCTGGGTGTGTATTGGTGATTGGGTAAGGGAGAAACCTGAGTGCCCGCTGTGTAGGAGGGAGGCGCTTGTGCAACACATCTTGCCTCTGAGATGCTAATGACTGAATAATAAGAAATTGGTACAAGAAAACCAGTTACGAATTACAACACAGCCTACCATCTCACCTATTCAGTTTGTTCTCGATTCAAAGTAGGGACTAATCAGATAAATTACCTCATTGGGTAATTTTCAATAGTTAGCCTGGCGACAACTCTCACTTCAAGTCTATGTTTTTGTGTGTTTCGCTGTATTTTGTATACACCATTTCTCCATCTCACGATCTACTCTTAATCCCATGTTCTATTCTTTGTCTCATGTTCTGCTCTTCGTCCTACTCGTTGTCTTAATACGTGTTTATATTCTAAAAATAAGTGTTGTAAGATTTGATATCTTTTACATCTATTTAAATAATTGAGCTAAAAAAACTATTAATGCACACAATACTTGTTAATCTTATGAACAAGGACTAGTTCGATAAGATGCTTTAGTCTTTTCGCATATACTGGGAGCCCCTAGGATAATCACGTATTTTGTAAAACGTTCAAGTTGATTGAGTTACTACTGTATTCTGACTGATAGATTTTCAGAAAAAGAGCTTACATTATTCGGAATGCTAGGAGTAATAGATAGAGAAATATGCCCAGAAGAGAACCTGCCCACAATTTAGGCTATTCATGGCTACAGGGAAAGGACAGGCAGGGGTCAGGTGCGGTCTACCTCGTTGCGCCTC
Source organism: Hymenoscyphus fructigenus (assembly GCA_001414455.1). Lineage (NCBI taxonomy): Eukaryota > Fungi > Ascomycota > Leotiomycetes > Helotiales > Helotiaceae > Hymenoscyphus > Hymenoscyphus fructigenus. The sequence goes on along the minus strand of LKUV01000022.1, from coordinate 176,146 downwards.
TCCAACTTTACCTCTCTCTATTACCCAGGTTACCGATATCCCCATCCCGCATTTTATCAACACACCAATTTCGTCAAAAGATGGTTGCCTGGCATTCTCAGCAAGGATGAATAACCGAAAAGAAACTGAAACCAGAGAAGACGGAACCGGAACCCTATATTCTTCGAGGACAATCGACCTCCAATCCAACTGTCTTCCACGAGATGGATCAAATATCAACTTTGTTATGTGTGTCAAGACCTCTTCTCTAATTCGAAAGTCATTTCCAAGTACCCTCACCTAGATGGACCGATTAAAGAGGAGTTCCAGTACACACTCTCGGGATGGAATATTTCGGAACGCGCCGCCAGAGGTTATCATATCTGTAATCTTATATATAATAGGCCCAGTATGTGGAAATCTTGGCCTCAGTTTGGTGGCGAGGAGAACGACAACCTTTCCATCGACATCAAATTCGACGGGAATATCACAATGAATGTAAAGAGCTCCAGTGTGGACAGTATCTGCTACTTCAGAATACATACTGAAAATCCGGATTCCGAAATACTGAGTTTGATGTCACTTGAATGCTGGACAAGTGGGCCTGAGAGCCTTGCTCATGCAAAACACTGGCTGAGTGATTGCATCGCAAACAACACTGCTTGCCAGGACAACCTCGGAGTTGAGCAGGTAACTCCTGAGCGTTTGATTCGACTTGAGCTCGTCGGGGAGAGAATACTTCCACGACTAGTGACCGCAGACACTATCGCAAATTGTCCTAAATATTGCATCCTCAGCCACTGCTGGGTAAATTTCCTATGTTTAAACTTGGGAAGAGAACTTTGGATGGCTTTCAAAGGGTCATAGACTGGAGCTACTTGCCCAAGACCTTTCAAGATGCGATGCATGTGACAATTAATTTGGGCTTTGCATATCTGTAGATCGACTCTCTGTGTATCATACAAGACTGCAAAGAGGATTGGGAGGCTGAGGCGACCAAAATGAGTTCATACTACTCTAATGCTTTCTGCAACATTGCCGCGTTAAGTGCAGAAAATGGATCTGAAGGGCTATATAGCATGAGAATTCTTTACTCTTTAGGCTATGCATGATCAAACGACGAGATGGACAGAATTTATGGGTTTCACAATTGAGCTTCGAAAATGAAAAAATAGGCGATAAGTCCGTCAGAAGAACAAACCATAGGCATTTTAGGAGATGGATTAGCGACAATAATTTTTTAAAACGCGGATGGATTTTCCAAGAACGTATTCTCTCCCCTAGAACAATTTATTACGGCAAAGCCGGCTTGTTTTGGGAGTGTCGGAAGCGATATTGTTCGGAAAGAAACCCCCTTATCCCAGAGGACGGGGATGTTACACCTCGTATTCGGTAAGCTTATTTGAAAAATTGTCTAGACGGGGGGAAACTACATGCAAATATTATCTAGGAAGGGCCTAAATGTGAAGAAGAGTTTTCGAGACGCATTCGTGAGAACTGGGATGAGAAAGCTCTTCCTGGACCAGTGGTATATGATCCTGGATGAGTATACAAAAGCCCAGCTCACAGTCGAATCGGACAGACTTGTTGCCCTCAGGTATTATCGGGGTTATAAAAGAGCATCGTAACAGCCGTAATTTTGCAGGTCTCTGGGAAGAGACCTTAGGAAATGATCTTCTCTAGATGGTGCGCCAACCCAGTACTTTTTCAAGCCACTCCTTGATAGAGTATTTGACCAGAGAGCGTACCCGTTACGGTTACCCAACCTGGTCCTGGGCTTCGATGCATCGTGCAGTTGAGATCCTTTGTAGCGAGTCTCCAGTTCCAAGAATTATCGCGAAGGTCATTGGGGATAGCCCGTCTAACACATTTCCTTGCTATACCGAGCCTCTGAAGCTTCGAGTTACTCTCCAAAAGCCGTTAAATCGTGTGCGAATGGACAATAATTCGCACCCCTGCTCCCTTGAGGAAGATGGCAAACTCGTTCCTGGCTCCAGATGCTTGCCAGACTTCCAATTGAGCTTCGTGGAGTTCACTGGTCATTATGTATGAACTATGAGAGTACAAGACTGGAAGAATACAGGGGGGCAAAGCCGTGATGGATTGATAATCATCCCTCTGAACAAACAGAAATCGATTTGGGCACGCCAGGGGTGTTGGCGTATTCATGATGAGCAGCCTTTGGCTCCAATTAGTTCTCCTACAATCATACCCGATCCGGATTTGTTCCATCTAAAGGAGGTTTTGTTGGTATAAAAAGCTTCAAGAAGAGACAGAGACTGCGTTTGTAAGTCCCTTAGAGAACTAGTTTCCTGCCTGATGTAAGAGGTTCTCTCCCAAATTATTGCTTCACATATTCTCGGACAATGGTTGCTATTGTCTGAGAAAATTTAGAAGAATGAAAATGTTAGGTTCTTGATTCTTCTAATCGTCTGGAATAATCCTTTTAATTATCCTAGGTCATTTCGAACAATACTTTTTCCGCTCTTCTTAAACTCTCTAACATATTCATAGGCTGAAAACCCACATAATTTAATAGGGAAGGCAGGAGAATAAGTGACTTGGCTTTCTAATTGATATCATTATCTGGAAAGTAAAAAATGGTAAAAGTTCCTGCCAACGTTCCTCGTATATATATATTATGTCATAGTATTCTAGAAAGCCTGGGACAATTAAATTAATTCAACAGATTAGCATATGGTAATGTTAAATAACAAATACTTATCGTCTGAAATATTCTTGAAGTTCTTGTTATTTTATTTAATTATTCTAACTCTTTCGAGTAATACCTTTTTTCAGAAGTACAAAAGAACGATAGCAAAGACTCTTGATAGAGACAAAAGTTGATTTGAGACAAGCATTTAGAGAAATCTTTAGGATATAGTAATTACTTGATTGTATTAAACTCCATACCAAGGTAAAAAGACCAACGTACTTCCTCAACTTAATATTTGTCCATGAAGCTAATGAGTGCTATAAAGATCAATAGTATTCCAAGTTCAAGTATTAAAACAGACGAAAAGATTAAACTACCTAGTACTATGTAAAATCACAGCAGTTTCGTAACTCGTGAATAGCCGAAAGTTGACCCCCAAAAGTGATATATAGGCCTAACTTGGGTTGGACTCAGTTTCAAAGAGACAGTAGAAGGTGTCTTCAGCTCCTTACCTAGGAAAACAAGACCGCTTCCAGCAAGAGTAAAAGATATCCCCAAAAAATCGCTTATTTCACATTTCAGAAAACAAAGAACATTAATCACCAATAACGGTAAATATATGATAGAAAATACATGTACATGCGACGAAGCGATATGAGTAGATATAGATATTTCCAAATTGGCTGGGTTCAGAATGCACTCCCCCGCGATATAAGAAACTTGTAATGAGTGAAGAGAGGGACACCTACTTTGAATGTGTCGTTCTTGGTCGTGCCTTCCCTTCTTGTCTTGAGCCCGTTGCCATGGGTGTCGAGCCCAAAATCAAGGTACAAGGGAAGGAGCGACTCTCTCTTGACGAGTTGAGGGACGTTAGGGAAGGAATGACCTCAACCTCGATGTACACCTCAGAGGCCGTGAGTAAATTCTGAGGATGCATCCAAATTGACCTAGTACTTACACATGTTAAACATGTTTAACCTGCGTAAGACCGTGACAGCAATGGAACTTGTGTAGGTGGCAAAGCGCCGAAATCATAACGTGAAATGAGAGTCTTTTCTGAGAGACGCAAGGATAATTTTGAAAAGTCGCAATTGGATTTCAGTAATGCTAACAAAAATCAAATTACACGGCCGCAATCCGACCTAGCAATGTAGAAAACACCCCCTCAGCCGATGCGTACAATCTCCCCAATTCAATTCGCCCGTCTTCCCCTCATATACAATATTCCCCTCTTTAATGTAAAGCCAACTCCTTCTTGATCTCCGCAACAGCCAAACCAGGATTTAATCCCTTAGGACATGTTCTCGAGCAGTTCAAAATAGTGTGGCATCGATAAACACTCATACTGTTATCCAACGCGGCCTTTCGCTCTTCCTTCTTCTCATCTCGTGAATCGGCGATCCATCTATAACTCTGGAGGAGTACGGCTGGTCCCAGGTATTCCTCCGAGTTCCACCAATATGAAGGGCAGGATGTTGAACAGCAGGCGCAGAGAATACATTCGTAGAGACCGTCCAACTTCTTTCGCTCTTCCTTTGATTGGCGGTATTCTTTTCCGTCGGGTGCGGGGGTAGTCTTTTGGAGGTAGGGTTTGATTGATTTGTATTGCTTGTAGAATTGGGTCAAATCTGGGACAATGTCCTTGACGACGTAGGTGTGGGGAAGAGGATAGATCTTGGATTCTTTCTTCGTATCGACAGGAATACGACCTATACTAAAGTATCAGTGTTTGTTTATCTCGATTTGGTGCAATTGCCACCCGATTTTTCCAGAGATTACTCACACAAACAAGCCAAAGTATTAACCCCATCAATATTCATAGCGCAACTCCCGCAAATACCCTCTCTGCAACTCCTTCGGAAGGTCAAGGTTGGATCCACCTCGTTCTTGATTCGAATCAGGGCATCCAACATCATAGGGCCGGTCTTGTTCAAATCCAGGGTATAGCTTTGCATTCGTGGCTTGGTCGCTGGCTCATCTGGGTTCCATCGGTAGATTTGGAACGTCTTGATTTTCGCATCTGCTGCTGGCTCGTTGATGACACCGGTTTGATTTTTGGGTTGAGCTCCCGTAACTGTATCTGTCACAGTGGCAAGTCCTCGCAATTGCTGTGCTCGGAAAACTGGTCTGGTGGCCGTAAAAAGACGCGATGTTGTGCGGAGAGCTGCCATGGTGGAGTGGAGAATATGAATGTAAGGAAATCAATTGTAGGATCCGAAGATGGTTATGAAGGAGTTGAGGCAGAGGCAGAGAGGCAATTGTGGGTTTCACTCAATGCGAGATCTGGAGTTTGTCGCCCTAAAACACGGATCTCAGTTCGATGGCGGCCACTTGACTTTGACCTCGGGAGTGAAAGAGTTGCTGGCTTACCTCACCACTTTTGTCCAATCAGGCGGCAGGCCATTCAAATCATCAAGCTTTTGCTTGAGCGGAAAGGCGGAGTAATTCGGAAGGTGCAACCGCCAAATGGGAATGCACGTGATGCAATTCTTGGCTGATCTTCGGCCAAGAGATCTTGAACATTTTCCAAGAAGAAATCGAGTCGTATCGTTTCATGGTTGAGAATCATTTGTCTTGGAATTATCTCAAGTTAGGAATATTGAAAGAATCGACAGATTTCGGTATGTATGCTATCTTAATCTAGCTTCTAAATATTAGTTTCTGGTAGCGGAAGGATTGCCAAGATTCGGCCAGGGTAATTTTGAGAAATTGTCTCTTTGCCTTCGAGAATGGAAAGGACATCAAAGATTAGCAAATCATGTTTATCTTGTTGATCACTTTCTCATAGAACTCATGCAAGCTAGAGAGACGCCACGGAAAACGATTCCACTGTCCTCTTTTCTTATGATATAAAGCAAGAAAAACAAAACCACCATTTTGAAAGACTCCCACACAATCCCAAAATAACCGCCCCAGAACTCCAGTTCAAACCTACACATCAATAGCCTACATACCCATTCCTCCCAATCCACCAGGTGCTCCCCCACCAACATCAACGTTAAACCAATTCAGCCAATCAAGCCCCAAACCCGTCCTATCCATCCCCATCCCCATCCCCTCCAACGACCCATCTTGCAATCCTGCCCACTCAAGATCAAATTCCTCCCCTGAATTATTAATAGCCTCGTTAATCTGGTTATCAGACATAGCAGAGAACTGAAGGAGTTCCGGTATCAAAGCTTGTTGTTGCTGCTGTTGGGGTGTATACATCATAGGCTGAGTTGGTGTATGCGGTGGATTGTTGTTATGCTGTGGGTGTGGATGAGGATGTGAGAATCCAGCAGGCACTTGCTGCATTTCCAAAGAATGAGGCAGTATTGGAGCAGGAGTAGAAAGTAAAGAACCGACAACTACTCTAAGATGTCTTCCATATAAAGCACTCGTTCCCTTCCGATGAGGAGTAATATTCCCTATCCTCTCCAAAACACCAGCACTTTCCTCAATCAAAACTCGGACACTAGGTGCTAAACTCCCCTTCCCGATAGTACTTAGGTAAACTGCGAAACAGGCGGCGAAGGAAATCATGATACAGGTGTTGTTAGGCATGGATTGGAGTTTGGATTCTCCTTGTACGGCTGCACGCATGACGTTTAGGGAGGAGGAAAGTCCTGCGGCGCGGAAGAACCGTTTTACGGCGAGAGGAGCTGTGGGATGGTTGATGACCGAGCTGTAGATAGAGAGGCGGCCGTGTGTTACTAGGATTTCGACGTAGGGTGGGATGGAGGGGGAGTTTGTTGTGGTTGTTGGCGTGGTTGTGAATGCCCAGGTTGCGTACCATTGGTTGAAGAATCCATCTATCATTTGTTGAAGGCTGTAAATTTGTTAGAGAGTGCAGGGTAATTGGGTCAGATGAACGTACGATTGAACTACTATGCTTCCGCTGATGTTTTGGGTACGCTCATTGCCGCAGCTATCTTTTACCGAGGTGATCAGGTTTACCAGATCCCGCCGAAGGACTGTCGACGATATTATGGATCCATCCCACACATCAGCGATCGAGCTTCGATGCCAATCGTCGCATGTTTCGATGAGAGGTGTAACTGGTACAATGAAACTTCGACCTCTTGCTAAGCAGACTCTGTAAGATATTAGCATGATTGAGAAATGCAGTGTTAGCAACCCACCCTCTATCAAGCACAAACAAAGCAAGCCAAATTCTCTCTCGTCTTCTTAGTAAACGTCTCCCATAATCTGAAGCAGGGTCAACATCTGCAAAACCATCCATATCCAACGCCATCCTCGCAGTAATACACTCCGATTGAGCTCTCCCCTTCGAAACACCACCTTGAATATCACTTGGAGAAGGGACAATTAGTTTGTCCAATGAGCTATCTAAAGCAATGGTAAGAGCCATCGCCATATAAGAACAAGTCTCATCATCAGACCAATGTTTTCCGGGAGCCATCCAGGGAATATTGATCATGAATGCCAAGACAATTTCCGGTGACCGGTTCCCGTTGGCAAAAATGAGACGTGCTAGGGATTTGCTATGAGCTGAGAGACGTTTTGATAGAGCTCCTGCTGAGGGGATGAAGAGAGCCGATGCTGCGAGGATGGATGTAAATAAGAATGCCGATTGCTTTTGTACAAAGTGAGGGGTGTGGAGAATTGGATCGAGTCCCCATCGGGTGTGTGAGAGATGTTTGTGAAAACTATGAAATGTTAGATGAGTCGAATAGAAATTGGAGTATCACTTACTAATTGAACAGATCTCTTGTCTCTTCTTGTGTGACAAGACCCATCTCAATTGGGTCTATTTCTTCCCCGTTATCTAGACTTGGACGGAAAGGCCCAAAGAAATCCCGAAGATCTTTGGCTTCTATAATTCCCGGCCTTGACATTACCGGAAGAGATGATGATATTCTAGGAATATCATTCGATGTATTTGTAGGTACTGATAAATCCGATGCTCTTGCAAGTAGTTGAAGAGGATTTTCGGCATCATGAACGGAAAAATCATCGGCATTCGAGTCGGATACATTAGGCCCGGGAATAGACTGTACAATCGAAGTTATACGAGGAAGTTGTTGAGACGACGAAGAGCTCTCTCCGTGTTGAAGGTTATGCTCATTTTCTTGAGGCGACTTTTGAGGTAGAAATTGTTGAGCATCATTTAAAAGCCCTTCTAGTTGCTGAAGTTGGCCGTCATCTGACTGATTCCCGCTTTTTTGCCGCTTGATAGCCTGTTCAATGCGATAAACAGCTTTCTCCAATCCATCGCGTTTACTATATTTGTCAATAAATGCCCCCTAGTTATAGATCCAAACGCTTACTTCTTAATGCCCTTTTTCCGACCAACGCGATACTCGGGGACAATACACTCTGCTTCAGTTTGCGAGCATTTTTTGCACCGGGGTTCTCCAGCATCTCGAAGACATCTAGTCTTACTCTTTCTACAGTTCAAACATGCTGCTTGCTTGCTTGAACTTTGTCCATCTCCCTTTTCAGCTGTGTTGGAGCTCGATGGGGACCGATATGCCTTGGAATCCATGTAGTTAAAAAATCGGGGTTGAAGGACGGGGAAGGCGTCCGCATTGCCACGAAAGGAACATTGAGCTTTGAAAGCGATACTTCTACTCCCAACTAGGCGCAAACATAACTCCGACAGAAGGAACGATTTTAAAAATACACGTCGATCGATTTTGTTGATCGAGCGGTTGCTGAAAAGTGAGTTCCCGAGCCGAAACTCAACTCTTCTACGTCTTCCACGTGACCGTTGTAAGGCTAGCTCCCGGTTCGCTAAAGCAGCCGGCCTCCGATCCTTCACTTCATTTTCAGTCATTTTATAAGTATTTATTTCAACCTTCAAATTCATTGCACTCGCATGCACTGTTGGAAAACCTTAATTTGTGGACTTGCAAGAGCAATTATAGCCCCTTATCCATTCCTTATCTCAACCCCCAAACCTCGGCTAAAGATAGGGGGACACCGCTGAAAAAAGATCACCCCATTCCAGGGAAAACCCTTCATCGCCATTTCAGCAATCGAACAACAACAACATGACTTCCCAACCCCGCCTCATAACGCCTTGGCTTCCTGGCCCTCAACGAACATATATCTTCCTCAATGCCAACATCATATCGCCAGTTTCTGGGACCACAATCCCCAACCAAACGGTGAAAATTTCACGGGGCGTCATCGAATCAATTACGACAACAGAAAATGAATACACACTCGTCTCACACCCTTACGAGACAACCATCGATTTAAAAGGAAAATTCCTGTGTCCAGGTTTAATAGATAACCACGTGCACATTTCTGCTGTACCTGGAGAAAAGAATTTAGGGGATTTATGTCGACTTTCTCACGATGTTGGGTTGTTGCGACAGCCGTATATGTGTCGGCAAATGCTTGCGAGGGGATTTACGAGTGTGCGAGATTGTGGTGGTGCTACGTTGGCGCTGAAGCAAGCCATTGCTGATGGGCTGATTGAGGGGCCGAGACTTTTTATTGCTGGGAAGGCGTTATCGCAGACGGGGGGTCATGGTGATACGAGGGGATCTTATAATAATTCATCTTGCGGGTATGTCTCGATTCCATTGCCTTTCGTTTTATCATCTCTTTTCGTTGGGTTATGAAATTCTCCGCTCACTGTCACATTTTCACCCCTCTCAGTCCTATCTCGTATTCAGAGTTAATTAGTCACTATCACTACTGCTTGTAGCTATTCGTGGTAGTTAGCGGACACGTTATACTAGATTATCTCGAGGAATCACTGATTATTCTACACTATTTCGTACAATATGATCTAAAATAATCAGTACATCATTCTTCTCAATCATTGGTACAATGAGAAACCCAGAGTCCATTATAGCCACGTAGTTCTACATTTCCTGGTGTAGAATGGTTCGATTTCAGAAATTTTTTCGCTGACTTGTCTATTCCTTGTTTAGTTGTGGCATGATAGAATTATGTCGACTCTGCGACGGTATATCGGATTGCACCAAGGCAGCTCGAGAAGAGCTCCATGGCGGTGCTGATTTCATCAAAATAATGTCAGGGGGAGGTGTAGCCAGTCCCACCGACAAATTGGACTCAGTTCAATTCCTCTCCTCTGAGATCCAAGCAATATCCGAAGTCGCAAGAAACGCGGGAACATATGTCACAGCTCACGCCTACACACCACGTTCAATTATCCACGCAATTTCAAACGGTGTCACCGGAATTGAACACGGTAACCTCATAGACATCGAAACAGCAAGATACATGGCCAAGCACAACATTTTCCTCACACCAACACTCGTAACCTACGACGCCATGACAAATCCGGAGTTCAAAGGCTATATTCCTTCCGAGTCCATGGATAAAAACCAAGGCGTTCTAGAATCTGGTCTCAAAGCGCTACGTATTGCCAGCGATGCAGGTGTAACAATATGTTTTGGCACCGATCTTCTAGGTCCAATGACCATACTCCAAACTCAAGAATTTTCAATCCGCTCTGAAGTCCTCAGCCCGGTGGAAATTTTGAGGAGTGCAACGATAAATACTGCAAAGAGGCTGGGAATGGAAAATGTTTTGGGAGATATCCAAGAGGGGTTTGCAGCTGATTTGTTGATTTTGAATGAGAATCCTCTGGATGATATTACGGTCTTGGATATGCCGGAAAAACACCTTTTGGCTGTTATTAAGGATGGGAGGGTGTTTCATAGTCGTTGGAGTAAGTTACCTAAGGATACAGAGAGGGCGACTAGGCTTCTTGAGTAGTTTTCTTTTTTCACTCATAAAAGAGGCTTGTTGAGAACATATGGTTCATAATTGGGTAATGGAAACGAAAAATAGATTATGGGAAATGGTCCAAAGGTCTTTTGGGTTATAGAATTCACCAATGAATACAGGGTCGTGGAGACCATTGAAGTGAAGTATGAATTGAGCTGTGAGTGTTGTTGCAAGTTAGGCTCATTTACTACTTGCCCCAATTCACTTCCAGATTGTTAGTAATTTTGCAATTAAGCCATGAGATTCTATGAGTCATTATCTGCTGCTTTCAAGTATTAATAAACGCCATGGCTGCTAACTCTCGCACCCGCCTAACACAAAACACATCTTGTCTTCAGACCTTCACGATGGGCAAAAGTCAACCAGATTTGGAGTCCATCGAGTCTAAGATGGCCGATGTCACTTTGAACACCTCGTCTATTATGAATATCCCCCAATTTAATCAAAAATCCACCCCTGAGCAAGTTCTTGTATCGCCTCACGAAATTCCCAAGTCAACCGAACCAAAACCACTATGCTTGACCATGCTGATGGACAACGGCAACCAAGCTGGTTCTCGAGTCGACGAGAGAACCACTCCCCTTACGAAATTTTCTTGTTTTCCGGAACTCCCAACAAGACTTAGACTGGCTATCTGGGCTCTTAGTTGTCAAAATCCCAGAAACGTTGATATCTGGACTAGACTAGCTCGGAACATCACCTTCCCCCACGAGGACCCCGAGAAAAAGTCTAGGGCGGAACGATCATTACGGACTTCAACGCTTTATGGAAAGATTCTTGTGTACAAGTCTCATGCCGGAACGATTCCTCCAATAGTACACACCTCGATTAGTTGGGCTTGAGCACTATTCGCTTTTAGCTAAGAGCGACAAGCAAATCATTCCATTGAACCTAAATGGCCATGACTACGTGGAGTAAACAGTCCCATCTCAGTTATACTTCAACAGCGCAAACGATGTACTGGTCGTACCCCCGTACCCACCACCAGGTCCCCCAATTGGCATGAAGAATGTCTTACTGGGACAAAGATGCACGATACGAAAGGTGGCAATCCAACCAGGGGAACTCTTCTTCGATGTGTTCTTTGGGAGCAGTTTCATGCGGTTTAATATTGAAGAGATGATCATGTACTGGACGCCTGTGTCTCACAGATTTTTCAAGCGAGATTTTGATGATGATAACCTGATTGGCTTTGAGCTTCTACCCATCGAAGACCCCACCATTAATCAAAAATACCCACTTGCGAGGCAGGCATTAGACAGTTTTGAGCCTTTCCTAGATTATTTTTCTATGCTCAAACCAAATCGCCAGCCGAATTCCAAGCTACCAATTGTTACTAAAATGGTACTTCTGGTAAAACCATTAGCAGTGGAAGATGGTTATTGAACTCGGCTAAGGGATTGGAAAGGAATTGCTGTGTTTCTTCTGGCAAATTCCATGATCTAGGTAACCGCCGGCTCGCCAAAACACTAGATATTGTAGCTTATGAATTGACTGCATTATAACTCAATTCAATGTTTATTACGAGTGCTAAACGAACTGAGTGCTCTGTAAATATATTGAAGAGGAGATTCTTTTAGCTAGGAATGAAACCTGAATGAAGATACTCAGGTTCCCCAAGATACACTCAGCGAATGTCAACTTGCCCCCGAATAAAAAAATGCCCCAATATCTCGCAAGAACGACGTTGTTCTATGGTTCGCAGACTTACAAAACTCGTCCATAATGTGAGCCATGTTCTATTATTAATTTTCGACAACGAGACCTATTCTGAAAAACTACACCTTCAGTCTCCGGCGGCTGATATTCCCTCTAATTTGCTGATGTCCATCAATAAATAGGCACATGAAAGCCTTCAGCCACAAAAGCCCATCGAGGCTTTCTGCCTAAGGCATTTAGTCAGGCTCCGGTACCACACAACAAGCTGATGCGACCAGTTTCAGTCTTCTAGGAAGTATTTCGGAAAGTTTCCAGGGGCTCAATTGTATGTAAATATGTTTCTTAAAACAGAAGCACTTCGGTTTGGGTGATGGTAGTTCTGTGACTGTGTACTTGGTAGGGTATCACTGCACGCAGGATTCGGCAGAAAAACAAATATGCACATGCAGGAAGCAGTATCAGGCTGGCAGCTGAAAATATTGAGGCTCATCAGTTGTTACAAGACATCACTATTTTCGAGAGCCTCGCTGCAAATTTCATCATATAACTTTGTTTTCTATCAATAAATTGGAGTACCATTTCGACCTGATACTCTCAATCTCTGAACATTCTAGTTACCCATGACGATATCGACACCAAGTACCTCAAAATATATACACTGTCCAGCCTCCCCTATATATAAACTCGTCCTTTACTCCTCATCGAAAGTTTCCGAAGCACGAAACGTCGACGGAAATCAGATACAATGGCCTCGCTCAGTAAAGAAGACTACCAAATTGGAATTATGTGTGCACTACACATTGAGTCAGCAGCCATGACAGCGATGCTTGATGAAGAGCACAATCCACTACCCACCGATATTGCAGACACGAATCAGTATCAACTCGGCAGAATTGGGGAGCATAATGTAATCATCGCATGTCTCCCAGCAGGATTGATTGGAACAACTTCTGCCGCAACGGTGGCTACCAATATGAAGCGGAGCTTTCCAATAAAAGTCGGGTTGATGGTTGGAATTGGAGGAGGAGTCTGGAGTACATACAATGATATCCGCTTAGGGGATATCGTCGTGAGCCAACCAACAAACACACACGGAGGGGTAGTTCAGTGGGACTTCGGACATGAAAATGAGGGGAGTTTCAAGCGAAGAGGGCACCTGAATAGTCCACCGCTCGTACTTCTCAACGCCCTCCAAACTTTGAAGAATAGGTACGAGAGGCGCGGGCTTGAGATTTCGGACGCTCTCAGTCTTATAAAGACGAATGCGCCCAAGATGTTGGAGAGTGACGATCCTGCTGAGAGATATACCCATCCTGGATCCTCGAACGACCACCTGTTTGAAGCGCTTTACCCCCACGAACCGAATGAACTCAACTGCGAAAAATGTGACTTGAAGAAAAGAGCCATACGAAAAGATAGAAAAGACCAATATCCCAAGATATTCTACGGTAATATCGCCTCTGGAAACTCGGTAATGAAGTCTAGCCAAATGCGTGACGACATTGCCAAGCAAGAGGAGGTAATTTGTTTTGAAATGGAGGCGGCAGGGCTCATGAACGATTTCCCATGCCTCGTTATCCGGGGTATCGCGGACTACTCAGATTCGCACAAGAATTGGATGTGGCAGCGCTATGCGGCAGCAACAGCTGCGGCTTTTGCAAGGGTGTTTCTGGGATTTGTTGATAAGCAGAAGTTGACTGAAACTCCGAGTAAGTCCTGACGGCTATCTCTATTGTTTGGGCGGCCAATGGTTAAACAAGTTAGTAAATGTTATCTTAATATCAATTACTTCAGTTATGTTTTCGTAATAAGAGTTTTGTTTATTGCTCTGTGTACTTCAGATCTCGAACAATTAATCTTATTATTCGGGAGGGTCTAGAACAATGAAGAAATCAAGTTCCTGGTTCTCCCAGACCTTCTTGCGTAATATTTCTAATTACCCTTGACGATTTTGTACAACTCTTACGGAACAATGGCACATTCTCTAACAAATAGTGCATGTCTAGAGTGTAACGACTACGAATACAAAGCTAACTGTAAAAGAAACCATAGGACCAGCCCATTTTCTGAACCCTCTTGGCGAGAACGACAAGTTCGTGGGCCGCGAACCTCAGCTCAAACAGTTGATGGATATATTTTACACGGACCACAAAGGAAATAATTGCCAACGAACCGCTCTATCTGGTCTTGGGGGTGTGGGGAAAACTCAAATCGCCAATCAATTTACCTTCCAACTGCGCGAAAAATCCCCTGATTGCTCCATTTTCTGGGTCCGGGCTAGCGATGAAGTTAACTTCGAGAAATCCTATGAAGCCATTGCAGAGGAACTTAGGATCTCTGGTTGGGAAGACAAACAATTGGATGTCAAAGCTTTGGTCAAGTCAAAGTTGAGTGATAAGTCGGCTGGGAAATGGTTGCTCGTAGTCGACAATGCGGACGATCGCCAACTCTTTCAAACAACCAACACAGCACTTCCATCGTTATCTAACTACCTTCCCAGCTCATTACTAGGTGGTCTTCTGTTCACAACTCGGGATTATAAGGCCGCTACGATGCTCACAGACAACGTGATCCCAATTGACAAAATGGAACATTCAGAATCTTTGGAACTCCTCTCCGCCACACTTCTCCAGAACCAGTCGGTCCAAGATATACCCAGTAAAAATGCATTACTGGAACACCTTGTCAATCTACCTCTCGCTATCGCGCAAGCCGTCGCATATATGAACGAACAACAGATAACAATCAGTGAATACATGGAACTGTATAACAACAGTGATAAGGATCTGATCAAACTCCTGAGCCATCCATTCAAGGCTGGAAGAAGATATAAAGACACACAAGACGCTATTGTAAGAACATGGGTAATATCGTTTGAGCAAGTACAACAGCAAGATCCGCTGGCAGCGGATTACTTGAAATTCATTTCTTGTATTCAAGATCATGACATCCCTCAAACGATACTCCCTCCAAACGGCCGCCAGTCGTCAGACGGGAATTCAGATGACGATTCTTTCGAAAGAACTCAGGCACTTGGAACGTTGAAGGCCTACGGATTTCTCACACCACAAGTGGACCGGACTCTGTATGACATGCATCCATTAGTCCACCTAGTAACCCGAAACTGGCTGCAAGAAGAGAAGCAGTTATCATTTTGGGAAGATACAGCGGTACAACGCTTACACCATCTAATACCATGGGTCTACGCTCTTGACAAGAAAAAAACGTGGTTTCAATTTTACCCCCACGCAGTTTTTATTACTGCTTCTCCTGAAGGATTTACAAAGGAAGAAAACAAAAAAATCGATATGCTCGACAAAGTTGGGAACTGTCAGAATATATTAGGTCACTACAACACAGCCTACAGAACCCATACTCAGGTGTGTAAATGGAGGGTTAATTTTCTTGGAAATGAACATCGAGATACACTAGTGAGTATGCATAAAATGGGTCTCACATCGATGAATGATGGAAAGTTCTGCAAGGCCGAGAAGAAACTCCAGGAGACTTTAGATATAAAGAAGCGCGTTTGGGTAGAAGAGCATCCAGAGACATTGGCAACCATGAGTATGTTGTCAGGAGTTTATCTATATCGAGGAAAATATAAAGAGGCGGAAGAGTTGGGATCTCAAGTGTTAGAAATAAGAAATAGAGTTCTAGGACCAGGGCATCGAGAAACCTTGACTAGTATGAACAACCTATCTCTGGTTTATTACAATCAAGGAAAATATAAAGAGGCGGAAGAGTTGGGATCTCAAGTGTTAGAAATAAAAAAGAGAGTCCTTGGCCTAGAGCATCCAGAAACCTTAATTAGTATGAATAACCTAGCGAGTACTTATTACAATCAAGGGAAACATAGAGAGGCGGAAGAGCTAGAGGTACAGGGGCTAAAAACCAAAAGGAGAGTTCTTGGCTTTGAGCACCCAGAAACTTTGCTTGGTATGAATAATTTAGCCCACACTTGGAAAAAGCGAGGTTACACGGAAAAAGCCATAACTTTGATGGAAGAGTGTATTCAACTCTCGGAGAAAACTCTGGGTGCAAGTCATCCTCGTACAAAAGGCTCTCGTCGCAGTCTTGGAGTATGGCTTGAAGAATGGCAAATCCAACCAAGCATTGACTTGCAAGGACAGAGCCATCCAGAATCTAGCATTTCTGGGGGCAAGAAAGAAGAGGGCGGCAGAGAGCGGCATGCGGATGGTGAAAGGAGCGTGGATTTAGACAGTTCTGACGAGGAACAACATCAAAGGGGGGTGTCAGATTATGATCAAAACTCTGAGCTGCATGTGGATCCGGAAGCAGCGGGTGAAACCCATCTAGGAAAGAGAAAACGGTTCTTGAGCGAGGAAGGAGACTACCATCTATCCCACCGGAGGAAGGACATGTAGTTAGCGTGAAGAAGGCATGTGAAAACATCATGAAAATCTTTTTTGGGTACACTTGAGCCAAACGATATTTTTTAAAACACCTCAAACAATTAAATTGATTATGCGAACGGTTCAGAACAATTGACATCCATTGTCCAAGTCTCCCAGCACAATTAACTCAGTTGTCCAAAACTTCTCGCACAATACGCATTTTGTGGGGGGACTCTCGAAAGATGACCAAAACTCAGCCAAAGTCATGGCAATGCCACACCCACCCAAGCCATGAATTGATTGAATTGAAAAGAGACATTGTGCTTGACTTCATATCATTGAACTCAATCTCAATATTTTGATTCTGATTCTGGTTTCATCTACCTCACACGCTCCTTCATCCCTCCCACCTCACACCTCATCCGCATGATTAGCCAATCCCCAAAGACAAGTCCATCCCAACCCCTGACCCGTCACCGAAAACCAACCACCACAAGCAAAGAAGTCAAGTTCAAAAACAAGCAAAGAGAACTACGAGAGGGGGTATGATTTTTCAACAAATAATCCTCAATCAAGATACAAAAAAAAAGGAAGGAACAAATGAAAATATCCTCTTTTATTTCTCCCCATCCCACCCCACATTCGCTATTTCTCTTGCTGCTCTCCTTTCGTTCGCTATTCGCTCAGGATCGATCTTCTTTGCCAACAAAAAAATTCATATCCTCATGGGTGAAATACATCATTTTCCCAACCTGCAGTAGGGGAAAAGAAAAAAAGTAGAGAAAGCCAACATCACAAATCCCGACCCCAATCCATCCGCCGAGATTTTTGAATTGCCTTCTTCAGATAAGAGAAGCAAAGAAGAATCGAAGTTTAAACAAACAAAAAAAAAAAGACATCTCTCTCAATGCTTCGAGATGAAATATTCCCTTTCCCTCCCATGGCCTTTGCACCGGTAACCCCGCTGCAAAAGAGTTTAGGAAGAAAAAACAACCACAAGATGATTCCAACCCTATAACGCCACAGTTTTTCTCCCAATGTATGTAAATCCGGGTCTGCCTGGACCCTCCATCATCATTCAATTCCTTCAATAACATTACCAACTCCAAACTTTCAATTATGCTTTCTTCACAGAAACGCCATTAATACACATGAAACACATTTTAGTCTGTCGCCAAACGCGCGAAATGTTTGCTCCAGATCCAGCCAACTGAGTCGGAAGGATCATCTTGGTTTTTAGCGAGCCAAAGCTCACCCTTTTCACCGATGACATCGAATATCTGGAAACAATCAGTGACGGAAGGCACAAGAAAGAGTGATATAACAAACCTCGCCAGCCTGATATGTCAGGTAAGGATAACCGGCTTCGGATTTTGTGGCACTAATATTAAACTCGAACAAACTGGCCGCCAGGTAGAGCACATTATAACCACCAGAAACATTTCGATCACGAGAAGAATTCCTTGAAGATCTCTGACTATCCTCTGGGCCGTCGGGTAAAGGCATTGCTGAGTGGAAGATGCCTGAATAGGGCCGTGCAGAAACAGGTGGCCCATCAACATGGTATGAGACCGAATTGTAGGTCGATCCCGATTCCCGTCGAAGAGAATTGTTGTAATCGTTACCACGCTGCATGCCGTTGTCGGAAGTGAAGCTTCTTCCTGTGCTAGGCCTCACCAAACTTGATGCTGAAGGCCGGGCTGAGTTCATGCCATCAGGGGTAGCTGGGGAGCCTGAACCAGCACGTGAATGGCCAGTTGTATTTGGCTGATTCGAGTAAGCGAATTGAGGGACGTTCGGGGTTGGATGAATAGGCGACATAACGAATTGACCACTTAGACGGTTGGCAAAGTCGGGTGTAGGGAGACTTGGTGCTCTCTCGCTGTTGATTGACAAGCCACGAGATCGACTAGACAGGTTCGATGGTCGGCCTTTCCTACTACTGTCGGAATCAGATGGTCTCCCGGCGCTGCCAACCTTTTCGAGTCCATTGAAATTGCCGTTGATGATGCCCAACTCTTGAGCACGACTTTCGACAAATTTGTAGTCGCGGGTAAACATCATCATAATATCAGAAACTTCATTCGGAATTTGGCTTTCTTCCAACACGGTTCTGACCTTCTTCTGCCATATATCATACCACCCCTTTTGAATCATTACAAAATTACCCAGACAAATGTTACCGAGCTTTTCAGTTAGTGCTGACAATTGTGGCAATTCAATCTTTAAAGTCTCGTTCAAGGCTTCGTATTGGTCGATTTTGGCCGCATCTTTCTCATTAAGCTTGGCTCCTGATGCCCTGGACGCAGAGAATTTTTCGTAGTCGATACGGCGCTTGGCACGCTTCTTCATGGCAAGGCCTGGAGGGCCGTATGCTTCGATTACATGCTCAAAAGGCTCGATAACTCTGGTTCGAATGGAATTTACCTGGAAAGTTATTAATATCCATCCATTTAAATGAATCCACCAATACTTACGTGTTCTTCCAACGCCACAGTTCCCATGTCTCTCATTGACATATTGAATCGTGCCCATTTACTTTCAATCTCAGGCCAAGGACTCGCGCTTAGTCGCATCACAAGTTCCATTGCAGAGAGATAGCGTAAGAAATCTTGTACGTAGGTGGCGGCCTGGCGAGTGTAGAATTCGACATCACGTAGAACAACCTGGAGCCGAAGATAGTCATCACAGTACTTTTCATGAAGTTTGAAATAAACATCATCATCCTGGATTCTGGTGGTAGGAATTTTGTCCGCCGTCTTTTCCTTGCCCCGACCAAAAGCTTTTGCCAATCCTGTTCGAACGTCCGATTCTTTTCGCTTCCTGCCACTAACGATCTTTCCGACCATATGAATACGTTTCTTCAGGTCATCGATGTTTTTAAGCATGGCGCCAATCTCACGGGCTGCGAGTTGCAAAGCAATGTAATCCGGGTGATCAGAATCCGTAACTTCAAGAATCTCCTTGAAAAGGAGTTGATAACGAGTGATTCTTTGAACAGGCTTTACAAGTAAAGCGTCGAGATCCCAGGCGGCCGTCAAGTCCTTTGCCACAATATTGCACTCGCCCAGCCAAACTTGCACGGAGCCATCAGTCTGCAACACAGCCAAACGAGCGCTAGCAACCTCGCTACCTTTTAGATAATCGGTATAAACCAGTTGCATTTTCTTCAGATGCTTGCCAAAGTTTTTCCCCACAAAGGTTTTGAGGTCTTTTTGCTCGTCTGTCATTTCATCACTCAAAGTGGCTGCCATGGAAAATCTATCTTCACCACCAGGTGTACCAGGGGATATGGTTTGTACAGATCCCGATGTGGCGGTGGTAGCTTTGCTTTCCCTCGACTTCTTTTGTGCCCGTGGGGAATAGATAGCCGCTGCTCCCGTTTTTATTTCATCGAGAAGTGTCGTTGTGAATGCCACAATATCGTCGGTATTTCTAAATATGGTCTTTACATCGCCAGAGTCGAGTTTTGGGCAGGCTTCAGCAGTTCCTTTGTAAATTTCCTCTACCACGTTCATATCCTTGAGATATACGGATTCTGTATCGACGAGTTCCTTGATTAACATGCGCCTTTTGAACAAGCGGTTCGTTTTGATTTTAGCAGCGGCCTTTTCTTCTTCGGTCTCAGGTTCGGCGGGCTTGCGGTTCAAAGTTGAATTGGTGATCGTTTCTTCAAGTGAAATCTGGGTGCTTGATCGAGGAGTGGACACCGAAGCACGGGGAGAATATAATTCATCGCTAGCACGCCGAGATTCGGGATTGCGGCTCGCGTCATTGTGACTGGATTGATACACACTAGACGGCGGGCGTTGAGTTTGAGGAACTGGAGGTGGTGGTGTCCGGGTAGGTGCAATCGGCGATAGCTCATTGACTTGAGTGGGTACGGATGGAAGTGGAGGAGAGTAGTCTGGCCAGAGGGGTCCTGAAGTAGCACTCAATCGATGGTGGTCAGCAAAAGTGGCGGCAAAACCATCACCTGTAGAAAGTGGTGGTATATGGGGCTGGCTGGGGCTTGGAATACGAGGGGATTGTGCACCCATCCTAGGCGATGGCATTGGACTGTAGCCCTCCGGTTTCGGTGGGACTGGGGGATTTGGGAATATAGAAGATTCCCCGGAAGGCGGCGTGGCCTTCTTTTCAGGATCAGATGTACCAATAACAGAAGATGGCTTGGAAAAGTTCCCTCGCTGGTAATCCAGTGCCGAGTCAACAGAATAATCGGTCCAGCGAGATTGATGACTCGTACGATTCATTAGGATTTGGGGATCATGGTTGACATTATAAGGGTCATATGTTGATTGTCGTCTCGAGATAGAGTTTCCCACAGAGCCTTCATCTTCCATATCAGTTACAGGTGTATTCAGGTAATCATTGTCGGGTTCGCTGACTGCTACGGACGGTGATCCTAAGGCTGTTCGTAAATTCGGTAGTTGTAAATGAGGGCCATCGGGGGTATCTGGCGATACACTGTATTCATGATCGGTGAAAGAGGTATCTTGGGTAGTTTCAAACATGTTCAGTGATGATGGATCGGATTGGGAACTTGAAAGCTCGCCCTTGCTGGTATCCTGGTCATCGTGGTGTGTAAATGATATCGGAGGACTCGACCTTTCGGGAGTTGACTCTATGGGGCTTGCCGTATATACGTTGGATGAAAGCAGATTGTGGTTTGAATTATCGATGTGTCTATCATGCTGGAAAGTAGTGGGTTGCAATACATCGTTGGTTCCCGAAGACAACTTCGCTTGTGAATCTTCAGCAGGGGGTGCAAGCATAATATCGATAGATTCCTGGTGGTCCATGTTGAACCCGAACATGGCTTGCTCTGGGCTTAGTTCGTCCGAGGTGAAAACAATTTGGCTTGATAAATTACTTAGATTTCGAGTATGCGTAGAAGGCATGCGAGCCAATTGTGCCTCTTCCGTCTGTGGCTCATGATCAATCTCTGTGATTCCCGTCGCGCAGGATATTGCTGATTGTGGCTCATCGTCAACGAAGCTACCCGGTATTCCCAGAGTCGGTGAATCCTCTATCACCAAATTGCTAGTTTGAGAGGTAAACGGCTTGGGCTTGGAGAACGAGGTCGTGATTTGTAGAGGTGGAGGACTCAAGTCTGGCTCTGGTTGAACCTCTACTGCAGGAAGTGGGGGTGTTTCTGGTGTCGTTTTCATTACTTCTGGTTCCTTGTTTGCAAGGGCAATATCTCGAGCATGCCTTTCACTTAACCTGCGCATATTCGCAGCCCGAATCTCCTTTTGTTCGCTTTCATGTATTGATTTCGTATATGCTCTCTGAATCTTCGCTCTCCGAGCCGCAAAGTCAACAGGTCCAACATCGACAATCTTGCGAGGTTTCGGGTCCTCAAATCCACTATTACGAGTAAGTTTCATGCCAGTTCGGAACTGCTGTGGTGTCGTGGAGCCCGAGGCCTCCGAATTTTTGCGTCTCGAGTTTGGAGTGGAATTTGGGGTGGTTGTGGAAGCGGTTGATACGGGTTGTCGAGGTCGGGAGCTTCGTAAAGGGGGAGAGGCTTTGGGTAGAGGTGCTAAAATATGTGCATTAAGACTACTGCCGTTTGTTGGTGGTTCAACTTTCCTACCTCTAGCTCCTCGAGGGGTCTTTTGCGTCGGTGTCATGGTGCGATTTGTGGGGGTTGTTGCTCGTGCAGCAGGAGTCCACGGCCTTGGATCAGGCTTTCGCATCTTTCCATTTTGAAGCGTCTTCGCCGTAAAGGGGGAATTATTTCGTGAGGGTTGGCTTGACGACTCGGAAGAGTTACTCAATCGTTTGCTGGAAACTGGTAATCGAGACGTCGACCGAGAATATGAATTAGGGGTGTGTTGCGATGGTGGGGGAGCTGGTGATTGGAAGGAGGGGTTGACTCCATTCATCGTATTGACTTTCGTATCTTGAAAATCACTATGGTTGCGGTTATGGCCGGGCGAAGAGCGTTGGCTTTTATTGGGATCAACATCATCCAATTGTGGTGTAACTCCAAGATACCAGGCTGTCGGCGACGAAGGAGAGACATCTACTTCTGATCGACTACGTTGATGTTGCCCTGACCATGTAGGATGTAAGCTCGAATCTGAGGTTCTTCGCGTGGCAGATTGCGGTATACCATAACCAATATTATGTGACCCTGCTCCGACAGGTAGAACTTCGCCAAAAAGAGGCCGTCTCGCAGATGATTGGGAGGAAGAATTTGAAGCTGGTGAGGTTGGCGAGAGATTGCTCATCGACTTGGAAGGCTGAGCAGAAACGGAATGTCGTGGCCGGTGTGTGCGAGCCACACTCGAAAGGGTATTGTTCGAATGCTGGTCTTCGGTTGCGAATCTAGTTCTCTGAGTGGTTCTCGACTTTTCTGGGGATTTTCGTCCTACCCCGTTGTCTCTGGCCGACGAACCTGCTCTTGTGCTTGAAGCATGTTGAAGGCTGTTTGCTGTGCGAGCCATGTATCCCGGCTGCTCACGCATATATCCTCGAGCTCCTGGTGCGCCCTCTTTGGTGGTTACACGGGGCGCGGGTCGGCGTACAGAGGAGCTCGATTGCTCGTTGTTCGAATCGAATCGCTTCAATAAATCCTTCACACTCGGCTGCTGGCCCTTGGGGAGTCCATTGAGTGCCGATGTCGATTTTGCAGAGCTTAGACCCATCCTGTCATCCAGCGGGGAGGAGGCAGAACGATAGGAGGGTTTCACGTTGCGAACTGGCACGGAGGGATGCCTTGGAGTGGTGCCATTGCCATTGGATCTCAACGAGGATGGTGCTGGCCTCGACTCGGACGCTGTCGCCGCCATTCCGTTTGTTGTATCTGTGTAGCCGTTGGCAGATTGTTGTACACCTCGATATTCTCTGTAGAATTCGGCCGGGTCACCTCCCTCGGTCAGACCTCCCGCGAATCCATCGGCCGTGATAGCCTGGAGGTTGGCGGTGGTCAAGAAGGGCAGCTTGGGGGGTAATTGAGGAAGATGATGCGTGGATTGGGATGGAGGTCGTGGTGACGTGGATTCGAAGTCTGGTAGCGGAGGGGTGTCGTAGGTCGGTTGGCGATGCGGCTCATGCAAGTGATGCTGGTGGTTTTGTGGTGGGTAGTGAGCGTGGTGGTGAATATGTCGAGCTTGATGAGGGTCGTCGTGCTCGCGGTGGTCGGCGAAATGTGTTTGGTAATTAAAATTCTGGTCTGCGTTGATGCCGCTTTCCATCTTCCTCGTGCCTGAACATCCGGCCAGTACAGACAGAGGCAGGCTCGATGGGACTACGACGGACCTTCCTAACTCCTGCTGCCACCACCTTAGCTTGACAACCGACTACTGGCAACACACTGCTACGACTGGACTAGGGAGCACACGGTAGACGCTGGAGGCGGGTGGTGTTTGGCGATGTTTTCGTCGCGCTGGTGCTGTAGGAGGTCAGTGATGATGATGGGCATTGATGGCGTTCAACCGGTGTGGTCGAGAAATGGTGTTACGGGTGCCAAATGCATGCAAAGTGTTCGAGGTCGTGGGCAAAGCTGACTGGTCGTCGAGCCTGATTCGCGAAATGGTTGTTTGAAGTCTCGCCGCGGTCCCTGCGAATGCCAGTCGATGGGCCAGGGAGGCTAGCACGGGAGATGGGGCGAGAGCGACGCCGTTTGCCTGGGTTGGGCAGTCTAAGTCAAAAATACACCAACACCACCAGCTAAAAGTCCCAGCTAAGGGGGCCTTAACCTGAGAGGCCTGTTAACCGACTTCAATGGACCACTCCGTAGGGACGGACGGGGCATACGGAATCACGGCAAAGGGGAGCGTGCGGGGAGAGATAGGGTCACCCAAGAAGCTTTAAATTCTCCAGGCAGCCTTGATCTTTCAATCATGGGGTGCTCCAATTCAGGCCTTGACAATTGAAATGAGAAAGTCAAATAAGAGAGCGATACGGGACTTCGTAGGGAAGAAGGTTGGAGTATGAGATTGTGTATCAACAGTCTCGCTCGGGTGAGTACAAGTCGCTTGCTTCCCTTGCTTCGCCGGCGACCTGTGGATACTCTCACTAACAGGAACCAGGGTGAACATGAAAAAAAAAAGAGTGACGCATGTTTTGAAACTGGAAATGATGATGTCGATGTTAACTTGCTTCATCAAATGTTCCAGTTTTCGACCTCATTTTCTTTTCGGATTTTTTCCCAAGTTTACTTCGTCTTTCTACGCAATGACGGCTTTCTACCTCGTATCGCATGCGCCTAAAATAGACGCTTGAGCTGTCTAAGCTCTCGCGCTCTAAATAGAAAACAAGACTACCTATGGAAATATTATCTATCCAAGGCCTAGCTTCGTCAAGTGCCAGTCAAGCTCTCCATCTCGTTCATGAAATTGAAACCAGAGAACAGCTTCTATACATGTAGTAGACCGGCAAGTAGTTTGAAAGCTCCTGCCAGGTTTCCAGATCTTTTCAATTTAAGAGGGGGCAGGTCACGTTCAATATGTCACGTTTATAAACGACTTAGTTCAACTAGTGTAGTACCCCACGGTGTGTAAACACTCTATCGATCCTCCTAAAGACGTTGCGAAAACAATCCAATAAACCAGAAATGCAGCTAGAACTTCTTGTTATCTTGACAGCTATCCATGCCCAATTAAATCTATTTCAATGTTATCATCTGGAATACAATAATAAATCCAAGTCGCAAGAGTTTTGATGGGGTAACAGGGGGTAAAGGCGGTGAAGGTTTTTTCTAATCGGGTAAAGTCCGAAGAGAAAGCCGAGACAAGGGGGAAGCGAGAAATTCCACCAATTATTTTTAATTGTTTGGGCGAATGTTTCTTCGTGAACTTCATTTGCTCTTGGTTTGGTTGTTCAAGTACAAGATTAAAGTAGACTCATAAAAACCTTTGTATTTTTCCCCCTGAACTTCCCAGTTATGACCCAACGAGGGAGTGGACAGAACAAGGGGTATTCAATGATGGATCTCATTGTTCTAACTTTCTAATACAAATCAATATTGCCCTGGAACAATAATGATATTCTAAATTAATCAAAGTACTTAGGGTAATTGCAATGAATTACCCCAAACAGTTAGAACAACGAGAGCTATGGAAGCTATGAACCTGGTATTTACTGCAGAGCGAAGGAACCACTTGAAGGCTCTTCGCAATTACTACAAATACCAAACACAGACATTGTCTAAAAGCTTACAGTAGACCCCGCTATTCAATGTTCTTTCAGTTTCTGATAAATCTCGAGGTTGAATTCAGGGGGGTGCAGGAATCCATAACCAATCAAGAGTAGAATACCTTTTCTCTTCTTCCCCAATTGTTGGACTATAATCCATCTAAACTACTCAAGTAATTATATTTATACTAACTTTATTCTCCAAGAAGTATCCAGACAATTGTAGAAGGTAAAAGCACCAGAGGGCTACAGTAGCGAATTCCTGTAACCTCTAGGTGTGGAATGAACCTTGTCATGATGGTTGCCTACTGGAAGCTTCCCTTTGGTTGAGAGATCACATCCTTCCTCAAGTTCCTTACTTTGTTCCGGGCGAGTGTAGTTCAATCCTCATGATGGGTGGAACTCAATGCTTGTGGCTCGCGCCTTCCTCGTTTGCCTTTGCTCGTCAGAAGCTAGATGCGGATTCGGACGGAAGGTACGTTGGAGGCGACCACCCAAAAATCCCCAAAAGAGTAAGTACGATAGCCAACAGAGAGTCTCCCTTATTTCTACTTCACTCAAAAATCAACCTCAGCACAAACACCATACACTTCCCCTCTTTTCTCTCACGGTGATCGATGAAGTTGGCCGAAAATGCCCATTGAAGTTTAGCTCCGTCGCGAAGCTTGTGGCTCTGATAGCTTTCTCGGCTCTTGTGTGGGTTTCTGAATACAAGGGCTGGGAAACTCTAGGTTGGGTTAAAAATGAAAGTGTCTCCTTGCGCATCCTTTATTTACACTTGTTTTATAACCTAGTTTTCTATGCCACCGGAGCCCTTGTCACAAGCTCGATTAGCCTAGTGGTTAAGGCCCTAGAATATATATTGCCTTGACTTAATTTCCTCCTCGTTCACGAGGCTGTCGCCCCTATTGCGATGAAGTCCCAAATTTGGCCGATCCTATAGATCCTATCGGGAAGTCCTCAAAATTATACGGGTGTCATGGTAAACTCGATGGTAAAGCCTTAAAAATATAAAAAATATTAGTGATCCTCAGTTCGAATCTGAGATCGAGCGTATACAATTTTTTGGCCTTTTTTTAAACTGGAAAAGATTACTTCTAAACTCTGACTTTTGAGGTCTTTCTGCCTTATCTTCGGGCCAAAAGAATTTCGATATTTGTATGCTTTGGCTTTCTGTAAGTATTTCTCTTCAAGTGTCACATTTACCTTCTAACAATTTCAGGGGCACACGTCTTTTCGATTGGTTGTCCACACAAGTCTTCGTTCTATTCGATCTTGTTCCGCATATCTTCTTTGGCTTGGGAATCGCGAGCTTTTTCTATGCGATTTAAGTTTTTCCATTGGTAGGACGTTTAAAGATATGTATGTTCTTTTCAAGGAGAAGCCAAACCTAGAGCTCAAGGCTGACTCTGAAATCGAAAAGATGTGATTTGGTGGTGATGATCCCGGGTTTTCTTTATCCCGTAGTGAGGATGGATATGACCACTGAATAGAGTGAGCTCGAAGTAACATGGAATTAAAATTGGGTTGGTGTAAGTTAATTCTTTTGTAGCGTCTTGGGGGGGGGGGGGGGGGGGGGGCAAGCGGAGACAGATTCTGTTGCTAGGGTTGGAGGTAGTTAGCGATGACTTTACATTGGTAGCAAGTTTATGTTTCCACCACCGGAGGAATTGCTACTATTATTGAGTCGTTTTAAAGATATTGCATAAACATTTTTCGTCATGCACTTGAAAACAAATTGTCAATTCTCGCATTTTTTCCGAGTTAGGCTTTGTTCAGTCAATTCTTAGAGAATTTAGTAAAAAGGGAGATAAAAGTTTAATCGAAAGCCTACATGCCTTCTTCCCGAGGCTAACGCAATAAGATCTGTCTATCTTCATACTTCTATTATAAGGGCGACCGTAAGATTTTACTATGTAAACAAAATTTACCGAGATTTTCTCTTCTTCTAAATTCAGTATGATTTTGGAAAAATTCGATTTTGTGGTTTTTCTCCTATGTACATGAAGTATATTCTACCACAAGAATCGTTTCTTGTCAACTCAAAAGTTCAACTAATTATCCAAACGCAAAGTAGCTGGATTTTATTCACTTGTCGACACTTCACTTGTCATACTAAGGAGGATACTACTGAGCTGCCTTGTTTCACTTTCCGAGAACTTATAATTACTCTTCCAGAAGTATGTACAGCACTACCGCATAAGTCTTGGAACAGTACCCACTTTTACACCAAAACATACTCTACAGATTATACAACCATTTGGTCGATGATCACTTCTCAGCTTAGTAATGTATATAAGATCTCTCTAGCTTTAAGATATCTATTCTTTCTACTCCTAGGATTTTAGTTTAAGAGTCAATTTCTGAATTTAGATAGGGTTAAAGTTAGTCAAGTCAGATTTTAGCCGAATTTGTATGTGAAACTCGTGAAATTCCTACTTACTCCACTTTAAGTCCACTTGTAACATGAACTAGTAAATTATTTGTAATTGTTATATAGAAGACTAATGTTTAAATGCTCTATTTAGTAAATACTCTATTAGATAGATATACTTTACATATAAATATATAGTACTATATAATAGTTTTCAAGGTGTGTTTTAGTGTAAAAGGTGCTTTGTTCCAAGACTTATGCGGCGAAGCTGTAGGTGTATTTTAAACGATTTGGTAGTTTTTTCTTAGTCAAGGAGGGGATGATATCTTTTCTTATTGTGAAGTAGATAAGTTCTTAGCTGAGCTAGTTTTGAGATGCTTGGGAATCTGACGTTTCATTATAAATTGTACTCTATTTAACGGAAAGGTAGGGAGGGATGATGTTTGCGAGATAATAATAGGCTTGTTCTTTTTTGAGGAGTTCTGTTAGGAATGAACGGCTTTTGTCCTTTACGAGAGTCAACTTGACTACTATTTTGAAATGATATTCTTGTCGTTTATAGAATTATTTTCCGCCTGATTAAAATCATTCTGTTCATGCCATAACTAAAAGTAGGTAACGCCTCAGGAATAATTTAAGCACATTCACATATTACAACGCCCTGAATGCACCAAACTCCAAAAACGAAAAACAAAAAAAAAAAGGTCAAGTATAGTTGAGCTGTTAGTTAAAACGAATTAAATTCACTACCCGTTTCTACTACTCCAGCTCCCTCTCCCTTCACTTTCTTATTTCTTTAGGTAAAATCAAAGAAGAAGAAGGAAGAGAGGGGGCCAAGGGGCGGGGAAATGTGTTTGCTTCTCGCTTGATTTCCAGCCCTTCGTTACATCATGACGTGACCATTAATTGTTTGCTACCCCACTTTGGGCCCTCCAACGACCTCTCTTTTTCTTATCTTCTTCTCTGAAAGAGAGTATAAGAGTGAGGATGCGAGTGTAAAGATACAGCAATAAAAGCGACAGTCAAGAGTAAGGATGGCGACAATGATCATTCGACAGTAGGAATGAGAGAACAAGCATGCTGGTGAGAATAAATAGCCCAGCTCTCCTAGGGTCTTAAGTGGCGGACTTTGCGGTTACAAGATAGCAAGAGAGAGAGAGAGAGAGAATGGAAAGATATAGCAAGAGAATTTAGCTTGCATATTCAATTATCCTCTTTCCTACCGATAAATATGACACTTTGAGATTTGAGAGTTGCGAGTTAGTCGTTTTTGGCATTTTGTAAACTCAGGATGCCATATCAGGATGCCGTATATATCAAAATGAGTTGCTTTCTAAGTGATTGAGATACGAAAAGTGTTTGCTTTGGGGCCTTGGTTTGAAGATTTTTCTCAGCGGTGAATTCGAGTCTAAACCTTCAAGATTTTCTACAATTTTCCAAAAATGAGATTTGAGAAGTTTATAAATTTAGATCCCCAGGATCGCCCGTTCAGGAATTAAAGTCAGAGATTTTTGGAGGAGAGATGGGGTTTGAATTAATTTTAAATGCCTGGAAGGAATTTTAGAAACCATACTTAAGAATATATTTCCTCATATAGTACCCAAACGAGATTCAATACGCACACAGTGCTTGAGAACAGCACTAGTGTTTTTTTTGGAAAAACCTTTTCCTTCAAACTTGAAAACTTGAAAACTTTTACGCACGACTTCGCTTTACACGTAGGATAGTTAGGCAAGGTATTAAATAGTGAAGAGAAAAGAGCCTTGATTGTTTCAGACCGCTTCGGACAATTAAGTTCATTGTCCAAACCAAACCCATACCATTTTGTTGTTCAGTGTACACCAAATAATAGCAGGTAAGACAGCTCCCTAGAACAATTTGAAAGGGCTCACTCTGAAGGTAAGCCCATCGCATTTAAGAGGACTTTTGAGTAATAAATTTTGGTGAGTCAAGTGTGAGTTTGAGAGCAAGTTATCGTTTCTTCCAGATACATTTGACTGAAAACTCTTCTCACTGTTTATCAGACATCCGCAACCCTCTAAAACATCTCCCTCTCTATCCCCCTAAGAGTCTCCACCCCTCTAACCCACACTCCTTTCTGTCTAAACCACCTAAAGAACCAAAAAAGAAGCACCCATTCATCGCTTCTAAAATCAAGTACCTCATAAACAACGTTAAGAACGAAACAAATGAGAACAAAAAGAAAAGCAAGAAGGAAAGGAAAAATAATATAAAAATAATATAAAAAAAAAAGAAGAAGAAGAAGAAGAGTAATGATAATAAAAGTCAGTATAGCAATGCTCTGAATCAATGTAAGACCCATTTTCTGTAAAATAATCATGATGGAATCTTCCATAGTTAGTTTTGGTGATCGGAGGAGTTGAGTGATATTTGGTGGGATGATTGGAATGATAAGGTAATTGAGACAAGAGGTTGAAATCGAGAATAAGAAGAACTCGGAGTTGGGATGGGTTAAATGGTAGAATGAATGGATGGTTGGTACTTAGACTAGTTAGTGGTTTTAGTGTGAGAATGGGTAGGAACAAGTCTTAGGATCAGGAGACGAAATGGAAAATTATAACATCGATAATGTATGACAGCAGCGGTAGCTTAGGAGAAGGAGAACCGACAATTAATGTCTGGTCAAAGAAATCATTGGATCCCTGTTGATGAGTGCTGTAAAGAGAAAAAAGACCAAAGAATAAATTTACACAGGTGATTAATCACATTTCCATTACTCTCATTCTCTGCGGACTCCGGCAACCCCCCTCAGCAGACTATTGCTAGAGATATAACACCTTTTTGATTCCCCGCGTATCCACAACACGAGCGAAAAACAATTGGAACTGAAGTTCTTCAAGTGGTTCCTTCCTCGTTGGTCATGATACTGAGGCTCAAGAAGGAAGAACGCCGATACCGGCACCGCATGATAAAAAATGCAATTGATTTTGCTTAACAGTAGATAAAGCATCAACCTCGGGAGCTTCCATGAGGTTTTCAAGAAAAAGTTCTATACGACAGGATGCATCGAACTTGAAATTTAGCATGATAATAAGAACCTGTGCACTGGATGAATTTCTTCGAACGCTGAGATCAGTCCTGAGAATGGGAACTATGAGTGAGAGTTCCTAGACATTGTCCCGGGGTAAGAAAAGTGAGTGATTCTCGATTGTAAAAAAGAAAACAGTCTGGAAACATTGCTCGAGGAGTGTTAGAAATAGAAGCATGACTCCTCTGGGACAACGTTTGCAACGATTCGAGATCGACTGAGAAATAAGGAAGAGAGTGTACACAGAGAAATGCCCGAGTCTGTTACTTTCAGCCTTATTCCTTGCCCTCACCACGGGTATTGCTTGAAGGATTTCAAGTGCTTCTGTTTCCGAGTAGCGAGGCCTGAACACCATGGAACCCCCAGAACTCGTAAGAACCACTTCTCACCCACGGTCTTCAATCTCCAGAGCTTTTCCCAATCTCTGAAAACGTGTAAACAAATCTCGTAGAAGGGAAAGAACAAAGTTGCACAAAAGAAAGACCCCGGGAGATTCGATTTCCCGATGGAATATATCAACGGACACTCCGAGTCCGAAATCACCAGTTTCCTGAGGTTTGATGCGAGGCAGCAAAACATGCATTGCAGCCAAACAATTCCAAGATCTTTCCCTCATTAGGTTGTTTCCAAGACCAAGAAGCCAACACGAGCCGTGTTTTTTCTTCAACTTCCGGCAACACACCTTCCCACATGGAACACATCTACCCCGTACTGCACATGGTATCTGCTAGTCTCAAGTCTCATCTCGAAGTTGGCAGCACCTCGTGGGGCAAATTGAGTGGCAAAAAGAGAACACATTACTTGAAATTATCCTGATGCAAGAGCAGCAAGCTGTGCCGCACTCCAGAGGCAGCTTTTCTCTTGCAATCATCTTCGCCGTACACCACTACGGTACATATGCAGCCGGAGAAAGAGGGCAGTTCTTTTTAGGAAGGTCATCGACGGCATCTCCCAGAAGAGATGGAAAATATCCCGATTGCCGTCTCTCGTCACCTACCTTGTAACTTGTTATCGTCATGGCCTCCCAGTCCAAACATGGCGGGGGAGAGACGGGAGAGGAGGTTTGCGTGCTCATCAAATGTACGAAGACATATGCACGGCTACTGTAACACCAGCTAGCCCTCTAGCCACCGAGGTTTAGCTGCATCTTCCCGTCCCCCCAGCGAGGAAGGCGTCAGGTGTCAAGTGTCAAAGATGTCGTGACCATGATCTTCTTTGGCAAGGCTGAAGGATTGTTTTTCCGTCGGAGATCACTAACCCAGAACCATCGACGGCCGCACTCTCTTTTGAGTAAGTGAAGAACTTCCAAACCACGTTGTACCCCCGCTCCATTTTACGGGTTCCTGTGAGAAAGTACGGAGTACGTGCGTTAGCGTACCTGCAGCCACCACCAGCTGGTCGAGCTAGGAGAGGTCCCTTGGCCTGAATGACTGATCACTCTTCACCGATGAAGCTTCACGAACCCCTGGGGCCGTTATGGCGTTACCCTGTACTTGTGGGTACGGACAGTAGGGGTTAAAAATAACCACCACAGCTTCTCCACAGTGATGACAATCATTGAGCGACAGTGAGTGACGGTGAAGAACATCAATTCAGCCGTGTGGAGCTTGAAATATTTTGGAAAGCAACCCAGCCTCTTTTCAACCAGGTAATTGATCTTCTCCACCCCTGAACGTTGAGGCAGAGGGAAAATCGGAAAAAACGTGGTGTGAGTGCTGCCGTTTCCTCTTTGGGTCCCCCCGGCATGGGGTTGAGAGGCAGATCAAAGATGTGCGCTTCGGGCGAGAAGCATGAAATTTTGGAGATGATGTGCCCTGAGTGAGAAATGCACCAGAATGCGAAGTGTCGGGCTGATCGGTTCGGGGTAATCAGGGGTAATCATGGTTCTACAGAGATGTTTGATGAGGTGTGCGGCGTTAGAAGCGGCGTTAGAAGGCGAAGAACATTGATGGCGTGGTAATGTATGCGGATCCGAGTAGGTAGTCTTGGTCTTGTTGAACAAACTCGATGCGATGCTGACTGACTGACGATGTGGATACAGGTTACACTGGGACTAGTGTACAGCTAAGTACCTTAGTGCTATACGCCGTATCTCAAGCCTATCGTTGGTCTTAGGCATAGTGGAGAACTGCCCAGGCAGGTGGCTGGCCGCTGGGTTGGGGAAGGAAATTTCTCCATCAGGCTCGGGGAGGGTCAAAACAGAGGGTCAAAACAGAGGGTCTAGGAGCAATGAGTGCCCTGGAGCCTGTGCCTGTAGAAATTCATTTTCAAGCCTGGCACGGTGCTGTTTTCCGGCACGGTTCATACTGTAAATTTGCTTTGCAGATGACGGGAAATCGATCAAGAACGAGCGGCGAGCATCGGAGATGGCCAGTTCAACGCCGTAAAGGAAAGAAGCCGGAACTAGTATGCAATTCGGCCCCCAATACTACCTGCCTTCGTACTGGCCACGGTGCGTTGATGTCTTACACAGAATGTCTTTGCTTTTCGTCTATTTCTTTTACTGGTAGAAGACTGCGCCTCCAGTATCTGTTTCATCTCTACAGTGGCGTTGCGGTATTACAGAGGCACAGGAGAACATCTTTAACAAATTGATTAGACTGCAGTCTGAAGACTGTTTGAGCACTTTTCTACAGTTGACTGCTCTACCTGCATTGCTGCAGTGTGGTAAAGATTAGGGCACAGTTGAACGTGCTTCGGGTATTTATTTGATACATCACGGGTATATCAACAACAACAAGCTACTCTAAAACAAATGTAACTCCATATTCGGCAGCTGCAGCACCCCCCTAACTCATTGATTCCATAACCAATTGATCGTCTGTCAATCCCTTCTCCGGCGACGACAAGCCTGTCATCATCATCATTAAGCATCCCCGAAACTCCCCCCTCTCGATTATCTCGCGAAAGCCACGCGACGAGACGTCCAACCCCTACACAATTCATTCAGCCGGCATGCCCCCTGACCACTGCTCGTCAATATGTATGGCTCGTCCAGCAACGTCGTGCATCAGCGTTACATCTGCAACCCTTTCCGAGCATGGCACCAGGCACATCAACACACATCATCGGATGGAGAACATTCTGTGAACCCTTGAGTTCCACCCCAGTACATGCAGCGCTTGTACGGTACGGAGTATTGTAACCAAACCAAAAGAAGGCGAGGATAACAGGGATTGCGATGCGGTACGAGCAGTGTGCCATTTTCCCAAGCGTGCTGTTGTGTGCTATTTGTAAAGGGGCTATGCAGCAGCATGTGTAAAAGACACCACCGCAAGCGAGCGAACCACCACCTCAATAATTCTTGCGGCCTTGCAATTAGAACGGATATTCAGCAGCGCCGCACCGCTTGCAGAAAATCTTTACTAAATGCTGCAGTCCTGAGGATGCACTTTGTGAAAACACATTTGTTTCTTATTTTGGATGACCAATGAGGAGGTTTGGAGCTTTTTTCGACCCCACGTCTCAGAGTCGGACTCAAACCCGAGATCTCTTGCATCACATCACTCCCTGCACCACACTTTCTTACTCCAAGCAAGTTTTTCAGCTCCCAAGGTGGAAAGTTACACCGTCTGATGCCATGATACAATCATGTGAAAAGTTCAAGTTAATGAATTGGTGAATTAATGAAGTAATAAATCTCATAAAGGCATTTTTGTGAAAGTTGAATAATGTATAAAAACTTGAAAATTGTATATCTCTTTTAAAATAAACTATGGTATAAACGACACTTCTAGAATGGAAGGGTATAATAGTAATATGCGTGCTCGTCAAACATAATGCGTCCCACCCTATACACTTCCCCGAGACGAAAATTTGAAATGCCCAACCCATGCTTGCTAACGAATGATGATTTTCTAAATGCCCCAATACTCCCGCCAAAACACAAGAATTTGCTGAACCGCCCCCTTCCCAAGACAAGAGAAAAATGATTTGGTGTGATACTCTTACAAGTGCATGAAACCACCACCCATCATGCTGATTAGATTTTTCCCCCCTCCTTAAGAGTTTCTCCGTTGCTTGCACTTCTCGTGTGCCATGTGGCCGTTTCGTGCGGTGGTTCTCGTAAATTCGGCGCCACAATTTGGACAGCTGGATTTAGCCGCCGCCCCCGATTTCTCTCGCTGATGGCGCAACAAGTTGCTAAATGTAGAAAATTGACGCCCGTTACAACCATGCTCCCAACACTGTGGCTTAGGGCGGCTGTGGACTACCCGAACGTGATCACCATTATCTGAAGAGCCGACTTTGGAGTTTGGGCTGGGGTGGTGCGAGTGGGAGTACATGTGTGGCTGATCCGATGCTGACGAGAGAGAATGTGGTCGACCACTGTAAGAAAGGAAATTAGTGATTTGTCAGATTTATGACTGATGCGATTGGTAACTTACACATAGTTGTGGATACTACCCTCAGGTCCACTTTGAGAGTATGGCATCGGAGTAAATGTTGGAGAAGCAGAGAAATCGGCCGGGCTCATTGTGAAGACTGGTCCGTACATATCTTGGTTCGAAGAGTCAGGAATTGCAGGTGAGTATGGTGTGAGATATGATGAGCTGCTAAGTGCTGGAGATGGTTGTGCTTGTTGTGATGGTAGACTGTGGCTTGATGGGAGAGGACCGGCAGTAAGTAGAGGAGATGGAGTGAGACTGCTGCTGTATTCTGGAAGTGTTCGTGGCATGAGATCTGGTGAAGTTCGGTTTGAAACCACATATGGGTTGCTAACTGAACGCTCTCTTCGGGCACGAGTCTTGGAATCTCGTCGAGCATGGTCTCGTTGTCTCTTCAACTCTCTTTGTTCTGGAGTGAGGGATGCCCGTGGTGGACTAGATGAAAGAGAACGAGCGTAAATGGGCATAAGCTTTGGGTCATCATATGCTGAAAGCATAGATGGGTTTAAAGGTGGGCTGGAAATGTATTGCTCTTCCATTTGAAAGTCTGTGAATGTTAGAATTGTCAAATACAAGAGTTTATATTTAAACTTACGAGGCCAGGTGTAGGACTGTCGAATGCCGGCATCGAATCTAGCATCGTACTGTTGAATCCCGACGGTGCTATTATATATGTGAGTGGGGTCTTCTTGAATAAATCAAGTATCTTTCATACCTCATATTTGCTGGAATAGAATTGGAACGAAGGATTGGTGGTTGATGTAAGGACTGTAAAGAATGGGATCTCTGAAAGGACTGTGATGGCTCTAGCCGTAGATAAGGTGTGCTTCCTGAACGTCCTCCTGTAGTTGGTTCTTCTAGATACGACCAGTCGGCATCCAATTCACTGTCTGATAAAAGAGGGAAAGGAGTGAGGTCCTGAGGGGCAGGCGATGATATATGTGAGTTGGATGGGTCCGGATCCTGCTCGATGAAGGATTGGGGTGACGTAGTACGAAAACCAACAGGTCCAAGGAGTTGTTGGTCGGGGTCGGATTCGAAGATGTTTAAGCCCTGAAACTGTAAGGCTGTTGATGATAGATGACTGTTGGCTCTTGATCTGGACTGACGTGAGTCTTCTGTACCCGGGTCTATATAGAGAGAGTCCATGAATGCAGTAGGATGAGGGGCTGTGATGACTGTTGATTTCGGCACATACGCAGGATTTGATGAGATACTCGAAATAGATAGAGAGAGAGGCTTCAATCGGCAGGATCTTATAAAAAATCGTGGAGATCGTGTGGGCAGGGGGTACCTATGAAGAAAGAAGGGAGATGAGATGAGATGAGACGAGACCTTTTCTACTTGTCGATGTTTCAGCGGATCCTCGAGGCACAAAAGTGGTTGATGGTACGGGTCTCCGCCTCCACCGGCACAGTTGACAAGGCTCTAAGTAGACAAGCTAGGGGGGGGACCCATGGTGGAGCCCCTGACCCCTCGACGAGGTTGAAGGTGGAGTAGCGGTTTGCGGGTTGAGTTCTTGAGCGAACATCAATTGCAAGCGTGCAAGCAGGGCCCTGTCAACGTCCTTGACACGCCTGTCATGATGCTGGCTTCTTCGAGAACTGGGGTGGGTATTGGTCGATCGCCTTGCCTTGGCAGAGGATGCTCTCCCCGGTCTCCTCTCTCGCAGCAACAGAACCCGCGCCTTTGAGCAACAGCAAGCAAGCAGGCAAGCAAGAAAGCGGGTTTTGGGTGGAGAGAACTCTGAATGATTTTCCCCTCTGGAAAAATAGAGCTAAAATGGCACTGACATTGACAGGTAACTGGGGTGATCACTGATCAGGGCAGGGCAGGCTATGAAGGGGTTTTCCACTGGGATGTACAGAACTTGCTGTTGATGCCCAGCCAGGGGCTCTTCGATCTCATCTCCTTGTGCGACGGCAAGGCGTTCTTTGCTCATCGAGCTCTTGAAAAGAAGCCTCACCATGCCGGGGTAGCTCTGGTAGCCTCGAGCTCCAGTTGACGGCCTTGCTTGAATGGAGAATCTCCAAATATAAAAATAAACATGGTGATTCCAAAGAGCCGTGTGCTGGTGATACCATTCGCAACGGGAACCTAGCAGTAGTTGCCGTCGCGCGATGATCTCTTCCGTCGGTACGGGATGAAGTAGTACTGAACACTAATTGCTAGCTTAGCTTTTAGCTTTTCGCCAGCTGGGAGCTGCTGAAGCTTTTCCTGTCGAGTCTCCTGTGATGTACGGATACCAGCCAGATGGCCGCATAGCATAGGTAGCACTACTACACTACTGCAAGCCATGTGTTCGAGGTGGGTGACTGATCAATGGCGGTCTCGCAGTCGAATCGCCCGCTCCAAAGAGACGCTGCTGACTTAACTGGCGCCGCCGCCTCGTTCAAATTGTCGACCTACAAAGTGACCTGCGATACAGGATACAGCCGAGTTAGTGGTGAGAGATCTCGTCAATAGTCTCCGCTGTCCTGCTTTCAGACCACCTGCTGGCCATGTTTTCCCACGGTTTCCTCGCTGCATTTCCACTTACGGTGCCTGCAGATGCCTCCACTAGACTCTTTCCAGGCCTTGAGCACTCGCCCGGCGTCTCTCTCTTGCTGCATTAGGCCCCTTCAGGCCCTCTTCATGGCCCCCGAGGGCCACTCTGTAGCGCTCTTCACTAGCTAATTAGCTGCTACGCCGCACGTCGGCAGCCTCATCTGACTGGCGAACCTCGCTGCGAAATTACCGACCGAGATTGTGTGAGAAAGTGGTGAGGGGAGAACGAGGCTGTGAATTTTCAAATGGGGGAAAAAGAGGGGGGTGTCCCAGGAAAGAGAGCAAACCATTCGGCAGCTCGTGCGCTAAGCTTCGTTGAAACACGCTAGTCTCAGAAAACATGTGGCACAGTGACAGCATTTCTCTCGACCACTCTTTAGCGTCCCATGTTTTCTCCGGACCAAAAGTAAACAGTTCTGACTGTACCTAAATTTACCTTTGGCCTTTCCTATGCGGGCTAGTTATGTGAGGTCCCTGGGTGGCAGAGCAAAGTCGAGGTACCTATTACAAGTACAGGTACAGTACCAAGCGACGTCCTACCCACCCATCGTATAACGGTACTATATGACTAGCTCTCACTAGCCTTGCTAGCTCCGTGCTTCCGTACCTGTACTTAGATGCAAATCCACAATTGTAACTAACAAGACTAAGAAATCACACTAGGACCTCCACCAGCACACCGCAGTGTTCACTTCGTATGCCGTGCCCCTCCCACTGAAGCTTCTATCAAGATGCCGGCGACATGATAACGCCATAACATCACCACTCATCTGCATCTGTCAGGTACGCAATCTGATTCTTTCCCGGTGCAAGCCAGAGGCGACTCGCTCCGTATTAAGCCCTCCGGCAATCTACTCACTTCTAAATGGGGAATGCGGAGAGTACAGCCTCCAAAGGGGGGGTTTGGTTTTAGCCGGATCGGGCGCCAGTTGAGCCTCGAGTCTGCAGCAACTCATCAAACAATGCAACCCATTGTTATTCCCTCGAATCCTCGAAAACCTCAGATACGGATGATCTGGTGATCCAGATCATTCCAGATCCAAAATCCAAATTTCGAGGTACCGGAGATAGAGAAGTGGTACGTTACTAGAACTAACAAGCATACGGCAAAGCCGCCGTCTGGGAATTTGACCGTATCTAATTTGTTTTCTGGTCAGCGGGAAAATACAAACCCCACCGTGACTAAAACATTTTCTATTTAAACCTCATTTCTTGATCCTCTTCACAAGTTTCCATAAAAATACAATGCAACTTTGAATGGTTTTGATTACACCAGTTGTGAGAACGTGGGGGGTTCATGGCTGTGCTAGAAAAGTATGTAACAAATTTTTGTACTTCGTTTCAGTTGAAGAAGTCTGCCAAATCTTCAACGGAAGATGGAATTGTTTGATAGACTATCACAGCCACGGCCTCATTCAAGCACAAAGGCTATGGCGGCCGGCTTGAAGGGTATCCGACCTTTTTGAGCAGATCACGGTTGCATGAATGAAGAATGAGGCTGATTCTTCGAAAAGAGAAGAATCTACGGAAGAAGGTAAATTCAACGACTTGGAATCAAAATCCAGTTCACGCCAGGGGATGTTTCGATATAGTTGTGGAAGGTACGAATCAAGAAACTGCTCCTGTTGGTGAAACCATAGTATGGAAGATCTGGAAGATCATAATAAAGGTGGCAAATGGTATACATATTTTGAAACTGGGCGTTTTTCATGGCGAGTTCTACAGCTCTCTAGTCTGTCAGGCTATGAATGAATGGGAATGTCAATCTGAAATCCGGGAAAAGGTACAATTGTTAAACGTGGCAGTCTTGAATTGGTATTAATCAAAGATTTGAGGAATCAATGGGACCAGATCAATCTCTTAATATCTCTAAGTTGCATTTCAACTGCTTTATGAGGAAGTGACGAATAGTTCAAGCGAGTGTATATCACGTGGATGAAGGGATTCATGTCACGTGAATTTGTCGAAGCTTTCTCATGGAAGCTTAGACCAATCAATTACGCGCATTCCTGTTCGCGATCATCACGACACAAACACCTCAATTTGCACGCAACTCGATATTGATTACTCGGAAACTCGAGTCTAAGCTAGCCATTACCAACATTGGTTATTGATCCCAAACGCTTCGCTTTCGGCATTCTCCCTGCTCTTCACCCGCGTGTGCCCCTTTGTTTGGGTAGAGCAAGGGACGGCGTTTATGGCCCCT
The DNA here is from genome assembly GCA_001414455.1 of Hymenoscyphus fructigenus. Taxonomy (NCBI): domain Eukaryota; kingdom Fungi; phylum Ascomycota; class Leotiomycetes; order Helotiales; family Helotiaceae; genus Hymenoscyphus; species Hymenoscyphus fructigenus. The sequence continues at coordinate 136,067 of LKUV01000022.1, read as the reverse complement.
CTGCATCTCGCCCCTCTATCTCCACGTACAGTCCAACACCCAACAACTATCCAACTCCTTATACTACGTAAAATCCGTTGACCCATTAAATGCAACATTTCACTCTAGCGTAGATCCGATAAACAAGGACACATGGGATCTGAAGTTCAGCACATGGCAATACGGGGGGTTTGAAGGGGGGGAAGTGTAACCGACTTTGAGAGATCACCAGTTTATGAACACGAGAAACAGAAGATCAACTTGAAACTTCCGCGTTGGAATTGTCAGATTTCAAATTATTTGTTCCGGGTGGTCATCAAGCTCGCCTTTCGCCTGTTAGTGTGGCAAAAACCACACACGCTGGCTGATCCTACGTATGACTGGCTGGCTCGCTATTCCTTCGCCGACTTCTAGAAGCAGAAACTCCGAAAAGGGACATTCGATTCGAGATCTCCTTCTTACCGGTATATCGGTTCTTACGGTTTCATTAAGCCGACCCTTTCTTCGCTACCGCAACAACCGTATTGTATGATCAGCCATCAGTAATCGGGTGAATGACAATATAACTTCATGCTAAGGTTACATTGAGTTTCGGTACACAATTTACGGTTTCAGATCACTAAGATAATTAGATAATTGAGTGTGTGTCGTTGAGACAAGATGACCGGCAAAAGAAAGAGAAAGCGTCCTGGTAACGCAATCGAAAGTCGTGAGAAACGCCAAAAAATATCAACTTCAATCTCAAATACGAGTTCGGCGATCATAAAGGATTCGGTTATCAAGCAAGCTTTGCTTACTCAATTCTACTCCCGAGTGTTTACTCTTCGCGAGTATTTGCTTTCAAAGTTACCAAGCTCTTCCAAAATTAGAAGAAAGAAGATTTTGCATATTGGTAATAGTAGAAATTCAGGTGAAGATGGTGATCAAGATTTGTCTTCGTTTCTTGACCAAACTTTGATTGGTGTCTTGCCTCAAAGTGATGACTCGAAAGAAGATAGACGGCAGCAATGGGCAAGTTTGTCCCAAAATGCTGATGTTTCCATGTCAACCTTCATAGACTTGAAAGCCGTGGGAAGGTTTTCACAATCAGAGGTAAGTTTCATTTATTGCAATGAGAATGACATTTTACAAACCCATCTCTCTTTGCTTTTCGTGAGCGCATCTAACGTACGAACCTTAGATTGTCAACAAATCAATTTGGATGCTCATGTTCTCAAAAAGTCAACATGCATCCGGGCGTGTTCAGCATTTACTTTGCCAAGGATTCAAAATAGGAATAAGTTCAAGAATGATCAATCAAGGTCAAGGACATACTTCAGCGATTCCTGGTGTAGTTTCAACTTATCCAAATAGTCATGTCACAGCAATGAGAGCAAGACCATGGCCCCAAGTTCTACTTCTTCTGGGAAAAGAAGGAGAGAATGTCATGGCTGATATAATAATGGATTGTGGTATATTCATTGAGACCGAGGCAGGTCGTGGTGTTTATCATCAACTCAGTGGTTAGTTCCAACTTTGGTCTTTGTATTGAATATGAACTAATATTGGCAAGGTATACCTATGGGTGAGCTTCAAACCATGCCTAAGACTTGCGAGAGCGATTCAAAGATCAAATTGCCTGTCCCGAAAAAGACTAGCGGCGATGTTGTCAAGCCTTCTATCCACAATCCTTCGAGCATCGTGTTTGTCCGAAGCCGAATGCTCTACTCTCGTGCAGAACTGAATGCACAAGGAGGAGTTAGGTTTGGACTTAGGCATATTCGTAAGTTCCCAATAACCTTTTGATTTCCACTGGCTAATAATACAGATGCTCTAAACCGTTTTGCACTTGAACCAAACAAAGCTCAGCCCGAAGATGATTCTTCAGAGTCATGGGATGAATTACCCATCGACCCCAGCACAATTCATACCATGATGTACCTATTCCCTCGACAATTTGGATTTCACAATGTATTCACCAGTGAAGTTGATCATCGGCAAACCGTTCAGCCATATAAGGATTATACTCTTCGGGAAGACGAGATTTACGACAAATACTCCGGTCCAACAACACCCAAGATACCAAAGAGGTTGCGGGGAAAGCTTGCCGAGCTGGTGAGAAAATTGCAAGTTCAACATAAGCGGTGTGCCTACAAAAAGTTACTCGAGCATTATTGTCCTGTGAGTATCGCGCAAATCTTGACATATGTATATGCTAACTTTACAGGTTAACGCTACAGCCTCGGTTTTCCCATTTCCCCCAACCCAATCACAGAAAATCAAAGAATCGTCTGCCATTTTCAAGACCCAAAACACTATCAGTACAGCTACAGAAGTTTCAAGCACCGCATGGACTAAAGATGTATCCCCGCCGAAGCCGTCTTCTATGATGGACTATGCAACAGCTACCCCAATGGTGTCTGCTTTTTGCCGCTCCGTCTTATCAAATATCATCCCAAGGGAATTCTGGGGAACTGGCGAGACTCAGGTTAACAATGAGAAGAGATTTCTTTTGAATGTGGATCGTTTTATCGAGTTACGTAGATTTGAGAGTTTCTCTCTTCACGAAGCTACACAAGGGTTGCAGGTAAGTCAATTCACGGCGACTCGAAAATTCCTACGACGAATTCTCGATGGACAACTTTACTAACACAAAACTAGATATCAAACATCGAATGGCTCCAACCTCCCAACTGCATCAACAACAAAGCCTCCCAATCCGACACAAAAAAGCGTCTAGAAATATTCCAAGAATTCCTCTACTACACCATTGACTCCCTCCTCATCCCCCTAATACGCGCAAACTTCTACGTAACAGAATCCAACATCCATCGCTACCGCCTCTTCTACTTCCGCCACGATGTCTGGAAATTCCTCGCTGACCCAGCAATGTCGTCCTTAAAACTCGATATGTTTGAAGAAGTGAAATTGGAACAAGCACAACAATTGTTACAGCGTAGGACGTTGGGATATAGTCAAGTGAGGTTACTTCCCAAAGAAAGTGGGATAAGACCGATTATGAATTTGAAGAGGAGGGTTGTCAAGAAAGGAACGAAGAATTTGGGGGCTAGTATTAATAGTCTTCTCACGCCGGTTTATAATGCGCTTTGTTATGAAAAGGTAATCCTCACTCTTTTCACCTCGATAAACCTTGAATGATGAATACTAACATAATCCACAGCAAACAAACCCCGACCGTCTCGGCTCAGCAATGTTCTCAGTAGGCGACCTCTACACCCGAATGAAAGCCTTCAAATCCCATCTCCTCGCTCTCAACCTCCTCAACAAACCCCTCTACTTTGTCAAAGTCGACGTCCAATCAGCATTCGACACCATTCCTCAATCCGCAATCCTAAAACTCATGGCCACCATCCCGACCGAAGAAGAATACCAACTCACCAAACACGTAGAAATTAAACCCGGAGAAGGATATCGTGATTCACTTTCTCATGCAAAACAGGAACAATCAAAACCTATCCGTGCTTGGAAAGCCACTGCCAAAGCTTCGGATGATTATACCACTTTTTCTGAGAACCTAACTGAGAATCTTGGGAAGGAAAGGAGGAATACTGTTTTTGTTGAGAATATTGTTGTGCAGACTAGGGAGACGAAGGGACTTTTGGGATTATTGGGCGAACATGTTCAGAGGAATATGGTAAAGATTGGGAAAAGATACTACCGCCAAAAAGAGGGGATACCTCAAGGTTCAATCCTTTCATCCCTTCTCTGCAATTACTTCTACGCTGATCTTGAGGCTAAACACTTGGGTTTCTTGAAGCAAGGGAAGGGAGAGAGTTTGCTGCTGAGGCTTATTGATGATTTTTTGCTGGTTACTACGGATAAAGAGCATGCGAAGATGTTTCTGGAGAGGATGCATGAAGGTGTTGGGGATTATGGGGTTAAATGCCACCCTGGGAAGAGTCTGGTTAATTTCGAGGTTTGGAGTCAGGGGCAGAAGGTTAAGAGGGTTGTTGGGAAGCGGGAATTCCCGTTTGTTGGGTGTATCGTCGATATGAAGGATTTGGGGATTTCTAGGGATAGGGGACGGAGGAAGGAGTTGGGTGAGTTTTTTCTTATTTCCTCTGCTTTACTGGATTTGATTCATTGATATCGTTTTCTTCATGGGTGTTTAAACAAGTCTTCGTCAAAGACAGTAGTATCTTTCGGGTTTTCGTTTTCATTTCGGGTGGCGGGGTGGAGATGATAGGATTCAGGGATGGATCGTGGCTAACGATTAAAATAGCAATTGTCGACTCGCTCACAGTCGAATTCTCGAAAATGCCGGGAAGATCATTTCATCGGAAAGCCCTCAGTAAGCTCACCCCTTCTTATTTCACCCCTCTATTTTTCTTCTCGTTGTGGCGGCCCAAAATCGGCATCCATCACCTCATCTCATTTTGATGCATTGATCGCACCCTTGAAAGAACCACTGTAGTTTGGTGGTGGAATCTGGGATGCGCATGTTTCGTTATGGTCTCAATTATGGAAGAAGCTGTCACATACGACCATAGACTGAGGAGAATTGGGCATCCCGTCCGCTCTGCCATACACAAGCCTCAGATCGGCAGATTAGTAGTTGGGTGGGTGACCACCAGCGAATACCTGCTGTTGTATGTTTTTTGTCTATTTTTTTTTTAATACCAATTTTCCTCCTCAATTCTCTTATCATTCTTCATTCTCATTCCCAGCTTGAATTTCTTTCGTCTTCTTATTTGGGGTTGGTGATGGTGATGAAAATACTAATTGTTACAGATGCATTCAAAATCCAATCCCACGCCATGTTCCTAGACACAGCGTTCAACTCCCTCCCAACCGTTCTCTCAAATGTACATTTGGCGTTTATAGAGACGGCGACGAAAATGTGGAGTTATGCTAAATGTTTGCCTGTTGGGAAACAACCTGGGACGAAGTTGTTGATCAGTGAGTACTTTTTTCCTACCATTGGTGGAGCAAGTGGGGGTGGAGAGGGGAAGAAGGCACGGGCAAGAAGGGTGTGCGTACATGTCAGCTGACTGTTGCGATTGAAATAGAAACTATCTCCGATGTCATCGAACTCGCATTTATTCTTATAAAAAGTAAGGAGAGGAATAAGAGGAATGTTGGGTTTAGATGTGTGGTTCGGAAGGTCTGGGTGGAGTGGTGAGTTTTATTTTCCCTTCCAATTTCCCTCTTCCCTCTTCCCCAGAAACAAAAGCAGAAGCTGATGAAGACGATATAGGCTTGCGATGAATGCCTTCCGTGACGTACTAATCAAAAGACAAAGTCGGTACGGAAAGATAATTGAGTGGTTAAACGAAAAAAATGGGGATTTGGAAAGGAAGGAAAAGAGGAGTTGCGAGTTTTTGAAAGGAGCTGTTGGGAGATTTTGATACCTCGCCGGGTTGGTGCTGCCAATCGGTGTAAGAATTCTAGGTATATTGTACGTGAAGCTTTAGGAGAAGCAATATTCTTGCCCAAAGCGTTTGGGAGAAATGAGAATTACTTCTTCAATGTCTCGGTTCCTACTTTGTTTGAACTCTTGCTGTTGTCGTGATAGAAACATAACTCACGGAAGCAGAACGGCAGGTCCTAATGATGAACTTGGAGGCGGTATAGCCAAATGTACGTGGAAAGCAAGTAACATTTAGATGTATATTCGGGATAGAAAGTTTGGTGTATCTTTTCTGTTTCGGTAGGTCTTTTTTCTTCTTCGTGCGTTGGCTAGATTCACCAGCGGGTAACCCGTGGGTAACCCGTGGACAACTCATGGATAACTCATGGATAACTCATGGAGAACTCGTGGATAACCCGTGGACAACTCATGGGTAACTCATGGATAACTTATGGGTAACTCATGGGTAACTCATGGCTTCCTCGCAAGTTACGTATGTACAGGTTACCCACGAGTAACCCGTCGCTTACCCGTTACTCCTTTTTGACCCCCAAACACGAAGCATGGCTTACTGGTAGCTTACTGTAGCTCACTCGACAACCACTAGCTTACTCATAATTTTGTTTCAACAGCTTACTCTTGTTAGCAGCTTACTTGACACCTATAGCTTACGTGCAAATGTCTTTCCAGCAGCTTATCTGATAATTGTAGGCTTATCTACAACTTTCTTTTAGCAGCTTACCTGACAACTACTAGCTTACGTGCAAGTTTCTTTTGGCAGATTACCTGTTAATTGCAAGCTTACCCACGACTCGTTTTAGCCCTCAAACGTAGAGAGCTGCTTACTAGTATTTGAAGAGCCTACTCGGTATTTCGTTGGCTTATCGATACTCCCCAAGTTCGAATTACACGCTTTCATTGTTCATCGTATACTTCGACACCACGGAGTACTGTCCACAAAGGAGGAAAAATGAATTTCGGTCGAGCGGATTCAAGCCCTCCACATTTGTTATTACCCCAGGGATTCTCAAACAATCGCACAACAATCGTGATTAGAAGAACCAAGAAGCTCCCGAAGTATCTCGAATAATTATTCAAAGCTCGTTGCGTCGCGATCCTCTCATCGTTGTTGACCTTCCACGCGCACTGCTAAATCTCGGTCAAGCACCAATGTTTCGGGGGCACTCTATCATATTGATGTGGGATGTACGAAATGGTACAGCTTCTGAAACGCGATTGACGTCTGATTATACCTTTTCCTTCTTCTGTCTGTCTCTGTTTTGATGGCGGGGGGCGGTGTTGTGTTGCATGCGGCGGGTGTTTGAGAGCTTAACTTTTACGGATGAGGGACCGGGAGTTTGAGGTTTGTAGGGCTGGGAAATGAGAACGATGTTGAAGATATTTTGAGAATTTGAGAATTTGAGAATTGGGAGAGGACTTGATGGATGGAAAATGATTGTGAGATTCTTGATGGCGATTAGAATCTTAGAAGATACCCCGCCACAATGGATGGGGGAAGCCCCTATTTCGGTCAGTTTTCCCCAGCCTCCGGGTTGGGAGTGAACCAGCCACAGTTGGTTCAAAACACCGGTGGACGCCACAAACGGGATGTCTTCAGACGGTTTGACGCCTCAACTCATAATCGTAGGACCAAGACCCTACTGCACCGTGATTAGGTTGACTGGCTGCGAGGGGGGATAAAGGGACTAATGGTTCAAAAGAGAGGCCGGTAGGAGGTGGGAGGTAGGAGGTAGGAGGTAGGAGGTAGGAGGTAGGAGGTAGGAGGTAGGAGGTAGGAGGTAGGAGGTAGGAGGTAGGAGGCGGGGAAAGCTAAGTTTAGTTCGTCATAGAGTCAGTTGGTGAGGTTGAACTGAATTGGTATCCAGTTCATCGTACCATCTTAGTAGAAGGATTGCTGCTCCTCACGATACTCGTAAATGGAATCTTAGTCTTACCAATGGAAGCCATAGAAGAGTGAGAAGGATTAATAAGAATCTCAGCGTTGTAGCCAGCACACCACACCCTCCTGTGGCCCTCACACACACCCCCTCCTTGCTGATTTTCTAACCTTGCTGTCGCATCATCTCACCATCCCTCCTTTCAGATGCAAATGCAGGTATGAACCTTCCACACAACCAACTCTCGAGCGGCCAAATACCAAGTTGGAATCCCAACCAAAAAATATTCCAATTTCTCTTGATCTCGATCGTGCACCATTCATCCTGTTGTGCAGACGTTGGTGGCTTTATATTAGTCGGCGAATCATATCCACTCTGGTTATTTAGGGAAGCAAAGGGGAAAAGGCGCCGCAATCTAATCCCATAATCTTAGCGTGCGACGTGCCTGGAGGTGGATTCAGGGGTATTGGTATTGACTTCGTCTGGAGTCGGGACGGTCGGGGGTTCGACGGCTTCCTGGAGACGGTGAGGAAAAGCGATGCCCGTGGGGAGAAGAGGCTTGGAAGTGGAAGAAAACAACGAGAATTAGGACGAGGGAGAGAGGCAGAGAGGCAGAGAGGCAGAGAGGCAGAGAGGCAGAGGGGCAGAGAGGGAGTTGATATCAGTTATTATCAAGGTCGTGGAGGCTATTCCAAGGTAGCCAACCTCTTCTTTTCACCGCTATTCCACTCGTAAAGCCGCTGTGTGAAGCCCGTATTTCTACGCTAGCACGTCCCAACTCCCTCCCTCAGCCATTGCATCCGCGTAGCCCATCATCCGAGCTTGTCCAGGCTGTCTCTCCTGCCACTCAGAGCGCTGAGGCTGTCAGAAGTGTCACTCACCCGCCGTTTTCCCTTCTGCACCCACGACATCATCACCTCCACCATCACCACACCTTCAAACTAGAATACACAGCTTCTGCAGCACTTCCACTACTCCACTCTACTCTACCCCTCCAACCTCTCTAATTCACCTTACACCTAATTCACCTGAATCGACTTCACTACGACATCACCTTCTCTTTACAGTCCTTCCCTACGGTCGCTATAATTTTTTACAACCACCACTCTCATTTCAACCTCCTAGAAGCCCCCTATTCATCCCAACCAGCTCTACAACCTCTGCGCCAGGTTCAATCCCTCATCTAACAGCCAACATCCCTCTACAAATCAAAAACGACCATTTCAATACCGTAATACAGCACCCGCAGACCGAATTTTCCTACCTATACTCCGTAATCTCCCCCCAACCGCCAAGATAGCTTCTTTACACAGACCCCTTACCTCGCACTCCCCATCCGTCTTTTCCAAAGATGCGATGAACTTCCTCGACTATGCGGCTTCCAATCATACCATGCCAGGCTCACCGCCCGAGTTGACCGGCTCCAAGTCGTCCAAATCCTCCTCCTTCCACTCCTATCAATCCGACGACAACTCCATCCTCGAAGATGTCGGCAATTTCGAAGATATCGGGTTGGATGATGATTCCAGGGTGGATGCAGATATAGGGGATTTCGCAGTCAAGAAGACGATCAATCCATACGATGCGACATATACCAACGACCTACGGGCGACGGCCACGGCGAGGAAGCGCTCCCCCATGGCTCGTTCGTCCAGTAATCGTTCGCAGCGGTCGCAGAGAGAATTGACGCCGGGTCAGAAACCTTCATTTCCTAGTTTAAGGGGCCAAGTTAAGAGTGCGACGGATAATATGGGGTTAATGCCTAGTTCTAATGGTTCATCAATGTCACGAAGAGGAATTCCTAGCCCGCCTTCACCGAATATGCCAATGTTGAAACGACATCGAAGTCAGAGTCCGAATATACCTATTACAGCTAGACAAGCGGCGGTTAATGCTGGGCAGTTGAAAGCCAGGCGGAGTAGTTGGCAGGCGAATAGAGAGAGAAAGACGGCAAAGGAGTTGGAGCAAGAGTGTGATGATGATGATGGAGATGATGTGCCTGATGAATGTTTCCTCGAAAATGTGCCAATATCCCCTCGACCATTTGGAGAACGAGCAGCAAGTCGACCGGTATCTGCAGCGACGAGTCCGGAGAGACCGCCAAAGGAAAAGGTGAGAAATCTTGGGAATGGAACTTCTCGATTTCCAGCAGAGCAAGGAGAGTTGAGGTCACCGAGATCTCCTAGATCACCATTACCCGGAAGTCGTGGGACGAGTATGGGTCAGTTTCCAATGAATCATGAATCCTTTCAAAAAGGGAGAGCGAAGAGTTGGGCATCTGCGTTGAGTCGGGAGGCCAAGGAGTTGACAGAAGCTCTCGAAGCTCATGCGGAGGACGAGGAAGCAAAGGCAGCGGATCCAGAATATCAGAAACACAAGAGTTCTTCAGCTCGACCGGCTGAGAAGCTACGAGTGAAATCTGCAATCGCCGAACTGCCACCACTGCGAAGGACGGATATCATGATTGATCCATTACCTATCTCCAAAGAAAAGGAAGCAGTTTTATCGAGAACTCGACCTTCATGGCTGCCCCCGAAAGATCCGGCAGAAGAGAAACGACATTTGAAGGAATACCAACGCATGATGGCTTTATCACTCAAAGCGGAACAAAAAAGGGAAGCTCAACAACAATCAAGATCTCAATGCAAAGACGATACCATCAAATCGTTATTACGAATCTGGGAAGACCACGTCCTTCCAAATTGGGAAGTCACAACACAACAAAAACGAACCAGAGAATTATGGTGGAGAGGTGTTGCACCAAGAAGTCGAGGCGCGGTATGGGCCAAGGCGATTGGAAATGAACTTGGCCTATCCGCATCCTCATACTCGGCAGCTCTTCGAAGAGCCCAGGCTCTAGAAAAGACGATCAAAAGCGGTTCTCAGTTAAACACGGAGGAGTTGAAGAAGAAGGGGTGGTTGGATAGAATTGAAGCTGATGTGAAAACGACATATCCCGATCTGAGGATCTTTCAACCGGATGGGCCTTTGCACGAGGCTTTGTTGGATGTTTTGAAGGCGTATGCTATGTATAGAAGTGATGTTGGATACGTGCATGGAACTAGTGTATGTTTTGTCTCTCGCAATTTCTCAAGCCTCTGACTAATGAATTCTAGACTATCGCAGCAATCCTCCTTCTCAACCTCCCCACCCCCGCCGACTCCTTCCAAGCTCTTTCCAATATCCTCAACCGTCCCCTCCCCCTCTCCTTCCACACAAACGATAATGGCGGTACCTCGCGTGTCTACTCCCTCCTCCTCTCCACGCTCTCGCATAAATCTCCACGCCTCCATGCTACCCTTACAAACCCCGAGTTTAATCTTCAACCTGATGTGTACCTAAGAGATCTCTTCCAGGGTATGTTCACCGATTGTCTTAGTTTGGATAATGCGACGAGACTTTGGGATGTCCTGGTCTTTGAAGGGGACTCTATACTTGTTCGCGCGGCGGTGGCGTATCTGATTGCGATCGAAGGGAAGCTACTTGGTGCTAATGGAGCTAAGGAGGTGTGTGAGACGATTAGGGCGGGGCTTGATGTTAATCTTGGGGAGGAGGATTGGATGAGGGGGTTGAGGAGTGCGGGGAAATCTTGAGTGGTTGATAGGGAGGGAAGAGGGGCTTGAAGATAACATAATGATTGCTATTGGGATTGAAGAAACCTTTTTTACTTAATTCTCGAACAGATTTGTACATTTTTTTCTTGGGAAATTGGGATGGGGGCGTTTGAAATTCTTTACAAACTGAACTTTTTGATAACGGGTTTCCTTTTTTTTTTTTTTTTGTATATGGTGGCAGTGATGAAAATAGAGAACCTCCTTTTTAACTCAAGAAGCTTGTTTGGTTGCGGTGAAGTGATGTTTTTTGCGCCGAACTACCTTCATAGGGAAAGTCTTAGCATGTCTTCGCCTAGGTATCAAGGATGACGAATTCCTCGAGTTGAGTAGTGGACAACTCGGGTTACAGGAAGAATAAGGCTTCGAGAGTTGGCTTTGAGCTTGGTCGGCTCTTGTGTTCAGTGGTGTGGTGTGGGGAGTGAGAGGTGCTACTGTTGTCTTTGGAGGAGCGGGAAGAGGGGTTCCTCGGCAGTAAATACTTCTTTCAGGTTCGCACCTGCCTACCTAGCCCATTGTCCTAATTTTTCTAGGGCAATACCAAAGTAATTGTTGGTATAACTCAGTAGTCATAAAGTGTGATGCAATAAGTGGTTGTATTCCTATATCTTATTGCATAAAGAAATAAAGCAGAAGAAGAGGTGGTATCCCACATGCTTAAGTATGTGAATGGCAAGCCACTCACATGAACCGAGCATGTGGATCTCCTGAGACATAATGCAAGGTGCTATTCACCAGGAATATATAGCGACAGTAATGAACCTAAATACTTGGGTAAAATTTAACATTTTTACCAAGATGACTTGGAACGATGAACTTGGATTCTCCCCAAAGTATTTTAAGTATTGAGGGAATATCTAGAAGTGTATAGCACATCGACGCTTTTTTTTCTTGACTGCGAGATGGAGGAGGCGGTATAATATATCATATAGCTTCACTGCAGAAACAGAATGCCAAGACGTTTCAATAGTAACAGAAACGTTTCGAAAAACGAGATTCGACGACTTGTTGTGAAAAAGAATGCTATGACGTTTTCGTTTTTATGGTGAACTACAAGTGAGGTTTAGTTTTTGCTAAGCGAGGGAGTCCTTGAGCACACCCATCTCTCTCTATATACTCTCTAACTCTCTCTCTTCCTCTTCCTCTAACAACAACTAATAACAACTAACAACCGGTAGTCGCCAACTTCTCCCAACTCCTTGCCCCTCGATTCCACGCTAGTCCGTTTCGGCATTGAGGTTGCTCTTCCCAGCTCCTTCTTGTTTGTGGTTCTGGCGTCATTTTATATAACTCACTAGCGTGGTTTAAGACTATTTTAGAAATATCTTCTGCTCTTGAAAAGCCTGTTCTTCTGTTTACAAATTTTCCTTACCCTGTTTGTAGTCCCTTCCTCTGTTAATTTTATTAGGAAATTCATTAAAAGTTCATCTGTTTATTTTGAATTACCTAGCTTGTTAGACGAACTAAGTTTATTAATTTAATTATAAGATAAGCTCTTGGTCTAAACGATTGTTTGATTGTCTTCATTACTATAATTATTCTAAGAAATAGAATTTTTTTTTTTAAATAGATTATTTGATGTTGAAGGATTTGGAGGTAATCGTAACTAGGCTTAATTTACTTGAGTTATCGAGAAGTGTAGAATAATAGACTCTTCCGAAAGCTTATTCGATAATACAGAAATTTAAAAGTAATTGTAACTGCATTCAATTCACTCGAGTTATTGAAAAGAGTAGAATAACAGGACCTTTTAAAGGTATCTTCGAGATGACGGAAATTTAAAGTATTTGCAACTACATTTACTTAACTCGACTTTATCGAAAATTTCAGAACGGAATTATCGAAACGCTTTATCCGAGCAGCGTGAGCACAAACTACTCAACTACTCAACTCTGCTCTACTCATTTCTCACACTGTATCTGAGTACAGTCAGTTACGATATAAGCTTCCCTTTCGCTACTTTTTTAAACTATGCATTTTTAGAAAAACTTCTTGATTTCCCCTCTTTTTACATAGCTTAACACTCGGTAGTATATCGCAAGCTGTTTTTACAGTCTTTTGCCTTTTGCTTGAGGGGGGTGGTAATTCTTCTGGGGGACGAGTTCCATGGCGTTGTCGCTCTAACGCTGCTTGTTTCCTCTCTGTTCTTTTACCACCAACCACTGGCCTCTGTATTGTTTCCCCAGTTTTTTTTTTTTGGAGTAGGAACCGGCCACCATAAACCATTCTGAGCTCAGCGATTATTTTCTCCGTTTCCTCCGTTTCAAGAATGACCTATAGCTCGACCAATTTTCTTGGGTAATTTGAGTAAATCGTCCTGAGAACTTGGAACAATTTGAAATATTAACCTATCTGTTTTTGGCAATCGACCCTCGTTGCTCCAAAACATATAGGGTAATACTGAATTGTACGAGAAAGTTGGAACAATTGCCTACACCTGAGAACCCGTTCGAATTTTTTGACACGAGGAGTATCGAAACACACAAAAATGGGCGGAATCTCTTGTCACTTTGTCCCGTCTGGCTTCACCATCCGTCTGCCTATTAGTAGAACACTGCTCGATAAGCGTGTAGAATGGTGCAAAGTTCATCAACACAATATCTGATTGTACTTGCACACGTATCCTCGGGAAAAGAGCCGCCATTTGATTCAGGTATTTTGCCCAACGTCCCCATAGTTTTTAATGAGCATCTTCGGAAAAGGTAACGAAGTTGATATTTGGCAGTAAATCTTCTCGTTGAGTTTTAGCCTTTATTAAACTCCTAATATATGCCGGCTTGTATTTCTGGAATACACTTATGCGTACGCCGGTGATTGATAGTCCTGCTTCGTGTATATTATGAACTGAAACTTAGCACTTGGTGTGATCTAAGTGTGATCGATGCTCGCGACCCTGGATGAACCAAAGATGTTCTGCTGTCCGAAATCGACGTGAGCAAATCATGATAAACCTGCCCAGACTCATCTGAATTTCGTGTTCCATGGGAGTTTGGTGGTCACGGGTGCTCACCGAGGTCGATATCGACGTTTTTATCCATATCGATAACCATGTATGTACCTCCTAGGCAGAGCGATTTGATCGTAACTATAGGTGCATCGCTGCCCCAATTCCTTAGACAGTCAGTGACATTGGGCAAGAATTTTAAGAGTGCATCATACCTGAAAAATAAGTACACACGTTATTAGGATACGCGCCAGCTTGAAAGAAGATAGCAACCTCCTGCCAGATGCTTGGAATTCTGGCCATATAAGTTCCTTGACAGCGAAGTTAGAGTACCGGATAGTCTTTGCAGCTTTCCCAAAAACTGCCTCATCATCGTCGACGTGAGGAGTTTACGAAATTTGGTGAGTGCTTAGCTTCTCAATGGCCCGCTGGCGGCATTCTGGCATAAGTTCTATGGCAGGCATGATGTGAAATGCTTTCGTCCATTTCTCAACTTTCTCAGATGAGAGAAGCTCCAGTGTCCTGGTTGTATAAATACTAGCTCCGCCAAAACACCCGAGTGCTTAAATGAAGGAGACGTGGTAACCGTTGGTCTGGATGACGAAGATGCGCCATTGACTTGTGGTACTTCGTTGCACGAATCAATCTGCACGAAGAATTAGCTCCTGGACCCAGCATAGGGAAGAATTGGCAAAGCGCAGATGCTGAAGATTTGGACGACGCAGACCAACCCGACAGACAGCAAAGGGGGGCACTTGCTTGCTTGAACAATGGGTCGCGAAGTGAGAAGTGAGTTCGAGAAAGGGATGCGGTGAATGGATTTGACTCTTTGATGGTAAGGAGATCGGGCGTGGAAGTGAAAAGAATTTCTCGGGCCAAGATGGTGTATACGAAGGCCACTATTTCCTCGTGGAGTCCTTCGTTGAAGTCACCGTCGGGGTAGATTATGGCAACCTCGTCTTTTAAGATATTGTGATGGAGTAGAAGAGTGAATAGGTGTACGCTAATAACTCGGGTATTGGTTCCGTTATTAGGGTCTAATTGGGGGTTTAACCCTGCGCTTTGACCACTTTATTGTACTTAAGTAGTCCTGCCACTTTGGAGCTCTGCTCTCTTGTGGCCAATCTAAATCAACCCTGACTAATATCGAGACCAGGCACCTTGTCTTTCAGAGCAGGTGTTGCGGATGTTGAAGCCATGTTGTCGACAGATGTGATGACATGCGTGAGTGAATGCTGCCGCGCGTTGAGGAAGCCGACGCTTGTCGAAAAGGTTATCGCAGAATCATGTCTTGCCAGCAGCCGCTGGAAAAGGAAAACATAAGGTTCTCCCAATGTTAAAAGCGCGTTTGGGTTAAGGTTGAAGGAAGTGTGTAGAGGAGAAGGGTTGATTTGGAAAATGGTGCGAGATTTTGAGTTGGGTGTTGGGAGATAGGCGAGGAAGGTACGTTGAGCATTAATAGAGGAAGGAACGACTTGCGTTGTGGCAGTTGGAAGTTGCGCACGACGTTCCTTCCTCGCTGCGCGAAAGCACCAGGGATTTGGTTGGACGAAATGGCCTCCCTAGCTGGAAAATAATTGACCAAAAAAGGGGACATTGTGACAGTTTCGATTTAGTGAATTTGAGGCTTGGCAAAGAGCTAGCGTCGGCTAAAGTGGCTCAAGCTTGGCACTGTAAATCAGTCAAGTAGCACTCCTGCTTTGAGAACTCTTCTCTCTTTGCAGACAATCTAATCATACACCCTGACAGACATCCACCCCACAGTGAGAGGTCTTTGCCTCCCAGAAATTGGACTGGTATTTCAAAGCGCCAGTTGACGAATTTAATTGCACCAGAATTCTGAAGAAACCAAAAGAATCGCGTCTACTTACGAATAACGACTAACTGCGTATCATCAGATAACCTATTAAATAACTTTATTACATGAATTAGAGAGAAAAACAGGGATGATTGAACACTAGTTAGATGATGACAGTTATCTGAATTTTGCACTTTGCACTTTGCACTGTCTTACACAGCACCCCACAGAGTGTATGCGGTTGCCTCCTATTATCTTTCTAACTACGTGCTACCTGTATGAGGTCTTCATGTAGAGTCTACGCGACCTCCATTAATAACAAAATAGGTCGCACGCTGTGCAGTAGTGAGGACGGGGGGTTACTACGACAAACGGCGACCTTGGAGATGAAGAAAGGGGAGAAACCAAGAGTCTTCGGAAATCTTATTACCCTAGCAAACATTATGCGAGATCACTTGGAAGAATAGAGAAACCAATATCCCGATTCTAAACCTCTCAGACAATACTTTTGATTGTTCGAAAGGCCTTGGAGCAATGTCCCCTTTTTTTGGTCGTCAAGTAAATGACGTAAAGGGAAGTTATGAAAAACGCAACACTATGAATGAATATTGATACACTATGAAGACCAAAGCTTAGAGGGCTTATGAATGAACAGAAATTATCGGATTAAATTCGTGGAGGTGCTCATTACTCTAAAGTTATGACCGACCCTCGTCCTCGCTTAGACCCTCCAGTCACTTTACCACAACTCAACCACCAGACACACGATTAATAACTGAAGCAGCTAAGTAATAAATAAAAAAAGTCTAAAATTAATATACACAAAAAGATAACAAATCAAGCAATTCCTCTTTGGATAGCATTATCTACAGGTAAAGTCGACCGAAAATATCGCTCTATGGGAAGGTATTAAGATTATGCGCGGAATGCCACGAGCTTGACGGATTTTGCTGAAGCCTTGGCTGGCTTAGCTGCAACTGCCTTTACTGGGGCCGCCGCTACCGTGGTGGCTGCTCCGCTCACTGTCATATCGACGCAGGACTCGTAGGTTTGTTTGGCACCTATATAAAAGTTAGTAAAGTGTCTAGAAAGCGCCAGAATAGCGATTTTAAAGTGATAACTTTCTCGTGCCGAACCAAAACCACTGCATAACCTGTATAGGGCACGTTAGAATGATATAGAACAACGTGGGAAGTGTGTGGGTGGGTAGGGACTTACACAAGCGCCGGCAACTGCACAATCTGTGCCCAAAGTTGATGGGATCGTGACATCGAAGTTGGTATTATTAGCCGGAAGAGTAGCGAGTGATTCGTCTGCGTAGCTCTTGAATGAAATCAATGGTGCGCCGATGGCGGTGTTGGTTGCGGTGTTAATAATGCTGACGTTCATTGGGCCCTAAAGAGAATTAGACCAATGTACCCCGACAACCCCAACACCAATGACTCCAACAGTAATAAATTAAACGTACCTCGTGAGGAATAGGAAGGATTGCGCGCATGTTGACAACCTGACCGGGAGTGAAAGCTTGAACATTGGCGGTATTATCGGCGAATTGAAGGCCTTTGCACAAAAAGAGTGGACAAGCAGTAGCATTAAATCCTGTCTCCAAAGCAGCGGCTTCTGGCATATCCTCAACGTGAGAAGTATTATCGGCAGTGACGAGTGCTGCAACTGATGCGCCACAGTTTTGGATCATTGCTGGACCAACGGCTCGGACTGGTGGGGAGGTAATGATTCCATGGGCAGCGACGGAGGTGGCCAAGCCAACCAAGAAGATTGCAGACAACATAGCGAGTGACTTAAGTTTGCCGGCGAAAAGGCTGATTTGAGTGGTTTTGCGAGAATTGAATGAAACTAAAGTGACCAGCACAACTAAATAGAAAGTAAGGAATGAGAGATTTTGCTGAGAAAAAAATATCGACGGACAAGAAAGGGAAAAGAAGGAAAGTTCACGCGGGATTGCGCAGTACTTAACGGAGTCCAAGATGGATCTCTTCATGGGCGTCGAGATCTTCTCCTGGGGATCTGCGCATCATCCTGCTTCTGCTGGTCTCATCGCGTGTACGAAACAAGGAATACGCAAGGTACAAACGCAAAATTCATGGATAACAAATGAGGCTCTTGAAAATCTGGCAAAAGGTTCGTGTGAGACGAGTGCGGTTTGGGAAAGCGGTCGCCAAGATGTGTCAAATGGGTTCTTCGGGGGTTAATATACACTAAAACTACGCGCTCCGGGCGCACGACGAGACTGGTGGATTGGAAAAAGATCAGACGCATGAGAAATGTAGTAAAGGATAATGGGTGCTGGAAGGACATGAGAGAACGAGGAAATAAATTACTATAAAGCCATTTACAGATTTGGATTCCCCCATCATCGTTCGTTATCTTTCACGCATTCCGGCAGCCACCCGACGTGCCCGAGAGTTCGAGTCATGGGGATGAGTTCGGCTCGTACTCGGAAGGTTCGGGGTTGGCTCGCTCGGTTAACACTGAGGAGGAACGATCACATGACTTGAGAAACTCCTCATGGAAACACTCGTTTCTCATTCGTCAATGAAAGTGGATAAATTTCTACCCAGTCAGGAGTCTGCAAGACTTGACCTCGGTCGGCGCATAAAAATATACCCGTCACCACCAAGAGTGGATCAAAGATCCGGCTTCGGGCTTAAATGTGAATTAAATAACAATCATCGTCATCCAGCAGTTCAGGATTTTGGTTTTGTAGTAATTGATTCTTCTGTTGTTTCTCAAGTTATCAAAATGGCTTCTAGAAGAATATCCTCAATCTGCCTATCGAGATGTAGCCAAAGCACATTTCGCTTGGCATCATCTCGCCCGAGAAACCCCTTCAGCCCCTCTATTCGACAGCTCCAAACCACACCAAAATTTTATGAACAGCAAGCAAATGTGGGGAAAAAACGAGATGCAACTCCAAAGAGTGTACGGGGGGAATCCAAAGTGTTCAAAGATGCAGATACAGCTGTGGCAGATTTGAAGAGTGGTTCAATCATTCTGAGTGCTGGTTTTGGATTATGTGGGACAGCAGGTGGGCAAATGCCTGTGTTTTCTTTTGTTCGATTCTAACTCTCATGGAACAACAGAAACGATAATTGCAGCCATTGCACGAAGAGGAGCAGATGATCTCCATTCCCTCACCGCGGTCTCGAACAATGCTGGAGCAGCAGGTGGTGGAGGACTTTCCCCTCTGGTGCAGTCCGGACAAATTGAGAGATTAATCCTCTCTTTTATCGGCACGAATAAATCTTTGGAGAAACAATATTTGTCTGGGAAAATTGCAATCGAGCTTTGCCCGCAAGGAACAATCGCAGAGAGAATTCGTGCCGGAGGGGCTGGCATTCCTGCTTTCTTTACACCGACGGGTGTTAGTAAGTGACTAGTTTTGGAAATTCTCTGGAAATTCAATGCTGATAATATGGCAGACACACTTCTACAGTCCGGGGATATTCCCGTAAGACTAGGACCTGTGGATAAAGCAACTGGCAAAGCAACCATCCTCGAAGCCGGAAAACCAAGAGAGACTCGAGTCTTTGACGGAAAAACATACGGCATGGAAACTGCAATTAAAGCCGATGTCGCGATTCTTCGAGCACACAAGGTGGACGAGGCAGGAAATGTCCAGTTCCGATATACCACAAAAGCATTCGGACAAGTTATGGGAAAAGCTGCCAAGGTCACAATTGTGGAGGCTGAAAATATTGTTCCAGTTGGAGAAATCCATCCGGACAATGTTCATCTTCCCGGAATTTACGTCGATCGCATAGTTCCATCAACAATAGAAAAGGTTATCGAAATTCGGAAATTGAAAGAAGTAGAGGGCCAAAGTGATGGAAAGAAATCAGAATCTCAATTGCGAAGAGAAAGAATAGCTAGGAGAACTGCAAAGGAACTCAAGCACGGTTATTATGTCAATCTCGGAGTTGGAATTCCAACATTAGCACCTTCATACATGTCTCCAGAAAGCAAAGTTTGGATTCAATCCGAGAACGGGCTTTTGGGAATGGGAGCATATCCAACAGACGACACGATTGATGCGTAAGTCACCCCTGGAGTATTCTTGATGATTTGATTAACGAGTTCTAGGGATATCATCAATGCTGGAAAGGAAACAGTAACCCTCGTTCCCGGAGCTTCAACATTTGATAGTGCTGAATCTTTTGCCATGATCCGTGGTGGTCATATTGATGTTTCGGTACTGGGTGTAAGTAGTCATATTCTGCTTCCAAGTTCGATGCTTACATACTTTTAGGCTCTCGAAGTAAGCGCAAATGGTGACTTGGCCAACTTTATGATTCCCGGCAAAGTTTTCAAAGGTATGGGTGGAGCTATGGATCTTGTCGGCAATCCGGATCAAACCAAGATTGTGGTTGCAACAGATCACGTAGCAAAGGATGGAAGTCCAAAAATTGTAGACCAGTGTACCTTGCCATTGACGGGTGCAAGATGTGTTAGCACGATCATTACAGACTTAGTAAGTTTCGACTTTAACAAAGGTGTTTGAATTATGCTGACCATAATAATAGTGCGTTTTCGAGGTTGACAGAGCCAAGGGAGGGTTGACTCTCACTGAGTTGGCACCTGGCGTTGATGTTGAGACGATTCGACAGAAAACTGGAGCCAAGTTTGCTGAAGCAGATGTTATCAAATCTATGGAGTAAATGTTATAACTGTTATGAATTGTACGATTATCAAAGAATAGTAGAAAATATCTGTCTATGTCAAGGTGGGATGAACTTTCATGAAAGTTTGAAGGCATTTCTTTGTATATATATCTTTACATACGTGTTCTCAGTCTATGTCATATAAATTTACAGTTTCGACTTTGTCATCCCTGGAGCAAATGTACTTCCTTTCCCCTCCCCTAATGCTTCAACGATGCTATCCACACTTTCCAAAACCCACAAGTTTCCCTCGTCACTCGCCAACCACTCCCCACCTTCTATAGAAATCTCTCCTTCTGCAGTAGCACTGCCATCCTCATAAGCTTTCCTTAATCCAAAAACGTGACTCGTAACTTGGGGGCCAACACCAGTTTGGGAACGCAGGCATGAGATTGCCACGATTGACGTCAATACTCGGCCTACTTTTGCTCCAGCAGGAAGGGAAGAGGGATCCGCGAATAAAGCGCCATATTCGTGATTTAAGATGTGGACTGGAAGATCTGGGTGGGAAGATGCTAGTTTGGCCACTAGTTTTGTGGAGAAAGGATGGTATATGGAGTTCCATAGTCCTTCACCACGGGAGATTATGCTGTTGATGTTTTGTTGGCTTGGTATTCTACGGAGATGTTAGCAGCTTGCGGATATTAAGACGGCGATAAAAAACTCAAATCAACGAACCTGGTGGGTGTTGTGGATAATGAGTCTACGATTTCCGAAGGCAGACTGGCGCGAAATGCACCAAGACAATTAATTGTTCGTGGAACCTGGTACGAGGTCAGTTTTTTCTTAAAACATTAGATGAGATAAAAATACCCCATTGAAGCCAATACATTTCAATCCCACTTCTCTCATTAACTCTGCCGTTTTAACTGCTTCTGATTTTTCTACTGATGGACTCGTGGCGAGGCGATATAATTCCGTTAAAGAGGCGGGGGAATTCATTGTCATTGTTGCTGCTGTCTATTCATCCTTCTTGTCAGTCTAATTTCATTCAAAACAGAGAGAGAAGTATACAGATAACGTGAGCCATGCTGATCTCCCAACTTTCTTTGCATCTGCTTCTTGCCGTAATCGTTGGTACACAGAAGAAATTTGAGGGTTAGTGGGGAGAGTATTTGGTTTCGCGAAAGGGGCCGATATGAGAGCCTTGAGAGGGGATGAAAGCTTCGACATCTTGTTCCTCTTTTCCTTTTCGACACTTGAATATCTATGACGAGACGCGAGAGGATGGAAAGTTGCGTATTTTGAGCTGTTGATGTCGGAGTGAAGTCAAAGACCGAGGTTCTGATAAGGAAAAAAGAATGGCCGAACACCGGTCAAAAATAAATCGCCGAGACTAGGGATCTCATTATGGAACTCACAATTTCGCCACAAGACCCTCTTTCGTGCTCTTTCGTTGACTATTGTTAACTGGACAAGTTTCTTACAAGGGATCGTCCTCACCGTCAACGAGGAGTGCGGTGATGTGTAGATCCGATGGATACGGTAGGTGGTATCTGGGGAACGCGTCGAAAGCTTACACGAAGGTTACCCCGCAATTTCCCCAGATTATAAATGTCTTTCTTTTCTTTGGACCGTCGTCTTTCTTTCCTAATCTTTACTTATTATATTACATTACAATTCTAAGCTTATAAGTTTTAAACATGGCTTCTAAATCTTCCATCGAGAAGCCACAAGATGAAATGCTGGAAGAAAAGGTTGCAGAAGTTAGAAAAGCGCCGGGGATAACGGAAGTGTCCTCGGAGGATGCTGCGATGACAAGGAGAATTCTTCTGAAGCTCGATTTCAGGTACTGTATCCTAATACGGTCTGCCTGTTATTTTTTCTTGCACTCTAACTCATGTTTTGGTTACTTCTAGAATTCTTCCGGTTCTGGCACTTTTGTTCCTCTGCTCATTTCTGGACCGAACAAATGTTGGAAATGCGAAGACGTATGGTTTGGAGAAAGATTTGAAGATGAGCGATCATCAATATGATACTGGATTGACGGTTTATTATGCTACTTATATTGCAAGGTAAGTTTTCCCATTGGCTTCTGGGGTTACTTGGCTTGAGAAAGTTGCTAATGGATTTTTGGAAGATAGTGAAATACCAAGTAATCTTATCTTGAAAAAAATTTCGCCAAAAGTTTGGCTTCCAGCTCTCACAATTATGTGGGGACTTGTTACTATGTGTCTTGGTTTCGTTCATAATTATCCTGGGTTCGTGGTTGTAAGGGCAGTGTTGGGGATCACGGAGGGTGGACTTCTTCCTGGAATTGTGAGTGCAGACACCCATCCGGCGATCATATTCTAATATATATAGGTGTTATATCTATCAAATATGTATACTAGAGGAGAAATGGCTCTTAGACTTGGACTATTTTATACCGCTGCCTCACTCAGTGGGGCTTTCGGTGGGCTGTTGGCACGAGGACTTTCGTCAATTGGAAGGAGAGGGGGACAAGCACAGTGGAGTTGGATTTTTATTATTGAGGGATTGCTTGTGAGTTTATATTGGATTTTCAAATATGTTACTAATCCTTATAGACCATTGTTGTTGGAGCGATATCCTACTTTTTTCTCCCAAACTCTGTGGACACAGCATCCTTTCTCCACCCCGAGGAACGTATTTTCGCTCGCTCACGTCTCCATCTTGACATGCCCTCAAGATTAGCTCAAGACGGCAGTGAGAACCACCATGAAGGCTTTCAATGGTCTGAAGTTCGACGGGGAATTCTCAGCATCTCAACCTGGCTCTCAGCAACCGCATATTTCGGTATTCTCGCCGGCCTGTATTCTTTCGGCCTTTTCCTCCCCACCATAATCGTTGAATTGGGTTACACTGCAAATGAGGCCCAATTATGGTCTGTCATTCCATATGCTGTTGCTTCCGTCATCACCGTATGCGTTTCTATCATTTCTGATCGTCTCAAACTTCGTGGGGTGATTATGCTATTCGTTCTTATCCCAGCAATTGTCGGATATGCGGTGATCGCAAATATAAGCGACTCGCACCCAAAAGTCAAATATGGAATGACTTTCCTGATGGCTACAGGAATGTATGCAAGTGTTCCTTGTGTATTGGTGTGGAATTCAAATAATTCTGCCGGTCATTACAAAAGAGCTACCACCACAGCCCTTCAACTTGCTATTGCGAATAGCGGGGGATTTGTAGCAACTTTTATTTATCCCAAGAGAGACTCCCCCAAATTTCACAAGGGTCATACTGTTGTTCTTGGATTGCTTGTATTTGCTTGGTTCATGTAAGTATGCAACTCCAGCCATAGAAGATAGTGGGCTAACGAAGCTAGGGTGTTCCTCAATGTGCTTTATTGCGCCAAGATCAATAGAGATAAGGCAAATGGGAAGTATGATAAGTATATTGGTTATGCAGATGATCGAGACCCAGATTTCAAGATGGTTTTATAGATGGAAGAAAGTGACTTGTTCAAGTTAGAGAGCTTGTCGCGGTTGAGGAACGTAAGGGTAAGATAAATCGCCATTGCCCTCGGTCGCTTGCTTGGGTAAACCTTGTGCCAAATGGTTTAGCATAATTACAATTATTATGCCAGAAGATTTAGGAGAATCGAGAAACTAACTTCCAAATTCTTTCAAGTGATCCCGAACAATATTTTCAATTACCCTAGACCGTTTCGGACAATTCTCACAGAAGTGGATGACTGAGAGCAACGTCCAATATGTTACACTTAGGTATCTATAAAACGGACTATGAGAAGGGTTTTGGGATAATTGATTTAGTTGCACGAGTTTGTTTCGGGATATAAGCTTCTCTGTTTTGATCTTAACTCACCTGCTTATCTTAGAACTCCTGTTCAGGTATGCAACGAAGGACATACCCTCCCTTCTAAGTGAACAAAATATTGATGGAGAATCCACTTACTCATACCAAATAGATAGAACAATTGTTTAAATCTCCTGGGTTGTTTCCATATGTTAGTCAATGTCAAAATTAAGCGAGGTGGTTCGCGCAAGGTACAGTACTAGTCGGAAAGTCTGAGCCATTTAAGCGAGCGGCGGGTTCCCTCACCATAACCACCTCCACAATTCAGGGTGCATCACAAGCAATATGTACTGGAATTAGATAAGAAGTAGCTAAAAAGAACCCCTAGGGTATGGGCTATATTGTGAGCTATCTAACTCAAAAAACTGCCTAAAGATAAGTCTAGCACTTTGTATACCAGCCATCTGCCGCAATGCAAGCCTCTATTCTAGCAAGCATACTCTTATAGAGACAATCAAAGGAGCTTTTATCTAAAGTATACCAGGCTGCTTGTAGAGCAATTTCAAGCTGTTGCCTTGAATGCTCACTCATAGATTTGTCCGCAGCTAGCGCAGGGAACATTTCAAAGACTCTTACTTTCAGGATCCACCAAATGTGCTCAATCGGGTTAAGATCAGGGGAGTAGGGGGGCCAATTCTTCATAATATCAATACCATGCCTTGCAAACCACTCTTTAACTTGCCAGCAGTGTGAATAGAGGCATTGTCTTGCATAAACCGATACCCCCGCCCTCCTCCTCCAACCTCTCAAACTGTGGTGCCACTTCTGCCTCAAGGACCTCTAAGTAGCTCTCAGCCGAGTACCCATGCTTCTTAGACTCAAAATGTCGGTCCATGATATAGAGGTTGGACCGGGCATTGTCCCAAAAGAATTCCCAGACCATGACCTTCATGTTCTTCTTACAATCGTACGCCTGTACCATGTCCTTCTCCCACAATTGGTTAGCGGTTCAGAAGACCCATTCTGCCCTTTTACCCCGCCCCCGCTCTACTGAACACTCATCGCTCCAACATATCAAGCCCCATTCCTCCTCAGTTAGATGCCTCCACTTTAGACACCATGCTAGGCGTCAAGCAGCGTTAACTTCTGAGAGGATAGCTTTAAGGGTAGTCCTCTTAAAAGTGAGCGCGCACGCTATGATGACCTATGCGTAGGTATCTTTGGGGTTAAGCCGAAAGTGTCTTAGTACAAGACGTACGTCTGCGTCCGAGTATTCTTTTGGTCTGCCAGTTTGTGGTAGAGAGTCGCCCTCGATCCGGAAGTCGTCGAGGAAGAGAGTGTTGCGTACAGCCCCGCGGGAGATATCGAGGACAATTTCCATCTCTCTTGATTTCACGCCTCCGTAGGCCATGCCAGCAATACGGCCTCTTTGGTAGAGTGATAGCTCGCAATTAAAGTCTCTTGTCTTTGTAACGTCAGCTAGAGGCTTACGGATAGGAGGCATATTGCAAAAGTTGTATGTATAGGAAAGAAGGAGGCTGGGGAACGCGTCGCGTTATTTAAGTGGGTTTTACGCCGCTCGCTTAAAATGGCTCAGACTTTCCAGCACCGGTTGTATCAAGATAAAGCATCACGAATTTGTAGATTTCCCAACTTTAGTTTACACAGATGGATGAAGTTTTTAAGTTGAAATTCGGTGGATTCAATATGATTTACAAAAAATGGAAGGGTTGACAAGTGTCAAAGAACCTTTTCAACATGCCCCCTTTCCTCTCGATCCATTACTTGTCCTTGGGGACCTCTAGTTTCCAGCTTTGCTAGCCTTTGCCGCAATTTGTTTTGCTGTGTGATGTGGGGAGCGAGTCTCAAGCTCATCTTCAGCATCCTCCGCATCCTCAAGATCCTCTTGTTCTTCAAGAGTAAGATCACGAGCAGCCTTCCCGCCGGATTTGGCGGCTATTTGCTTTGCGGTATGGTGTGGCTGGCGTTCCTCAACCTCACGAGCAGCCTTGCCTCCTGCTTTGGCTGCTATCTGTTTTGCTGTGTGATGTGGAGAGCGAGTCTCGAGCTCATCTTCGGCGTCCTCAGCATCTTCCAGGTCCTCTTGCTCTTCGACGGTGAGATCACGGGCAGCCTTGCCACCAGCCTTTGCGGCTATTTGTTTTGCGGTATGGTGTGGGGAACGCGCTGCCTTTCCACCAGCCTTTGCGGCTATTTGTTTTGCGGTATGGTGGGGGGCACGAGTCTCAAGCTCATCTTCGGCGTCCTCAGCATCTTCCAGGTCCTCTTGTTCTTCAACAGTGAGGTCACGGGCAGCCTTGCCACCAGATTTTGCCGCTATCTGTTTCGCGGTGTCTGCTTATGGTCAGTTGAATGTATATGAGGGAAGTGTTTGACTTCGCTTACGGTGAGGGGTACGGGTCTCGAGCTCCTCGTCACGGGCAGCCTTGCCTCCAGCCTTGGCTGCTATCTGTTTTGCAGTATCTGAATGAGGAGTCAGTTAGATATATCAAAGTAGAAGTGAGTTGCTACTTACGATGTGGCTCCCTGTCTTGAAGGCCTCTGGATTGAACGACCTCAACATCTCTTGCACCAGCCTTGGCCTTTTTAGCGGCTATTTGACTAGGGAATCATTAGTTAAGCTCCAAAGCTTTTAGAAAGTGACGGGGAAGCTTTACGATGCTGAATGATGCCTAGCTTCAATTGGAAGAATAGATCTGATCCAAGCAGCAGGACCTCCAACCCACTTCTTGCTCAAGTCAGAAGAAGTGTCGATAGGTTGGGCGGAAGCAAGTGGTGTAGCGACCAACAAGCCAAAGGCAAGAACCTTAGAAACGGAGACGGAGTGCATGATAAATATTTAAAGTATAAAGACTGGCCGGCAGTTAAAAAGAATGAATATAGTTGAATACCGAAGATCAAAGAATGGAATAAAATGGAGAAGATGAGAATGAATGAGCAGATTATTTTGGGAGAATTTCGTTGCTTTATATCAAATCCCACCCTCCCTAAAATATTCCTCTCCTTTTTTCAACTCAGCACAGGCTAACTAGGTACGGAGGCTGTTGGATACCTCCGTTGGAGATCATTGGCCATGGGAGTAACCATGCACTTCCTCCTCGCTTTGAGACAAATCCTGATTGATGAACCACACAATTAGCAAACCAATCGTTGTCTCACGATTGCCATTGAGATGGCAGTTTGGACTCTAAAATTACAACATATCCTAGGTGATAGACATCATCGAGACGTCTTGAACAGGAAGAGACCAGCCGTCACCACTTTCTGGCACATGAGGAGGTGTTTGATATGCAAGTAAATAAGGTTAGATTAAACGGACCCTCCTTATTCTGGGGAAGGAGTGAGCGAGGAGCTTCGAAATCGGCTCCACTTACCAATATTAGGTCAAGGTGACACTGGAGGTGGATACAAGCAACGTGGCGCTACGCTACGATAGGGAAAGCCTGACACTACAATGCAAGGGTGGTCGGGAAGCTTGTTCCAATATTCCAAGACTTCAGACGACAGCCGCCGGGACGTGCCTCTTTTTCCCTTTTTTGAGTCAAGTCGTCAACCCTCAATTACGGAGGTGCCACTCTGGAGAAGGAATAACGGGCTCTGATATCCTGCAGTTGCTTTGTGCTCTTACTCGTGAACATTATTCTAATCATGCCCGTGTGAAAATTCTTCTCTGGGGATATCTTCACATTACTTATAAGGCCGTTTCCAACATTTCAAGCCTCTCCGCCTACCGAGTCATGAGCGAAAAGCAAGCATCAAGTTGTGATGTTTATCGCTGTTGAAACCATCATGTTTCCAGTTCCCATCACTGAATTTCTCGGGATTTTACGACATTTTGACGTTTATCCGGCGGTCCAAATGCTCCACTTTTCTCCATTTTTTCCACAGAGAAGGATTTCTAGCCGCATTGAAACTTTACCGCCATTGTTTGCGGCTATGGTGGGCCTCAAACTCGCTGGGTTCGAGCACCGAGTTTCAGGAGATCCGATGTCTAAGACTTGGCACGAGGAATTTTGATGATCAGACAGAACCAAGGAGGAGGTTATCGCAACTGTTTGTCGTTGCCCCTTTCTGTCAATCATATCCTCCACAACTTTGTCGTCTTTCCATTCTGCTTCTTTTCTCCCCAACTGCTTCCGGTCAAGCAAATTCGTTCATTTTTAAATTATTCAATTCTTGACTTACCAGGTGTAATTATTTCATTCTTTTAGCAGGCATGTCCAGATATCAGCCAGTGCACGATGCCGATGAGAAATTTCAAGACGTTTTCCCACCAAGGAGAGCCTCTAGTTCGCTTTCCGATTCAACTCTACTCGATGAGGAGGAACAGAGGGGAATGCAACCAGAAAGAAGAGGGGGTTCACGATGGATCTGGGTACTACACGCGGCATTACTGAGTCTGTCTTTGACAATGTTCATTTCTTCGTGGTTTGCCAGAGTCTCAACCTTGGAGCATGTTCGAAAGTTTTCAGCATACTGTGAGTGATTCCCGGACAAATTCAAGACAACAACTGACACTTTTATCAGCCCCAGCAGCAAGTGCAATTGAGTATCAGAGAGTAAAATTCAATGCGACGATGGGGGAAGGATCACCATTTGTTGGCAAAGGACCTTCGGTAGATGAGGCGTGGGACAAGATTTCGTACGACATGGGCGACCAAATGATTACTCCAGAGGAACTCAAAATTATTGGGATGCCCGAATCTTCATTGAAAGTCAAGCACCCAGTAACGGGCGTGGAAGGATATCGTGTCGGGCTAGAGGTTTTTCACCAACTCCATTGTGTCAACCTCCTCCGTCAAGTCACATACAAGGACTACTACACTGAAATGGGATATGGCGACATTGCCACTGAGCCGGAGAAGCTTCAGATGCACACTGGTACGTTTTCAGTTCCTTGATCATTTTATACAAGCTAACTGAAATAGATCACTGTCTCGAAATTTTGAGAAAGAACATTGAGTGCAATGCCGATATTGGCCTTTTCACCTTCTATATGGAAGAAGGTGACCCATTGCCTTGGCCTGAACTCAACAGTTTTCACCAGTGCCGCAACTTCGACAGAGTGGTTGATTGGGCGACCGAGCACTCCGTAGGAA
The DNA here is from genome assembly GCA_001414455.1 of Hymenoscyphus fructigenus. Lineage (NCBI taxonomy): Eukaryota > Fungi > Ascomycota > Leotiomycetes > Helotiales > Helotiaceae > Hymenoscyphus > Hymenoscyphus fructigenus. The sequence continues at coordinate 106,965 of LKUV01000022.1, read as the reverse complement.
ATATGGAGAGACCTGACATGAGCCATCCTGAAAGACGATGATTGTTTCTTCCCATGATGATTTTTTAGATTTATATGAGCGTCGATTAAACAGCGACTCGCAAATCAATTTTATGATAATTAGTAGAAATACGTGCATTTCGAAATTCGTCTCAGTAACTGTGACTTGCCCTACGTGGTATAATTGTACCGACAGAAAACAATGAGAGCAACACCACTTTTAATCTGATATCGCCAATTCAGCCTCAATTTACTTCCATCCAGTCTTTACCCCTGCATCCGTTACTCGAGCCTCAAACATCGGCTCCACACCCCTCGCCGAAAAATAACCCCCAAGCATATCAACCCCCGAGGCACGCGGGCATGTCTGCAGCAAACCTTGTCTCATGTTAGGCGCTGCGGCCAAGCCCCTTACCTAGATGCACAATCCGATCTCAATTGATGCTAATCTTGCACCTCGCCTTCACCTTCCCTCTATCTTTGCTCTGACGTTTACACCATGCGGTAAATACGATGAAACGATCTGTAACCAAATGAGGCTAACGGCAACCAGCCTTGATTTGGGCAGGATGAGGCGTCTGATTCGTTATTTGCAGGGAGAAGTTTGGTCTGATCTTTGTTAAATCTTTTGGGCTGCGTTTTTCTTTTCTCTTTCACATTTCGTGCTTCTGTGACCTAATTTTTGTTACTTTCATCATCCACTGCAATTGACTTGCCATTCTTTTCTTGAGCAATTGATTTGCTAGTCTCTTTACTTTCGTTGATTTCCCAGAACACTTTCAAATCCAATTTCCTCAGTCATGGCTCCCTCAAACCCCCAGACATCGAAGTATAGCACACTTTCCGGAGTTCCCAACTTATCCCTTGATACCGACCTCGAAGATCAGGGAAATGACTCTGATACCACCCTCGCATCCTCATCATTCCTCAAATCTCGCCCTTCCCGATCGCTCTCGCCGAAATCGAGACTTCAAAAGCGAGAGGAGTTCAACAGTCGGAAAGAAAACATGTTCGTCTGGTTGAGATGGGCTGTGGTTCTTTTCTTCCAATGTGTCATCATAGTGTTGTTGATTCCTGGGAGTGGTTTGATGGGTGGTACAAAGTGGGATGAGTCAATGACAGAAACCGGTGGTGATGTTAACGGTTTATATATTCCAAGTATGGGTTTCTCCTCAATTTGACATCCACTCATTCTAACCTCAACTTAGCTAAGCATACATACATGACCCTTACACCACAGGAGGAAAAATTCGTACCAAATATGACTACTGATGCCAATCGAATGGAAGTTCGAAAGAACTGGGACATGTTAATGCCGCGTTTGTCTCCCTGCTCCCTAGTGTACTACCTACTAACTGACATCCCCCATAGTCGGAAGTGGAACTGTTAACATCCCCGATTACGAAAACTACCCCAAACTTGGAATGCCCGTCGATGACGACCCTACCCGTAACGGTACCATTTTCGAAGCCTCATGGACTCACGCACTACACTGTCTTTACTACACCGTTGACTCTTATCACCAACTCACCGTTTCCAACGGCACTAAATTCGGATTTGACGGGAAACGAAATGATTACCACGCTGCTCATTGCTTCGAGTATTTGAGAAACCAGCTCCTCTGTATGAGCGATATGACATTAGAGGGTAGCCAGAGTGGGTTGGGTGCTATGGGTGAAGGCCAAGCTCACATGTGCCGTGATCGATCAGAGGCAGTTAAATGGATTGAGGAGCGAAGAGTGGATGACATTCAGAGCATTGTTGGACCAGAGTAGTTTTATATGCTTCCGTGGGATGATTTTGCTTTCTTTGAAGATATAGTTGATGGTTGAATATTATACGTTGAATCGATCTCTGAGCTTGAATCATTTCACATCTGTGACAGTAACGAAGTAAGTTTAAGTCCCGAGGCTTGACAAGAAATTTTCTAAAGTTTATGAACATTTCTAGCATATATTTTGCCTTGGTATTAAGACTTCCTCAGTCAATGTAACTCTTCTACTGGCATCGGTGAAGAAGATCGTTTTGCCCTTAACTTAGACAGGAGAAATCATATAATTGCTCTCTACCAACTCTTTAGCTTCTTGCCCGGAGGATAATATTTATTATCTATGCACGAGAAGAAAACAGTTTCTCTTGATCTGATCCGAAATAATAGCCAAAAAGGACGAAATTTGAAATATATAAGTGCTGCAATTACCAGTCCATTGTTAGTATGAGAGAACATCAATTATATTTAGGTGCCGCATTGGCAAGTAAATGTTTCCTGCCTCAGCCTGCGTGCTAAGCGATTTTCCCCACGCAAAAAGAAAAGTTGTCAGCAATGCAAGCAAAACAAAAGCTTCTCCGCACGCGATAAAACATTAGTATATGTGCTGACGAGCTGACGGAAAGAATATATTGAAGCTCAAAAGATGACGCCTACGTCACTTCCGACTCTTCGAGAAGGAACTCAAACTTACCACACTACCGAAAGAAGAGTCAAGAATAAAGGGGGAAACTGTAGGACCTCTAGAAAGTTGCACTTCTAAAAACAAGAATCTAAGGTTCACTTCTCACCGTTCTGGGAGGTTTCAATTTCATTTTACTCGAAACCTCCTAAGAAAAAGAGTTTGTCAAAAGCTCTATTTGGGTTAAAGACCTGCAGTTCAATGTTCGTGAAATCATAGGGTAGAAAAGCAGCCTGCCACCATAGATAATTCGTGAGAAGGAAAAATAAAACTTCAATGTACAGTACGAGATGATACTACCAGCTCGTTAGGAGATATAACGTTTATTAGAAGATACAAAATTCCCTGGAAGATATAACGTTCATTGAAAGAGAAAACCCCTTTTAAAAGATAGAATGTTTATTATAGCACACTACGTTCACTACAGCCATTGAATAATTCAGAATGACTAGATTCATGCTTCTCTATAAGTGTATCCTATTGGTACTTAATACGTATGATTATTCTATTTGAAAAGGACATCAATTATTCGAATCATGATGAAATAGCTTGAAAAGAGTCTTAGTATTGTAAGATTAGATAGATAACTAACTTGCATTCTAGCAAACGAGAGATTCAAGTTGTAGGAACGATGATCGGAACGAATGACATCAAAGGAGTTTCTAGGATTTTTCATGAGTACTTGGTATTTAAGATTCTTCTGTCTAAGAAAGACAAGTTGATTATGTGCGTTGCGATGAAACGCATAGAATAATGTTGGGCCGCTGTAAAATCGTGTGAATTGGTAAGTTCTTGATGTAAACGGAAGAATTGAGTACCGTGGACTTGACTTGAGAGAGAATGAAATTAAGCGATAGGTAGAATTCATCTTATATACATCTGATAATTATAAGTATTGTCTTTGGAAAGAGAACTCGAGCTTCTTAAAATGAGCTAAAATATTTCAAGTAGAATGGTGTTTTTGTAAATTAATTAGAAAAAATGAATTTTGCTAAATAAACCAGAGACTTAAGTAGTAAGAGCTTGACTTGAACGAGAAAAAATCCCAGCTTTGTAGAGAGACTATAGTATAGTTACTTGATTCTTATTATTATCTTATCTTGAGAAGAAGTATAAACCACGTAAAATTAAGTTGAGATAAACAAGAGAATTATGTCTAGTAAGAGCATCTGAATCAGTAGTTTTTGTTAAGAAAACAAAAGAATCAAGTAGAGAAACTAAACTTAGGACGAGAACAAACTTAATCTCTTCAAAGAACTCGTCTTATAGCTACTTGAATCTTATTATTCTGTCTGAAGAGGAAACTCGAAGTTTGTTAATCAAGTTGAAATAAAGAAGAGAAACAATAAAGAGTTCTAGTCTAGTAAAATTGTCTTAATTATTATATTTTGTTATTGAAAACGAGGAATCAAGTGGCGGAAACGTTGTCTAGGCAATAACAAATTTAAGCTTTGAGTGTGAAGTAGAGCATATTCTTTCACTCTTTGCAGTTACTCTATTCAAAGAGGAAACTTGAGGTAGGTTGATTAATTTAAGACGAGAAAGATAAGCAATAGAAAGTTCAATTCTAGTAAAAGCATTTAGATATCTATACTTTTTCAATTGGATAGCAGACTCATGTTCGCTTAAAGCAGTACTGGACTTTGTTGTTCCCAAACAATTGCTATGCTAACAAATTAGTACAGTAATATCAATCAAGAAAATTTCTTATCCAAACTAAAAAGTACAAGTAATTAACGTAGTTGTTATATCGCAAACGCCTTGAAATAGTTGTGGTGCAGTGGCGAAGGGGTTGCCAAGACCTCGCCAAAATTCACTCTCGCTTAAATTCACTTCCCCTAAAAACATCACCACAACCTCTGAATGACTTCAAACCACCAAACCACTAGGATAAGTAGATATCAATGCCTCAAAGATACAAAGTAAAAGTGCAACTTTGCACTCCAAGTGCAAGATAGCCTCTACGCCATTCACAAGTTCAAGCATGAAAAATAACGCCTGTTATCAACATTTTCACAACTGCAGAAATATGCTTAGAGTTCTGCCGAATTTTAGCCTGTAAAATGCACGTTAACAATATGATGTCAATCTCTAGGAATCTGAAGCCGGAATAACTATATTCCGGATCTTTTGATAGAGTTCCTGAACTTCTCCTCCACCTCAAAACCACAACACCATGGATCGGCAACCTTGGCCTGCGGGCCAGGCACAAAGGCCCGCTGCGTGGAGTGAATGGGAGGAGGGGCACGTGCCCTCCTCAGGGCCTATCTTCGCAACGTCTGGTATCTCCAACGATGGCTCCGCGCCTCGATCCTCAATCAACAACGACAACATGGCCGACTACTCCAACTTCTTCGCCTCCGCCGCACCCGGCGAGGTAAATTATACCATCGTCGGCGAGATCCCAGACAATTGGGAAATCGATCTCAACATGTGCGGTGCTGACGAGATGGGAGAGTTTGCGTTTCCTCCAATTCCAGATGCTGCGACTCACCCACCGGTGGCTACGACATCGAATTTCGACCGACTCGATGTTAAGGTCATTGGCAAGATCTTTGACTACGTTGGCGCACAATGGAACGGCATGATGCCTAACATGGTCATCGCTCTCAGACCTTCGAAGGAGGCTTACAAGCTCGTTATGGAACACTTCGTCAACACCAACAAGTTTGTTTTGTGTCCTGGCAATAAATGGAGCTTGGGCGGTATGCCTGAGAACGTTATTGGAAAGATCAAGCACTTGGAGTTGGCGGTTTGGTAAGTCTTCTCATCACCTTCAGATCGTTCGACGTCTAAGAATCAAAACTAACATGCCTCTAGCGTTTGCAACTTGACAGATGGCGACAACACCTGGGTAATCCCCGAAGAAACCTGGTGCCCCAAGAAAAAAAGTCTCTCATCCCTCGAATCCGTGACCGTCTACCCCTCAAACATCATCCACCACCTCCCACAAACCTCCCGCGTCACCGCCGTTTTGATCGCACATCGATGCACCAAGAACGAGCAATCCCTCAGAGACTTCCTCCTTCGTTTCGCAGTCTTCCTCCGACCGTTTGAGAATCTGAAGTCGACAACTGTACACATCTGTATCACACCATGGGTACGAACCAATAGAGTTGGCGACGCAGCAAGAGCCCTCAAGAGCTTCAACTCTTTAACGACTCTGCAAATCGGATTTCCTGGGACGATTCAGAATCGGATTGATACGCGTATTGGTCAGATTGCTGGCCAGACGTGGACTTGGAGTGTTGAAGAGGGAAAGCCTGGACTGAATTGGCAGAAGATGGTGAGCTACCTTTCCTTTTTTCCCTGTGTTGACATTTTATTCATAGTGGAGGAGAGCAAGTTTCAACCTCACGCACTGTTCGTAGTTTGGAAATCAAAATGATAATATATGCTAACCTTTTATTGCAGTGGAAACAGATCGTTCCTATCCACTACCAAGACCTTGCGGATATGATTGATTGGGATGGTCTAGCCGGGGAAAGTTCTGCTTCTGGAAGCCAAGATCAGGGCTGTAAGGCACAATGACGAGGATTTTGATTTATGGATGCTCTCTTTTCGACTCCGCTGGATACTGTTCGAGGGAGATGAAGCGGATGGATATAGTAGATAAGCACGTTGCTTTTTTTTTTTGCTTCGTAGCTGTTCTCTGGTTATCGGTAGAGCCATAAATCGAGTACATACCCGGAAGCTTTCTTACATCTTGACGTGACTGAATCAAAACTCATTATCCCTTTCTCGTGCCGTACTCGAATCTTCGGGAATGACCTTGAAGTTGAAATATGAACACGCTGTGTCTAACTTTAGTCCCCAGAATCAGAATCAGCAACCTCTGAGAGAAATTGACTTTTCTACTCCACACCTTCAAAACACCATCCATGAGAACCATGCTGCAAGAAAAACTTAAATGTCTAATAGTTAATACAAATATACATCCTAAACTAACCTACCTCCCCATCCACCCCCCATCAACAACCAACACATGCCCCGAAACATACGAAGCCCCCCTACTGGCCAAAAACACAACCACGCCCTTGAAATCCTCCGGAAACCCCCATCGTCCAGCAGGTATCCTCTCACTAATACTCTTCAGCCGTCCCTCATCCGCAAGCAACGCGCTATTCATCTCCGTAGCAATATACCCCGGCGCAATAGCATTAACCGTCACCCCCTGACTCGTCCATTCATTCGCCAAACTCTTCGTTAACTGCGCAACTGCCCCTTTCGAAGCAGCGTACGCAGGAACTGTGAGGCCTCCTTGGAAGGAAAGGAGAGAGGCGAAATTTATGATGCTTCCTTTGCGGCCGGTGGTGGGTGAGGGGTGAAGGGTGAGCATGTGGGCTCCGATGTCGCGGCAGAGTGTGAAGACTGTTGAGAGGTTTACTTGGAGTACCTATGGAGATTGTTTGTTAGCAATTGCTTTTGCTCAAAGGCCAGGAAGAAGAGGGAGAGGGGGGAAAGGGGAATACCTCATTCCAATCCCCATCTGGAAAATCTTTACTAGGATGTCTCCTCTGAATGCCCGCACAATTAAGCAATATCTGCACCTGATGTCCATCCCCCAGAATCTTTGGTGTCAGAGCCACGACTTCAGATTGCGAAGCTAGATCAGCTGTGTATATCGTTGCTTTCCTCCCCGTGGCTTCGACCAGTTTCTTCGTTGCGTCTTGGGAATTATCTCGCTTTCGGATCGCTGGTTAGAATGCGATTTTTTTCTCTTTGGAGAGGGAGGGGTACTTGGATTAGGATTATATCTGCCCCGCTTTCTGCAAGGGCGAGGGCGGCTGCTTGGCCGATTCCTCGTGTTCCGCCGGTTATGAGGGCGGTTTGACCGGCGAGGGAGAAGAGGGTGGATGTTGGGGAGGACATTTTTAAGGATATGTTCGGGAATTGGACAGGTACTTGGGGTTGGAGGGACTTGGGAATATATTTGTTGTTGTTGGGGAACATCCCACTTCCGGTACGGGCCGCTGAAGTCTGGGGTTGCATTGGCGGCACCATGGCGGGGTACTTCCAAGGCCGTCATTTACCGTCGATTTTCTCTTCCACGTAATTCATTACGGCATTGAGTCTGGTATTTTGATATCGATTTCTCTTGATGGCAGAAGAATGTATCAAGCTTGAGCAATAATTTGATGTGTGGGTACGAGTAGACTGACCACCACCTCCTTGTACGGGAAGGAATGACCTGACCTTACAGTAGCCAGATGACCTCAGGCTCTACCCCTCTCCCTGGTATCTGTTCCTGGCCAGTTCTATCGCACTGAATTCCCAGGTCATGGGCTGGGAGAACCGTGATTCTATTCCTCAGTGAAAACCCCCTTAGAACACACCCCGATAATACGCAACTCGGCGAGATTTTCAGGCCGAAAGAAAGAGCAGAAAGACCAGAGAGACTATCGTGTTCTTGTGAGACTTAACAATTGATTGAGTGATGCCATGGCACATCTGAAGGAATCCGCCGTTCGTCCGATTGAAACATACTTCTTGGGTTTATTGTTGCAGGAAGATCTCTAGTGAGTGGCTTGCAGATTTCGAAGACGAAGCGAGGGCTGAAAATGGAGTTACTTATTATAGCGCTTTGTATTGCTATTATAATTACGGAAAGAGAGCAGCTATTGCACTAGATCACAATGGTCGCATAGCCTGATTTCCGAACTGTATTTCGTCCATAAATCTTTGGTCCTGGCCCCAAATGACTATCTATCAGGCAAGAAGCCAACGGAATATGTTTCCCAACACCATTACTTGTTTTCTAACATCATTTTTCGACAAGCCCGTTTTACACGATGAGGGTACTTTTTCAAAGAGCTTCGGAAAGCCTTGAGGACTTACAGTACTACCGCATGTGTCTTCGCCTAAATCTGATTTCACACCAAAAGTCACCACCTTGGGAGCTGTATAATTCTTGAACCTTAAGTAGTAGAGACAAGTATTATGTGTATTAGTTATAGTTTACAGAGTTAGCTACAATTTATAGTATTAGATTTAATCTTAAAACTTTTAATAACATAGTATATTACGAGTTTAAAATCGAGATTCTTTAGAATCTTTAGATTTATATGTAAAATCACTAAAAAAAGACCGAATTTTACTTTTCCTTAATTATGACTTTTATAACTTTCTAGATTTTAAAGTTTTTAAGACTATTTATCAGATAAGTACCTTTTAATTCTATGAATTAGCCTACTTTCTGTATTTAATAAAAGAATTTAATATAATATTATAAACTTATTAAGTAATATACTAGATAGTAGGTAAATTTACTATAAATAGCTAGTAGACTAAATATTAGCTTTAGATAAGCCAATTTCGTAGTTTCTAAAGAGGTGGAATTCATATATAGGTTCTTGTGAATGTAAATAGGTAATTCTTATATAAATAGTATTAAAATTGATGTACTTATGTATAAAAGACTAATGATGGGTCTGGTGGGGTGCGGGGTGAAAAGGACGTGCGGCGAAGACACATGCGACCCATCAGAAAGTAACTTATCTGTTATCGAAATTCGCAACCATTGGCATTCTTGTAACATCTCAACTCTCGTTTAAGACTCACGAGTCATTTGTGTGTGCACTGATGTGTTTATGTATTGATTCATTGGTTCTAATTACAAATGCAGCATCCTACAGCAGCCAGGTAATAAGAACATGGGAAACGAAACGAACTCCAGTTCAACTACTGACCGTACAGTTTTAGTCCTTGATGGAACCTGACCTGAAGCAATGTAAAGTAACCATGTAATGTCAGATAAATTGGTATCCTTACCTCTCTCTCTCTCTCTCACTCACTTGTTTCCATTTCCACCCGACATCAACTTCTGCACCTCTTCTATCTTTGCCATCATCTTCGCCATTATCTCATCATGTTCCGCCTTTCTCTTTGCCTCGGCCGCCGCAATCTCCGCCTTCTCCATTATCAATTCCTCTCTCAATCTCGCAAGCTCATCCATCTTAACCTCTTTGGCTGTCTCCAAAGCTTGTTCGTGTGATGGGCGACTTTGAGAACCCGAGGCACAAGATGGTTCAACCGTCGCATCTTGTGGAAGAGAACTGGAGCCTAAGTGAGCAGTAGGAATACCATCAATGCGAATCTCGCCCTCCTCAACGTCTTGCTTGATGTATTTTTCATCATAACCGTCCTGTTTAGGAGGATCAAGTAAATCATCCGCAGCATTACCCATATCAACCTCCACTCCATCATCGTGCTCTGGCTCAAGACCCATATTACCCGCCAACTCAGCTAGCTCGTCTGCCTCCCTCTTAAAGTCGAAGGGTTTGCGAATGGGAACTTTAGTAGCTTTTGCCGTCGCAATAGCGAATTTCATGACGCAGGTGCGTGCCTCAATCTTGTCTTCTGGATCCAGACCATCATTAAACTTGTCGACCCGGAGACCTTCTGCACGGTCCCAAGAGTCTCTGATATTGTTGAGGTAAGACTCATAGTTGTCACGGTTTTCACCATCATAGCTGGGAGAATCTTCATAGCAGACGAACGTTCCTTTTCTCGATGGGGTGACCTTATCGTCATCGAGAGCGTAATCGATGATCATAGTAAGATGGGTCTCCAATTCAGAGTTGAATGGTTCGAAAGTAAGCCAATCATCTCGAACGACTCCGGTAATAGTCTCAATATTATTGAAATGAACCAAGTCTTCCATAAACCCTGTCTGATCGGTGACAGTCCAGAGACTACGAGACATCAAGTAGATGCCAACGTGTCGAACGGCACTCAACATCTCCGGCATTTGCCCTCGAATCGCTCCCGTAGTGAGGGTTTCGCCGGCCAAGGCAAAGGTTCGTCGGCCAAAATAGAGAATATCCTTGGATGGCGAAAACCAGATCCCACCAGCCTTCTTTCCATCCGGAGTTCTGTAGGTTGAATCGGTTTCGATATCTTCCTCGTCATCCTCTGTTTTGATAGCGTCGAGATATTTGGTGGCTTCGACATAGTCTTCGTCATCGTCCATGATTTCTCCTTTAACTTTGGGAATGCCGTTGGTTTCTCCTTCGCCGTTATCCAAGCCCTTGGTTTCCTCTTCGTCTTCGTCCGTGTCTTCAATTTCGATGGCTTCTTGACTTAGATCCTTTGGAAGGTTCTGGGTGGGGCGGAATCTGATATAGTGTGAATACAGAGACATGCAAACCTGGCGTGATTCGCGACAGACATGGAACAGAGCAGGGGGACGGCAATTGACTTTGATAACACCTCTGACGTTGTAAGGCTGGACTGCGCGAGGTTCAAGGTCCTCGAAAGCAAGCTCCCAAATAATCTTCCGAAGCTCTATAGGTAACTTGTTGAACCATCCTTCGTCGAACTCCGAGAGTTGATTATCGGGAGGACTTGGGGCCTGGTGAACTACCAACGGTTGGTGAAAGAGTCTGGTGAAACCTTGATCATTGCTTCGGCAATGTTTGAGAAGCTTTGTAAGAGAACCCATCAAGTACATCTTAAAGCCTTTAAAGTCTCGTCTCACTTCCGATTCAGGAAGGCAGCGGATCATACTCGTCACGTGTGGATTTGACCAAAGAGTATTCCTGGCATTGTTCAGGGGATTGTAAAGAGATCCAGCGAGGGATTCGGAAGAGGGGACGCAATGCATATCGAGCCACATACATGCTGCGACTAACGGATCCTTTGCCTTGACTCGAAGAAGCTCAGATAAGACTCCATCATGCTGGTGCACACATTGATCCTGAGTTCTTAATCTTGATCCTCTTTCTTGTATAAGATTCTTGAGCCCTGTGACTCGTTTGTAGATCTCGTTGTACAACTCGTCGTTATTCAATCGATTGTATTGTTGAGTTTTGTCATACATTCTTGGTGGCTTCGACATGTTCGGTGGATGTAGAATCTCCTTGCCTTTGTTTATGTGAACAGAAATAGGTGCGATACCAGCATTCTTCCAAAGAATACAGGCGATGAAGTGATCCTTGTTCCGACAGCAAACAGGTGCATTATTGTTCAGTGCGAGTTGCCGAAGCTCATCATTCTTAGTTCTGTGAGAATTGCCTTGTTCCGCCATGTTGCCGTACGGAATTGATCTGACAGCGTGGAAACAGCAAGTATTTGGGCTTCAGGAAGGTCGGTAGTATGAGTTGAGTTTTGTGTTGAAGAGGTTTGTGTGCGGGTTATAAGTGATCTGTGCCAAGGATCTATCGTATTGGTTCGGGTTCGGGTGATCAGTGGTGACCAAATCGCCAATACTAAAATATTGTTAGATATTAGCTCATACAATTGATTGAGAAGAGGTAAACCAATGCATCCTCATAGTCAGGAAAGAGGAAATAAAGGAGGAACATTAGTAGGATATACAAGAAATGCAGCAGTCAAGGCACAACACCAGAGTTGAATCATAAGAACAGGAGAATGACTTGACTTACAAGCTGTGGGTATCGAGTACCGTGATGACCAAGTTGACTTGGATGATTTTTGGCTTACAGTCGCTGGCGTGCGGATGGTGGTTCCCCCTGCCGACGTGGGTACTTGTGTAGTATTGGAAGGATGTATGGATCCTGTATTGCGAAACGGGTTAGCAGCCAATCTGTCAATTGATATTCATCAATTAGAATGAGTGCATAGCTAGGTAGCAGCAAGACCTTGGTGAATTTGACACCAACGGAGGATCAAGGGAGCGAAGGGGACTTCAAGTCACTTACAAGTTGACGCGCCGCACAATGCTTGCTACTTCTGCAAACTTACTGGAACTCTGCACGAGCTGGAGTGGGACTTCTACAACAAAGGAGGGGTAAGTGTCGCGACCTAGACTTGGCTTAAGAGATGTGATGATGGTGCATTTGAAAGAGGGATAACAGGCGCGATAGAAATAAGGATGAAACACTAACCAGCCAACGAACTTTTTTTGACAGAGGCGCAGTTGCGATGAATTGACAGTTTGAAGAGTGTGTTCTGCAAAAGGTGAAGCCGCTCGCAAAATGGTTTCCTAAAGAAGGCTGCCGTCAGAGTCTGGAGGGTTTCGCTAAAGATAGGGGCACACAAGAACTTACCAGAATCAATACAACGTATTAAAAGTCTGATGTTGTTATGATGATCACAATGGGTTGTTGGTACATTTTGGTTGTGTGTCAGGAGGTTGAAAGAGAAAAGAAGTTGTCAGGAATGGTCAAGGTATCAAATACTTCGTGGGCCAGTGACCAGTGGGTGGTCGTCCTAGCCTTAAACCCTTTTCGGGAAGTTAGGCGAAGGTGGCGTCCAACCTACAGACCAACAAGAAGGCAGAACACGCAGGTTGTTGGTCTGTGCCACTGCTAGCCTTCTCTTTGCAACTGTCTAGTGGGAAGGATGCAGCGTGAATGTGAAAAATGATGAGAAAATGAACATCTCCAGCTGATGAGACATGGCATGTGGCAGTAATTAGGACTTATATACATTGTGTCCCAATATGAACAGTTCAACGGAAATGAATCGAAACTATTCTTGAAGCTGGAGTATAGCAAGAGAGCATATTGCACATTTAGTCATATTCTTATCAGATTTTTGCGACTCTTGTTCGTGGCGTACTTTTCATTTCTAATGTTCATGGGGTCGCCTATTTGGTTTAAAGCAAGCGTGCATGCGTGCATGCGTGATTGATTACCTCCCCTCCTAGAAAACATTGCGAATCATAAAAGCCAGACTTGGAGAGTGTTCTTCGTGATGGAACGTTGTCCATTCAGGGGGTTAGGTAATCTACTTAATATGACTTCGTTCGGCGTCTTGCTGGCCTTTTCCATTACCGGCAGCTGCTGCTTCTAGTGTAGAAAAGCGCCTTCTCTCTTGGCAAAGTGTTTGCGACTGTCATCCAGATACCACCAGTTCCATCATGAGCAAGGAATCTAAAGTGGCGTTGGAGCCGCAGTTTCCAGCAGATTTGTTTAAAACAACGTTCTTGAAGTAGGTCTTGACATCAGGTGCTGCGACGCGCTCACCAAGCCATTGGCATTGCATCTGTAAGTCACAATTGTCAGTTGTATGTTGAAAGCATTCTGGGGAGTTTTTCCTACCTTGGTAGTTGGGACGGCCCAAATTTTGAAATGATAACTTTAGATGTGATTATCAATGGAAACATTTCTAATAAACTTCCAATACTGCAAACAAACAAAAATTTAAAAAAAATGGAATGATAATTCAATGTCGCTGGGTATTGTTGAGTGAAACTCCAATGTAACCAGATGATAAGTCCAGAGAATGGCGGGTGGAAGAGGGGAAAGAGGTAGATGCGAAGAATTAGATTGGAGTTTTTGGAGTTAGGTGCTTCATTTAAAGCCTATTAACAGGGTCATGGAGGATGGGAGTGGACTTCCCAACCAACTATTCTCAAGTTACGCGTTACGAACCTTCCCACAATAAGATGATAACAACTTAGTTAACTTGTTGATTAAGTGTAAATACTAAACCCAGAGCTCTTCTCATCGATAGGTTTTTATTTGTTTTTCAATAGTAATTACAAAGTCAATGGAAAGGGGCGCAGGAAGAATATGGTAACGCAAACAGTGCTAAGTGAAATCTACAGCTCTCAGACAGTATAATGATAATTTAGACAATTCCAGAAGCGGAAACTTCTTTGTGCAATAGGCACTGTATAATGAGCAACCCCTGAGTTGTGATATCTACATAGTTCGCCAGATGTGACCGATCCCCAGCTGTAAAAATTGTGTATTTTCTGTTTTATTCTCAGCAGAAATAAGACAAATTGGTGTGCTGCGACAGATAGAACATACGAGGACACGGAAAAAGATAGCCGAGGCTGTGGAGGTAATAGGTTAGCTTATCATAATCAGCTTCACCAGGCTCTAATGATGGATTGCGCACAAACACTTCAAAATTGTACCTCCACCACTCATTATCCACTTCCTCACAAGTATTCCTGTTTAACAGGAAGGATTTACTGAACTCATAATTCAATAGCCAGTCTGCCAAATACAATTCTTCAAGAAAGGTTTTGTCCTCCCGCTTCAACGTTGTGCAGGCAGAAAGCGTTGCTTGTAGACGCAAACACCAATGACTATGCAGGTAAGCACTATAAATCTAAACCTACTTCTTTACTAGAACAAAGCTGATACCAGTAACTGACTCCTTTAATGTAGGAGCCCACGATGAACCGCAAACAAGAAGTCAACGCAGCGAACCCAGATGTGAGGGATTACAAAGTCACGGATTCGGCGCCAGCTAGCTCCACCGCAATGGATTGTGATACAGCCGATATGAAAGTTGATAATACAAATACGATGGAAGCTGGTGAAGAGAGGGCAAATACCAAGGAGGTTTATTCAGCAGAAGCCGTCGGAGGAGAGCCATTTACGGCAAATGCAATCAATCTTGGTGAGTAAAGACCAAGTGTGGTTGAATAGAACAGAGCAACTAATTCAGGCAGAGGAACCGAGTATGAAGATTGAGGGAATAGCTGAGGAGATATCGCTTGCAACTGCAATGGTTAGCGATCAACAAAACGAAGCAAGCAAGCCAGACGATACCACAAAGAAGCACCAAGAGCACTCCACCAAAGCCACCAGCCCATCAACAGAAGAACCACGTCCTTATAAAACGAGGGATCCTCATAAAGACGTGCTCTTGCAAATATATAGAGAGGTCCAGGCTGAGAATTTGTCTTTGGATACTCCCCGAATGACTCCAACCGAACTTGCTGAAGAAAACGAGAACTTTCTCGGCAAATGTGTCTATTATCATATGGACAATCCTGATGTATGTGCCAATTCCCTCCTAAGAATTATACGCACATTCTGATCCGAGAAACAGCACCGGAAGGAGATTACTGGTGACTATATCATTGTGTATACCCGACCTCTTAAGTCCTCGACTGGCGAGCTTGATGACACTTATACAACGGTTTACCAGCTAGCCTCTGCCGATCGAATTATTAAGGTCAGGGGCGAACCGTTTCATACCCCTCCGACCTACCACCCGGATACAAGACGGAACTGGGGTCAAGCCAAGATTTCTGTCAATAAGCAGAAACTTTTGCTCCATTTTGGCGAACTCCCCACCCACAGTAACGAAAAGACATTGATTATATGTTCCACAACCACAGAGCCAGGCAGCTCCCAACCAAACGACTTCTTAGAGAGCATCATTCACAAGGGAGTAAATCACCCACGAATTGAAACATCATTTGGTTTGAAAACCACAAGATCCGAAGTAATTGGAAGAGAAATGTATTACGTGAGTACCTAGTTCCTCTAGGTAAAATGACTTCTTTGGGTAAATCCTAGAGCTGAGACATTCCCCGTTCTCGAAATTTCCACAATGGCCCTTGAGACTCTTATTCATGCTTCTCCTTAAATATACTCAAAGAATTATACTAACTCCGATAATCTGTAGTGGGGTTTCTACTTCATCGAGATAAAGTTACCATTTTTCAACACCGAGACGGGCGAGGACGACGAGCAACTTATCATTGGCGCAAAGCTTCCATATACCAATCACTATCGAGATATCTCGAATACCATGCTGTTGAAACAAGGCGTGTACTTTCCAGATAGTGACAACAGCTATACGTTCGTGGATGTCGAGCCCAAATCCAAGACGAAGTTGCGAGCATTATATCAGGCTTCTGGAAAGGGAAATGGCGAGGAATCATATAAAGGCAAGGAGAAGGAAGAAGATAGTGATATGGGAATTGGAGAGGTTTCGAGTGAAGCAAAGGGAAAGAAGCGACGGAAGTATGTCTGGCGACCCATGCCAGCAGAGGAAAAGAGACCAACCTCTTTACTTGATTGGTTCAAGTGGTAATTTACTTAGTGACAAGGCCAACTTCTTTCATGGTTGGAAGAGAGCACAAGCCATGCAAAGGTGTGGATTGAAAGGGCAACTACTAGAATGCTAATTAATTCCGAAATATAAACTCTGTTTTCACTGGGTACTTTCTTTCATTCATTTAGGCCAGCGATTTATGCTTTACTTCCAATTAAACGACTTATAAATGCGGTATTTCAGCCACAAAAGTGCGCTACACCGGTCATCACTGAAAGGGATTTAAGCCAGCAAAGATATTCCATTAATTTGGTTTCCTCAGATTAGACACCGAGATGTCAATGAATCTAATAAAACTACATACTACAAGTCTACGAGTTTGTTCAAGTAGAGCTTGGCAGAAGCTTGCTCTTTCTCCTACTCTCAAAACTTTGTTACAATTTCAATCAGACATCATCAAGATACATATTGTAAGCGCATCTGATCTCCATCAAGCTCAAAAAACACAAGCATCCCATAGGTACGCACGACGTATTCCTCCCCCTTCAGCCCTTACCCCCACCACAGGCAACAAAAAGGAAAGCTTAAGCGAATCACGTGTCATCACCAACCAGTGTAAGCATAGGCCGTGGATCAGAGAGTTGATGATTATGGAATTGCATGTAGGAGAGATGAAGGGGCGTATACATGTTATTCTAGTGAGGGTCGCTCCTGCCAAAACACCAGGGCTCTACTATCGCTACTCTTGCAAACAAGGAGTACTGATTGCACTTCGCACAATATAAGATGCTGGGCCATCTCGAATAATCAGAACTTAGACTTGCTACTCTCTTAAACTATTCGTAATTAAAAACCCATGGCCCCTCGCTGGTGGCCCCTATTCACTAGAATTCCACTTCATGCCCAAATTTCTGCTAATTGGATAGTGAGCTAAAAATTAACTTTGGGTCCTCCGTAAGCGCATTTGAGTCTACCGTATAAATTGGTGAGGAGTGATTATGGGTCTAACCGTATTTGGGTGTGGCACAACTGCGTTTGGAAGCGGTTTTTAAAGAGCAAAATAAAATAAAAAATAGACACAAGAAACACCTAAATAAAAAGTAAGATTCAGAAGTCAGTTTGCTAGTGCCGATTTTCATCGATCATCAGTGCTACAGGAAGCTTCGTCAGACTCGACCTATTGCTCCCCGACTCCATCTTCTTGTTGTTGGCAGGAAACTTCCTATTGTTGTATAAGAATATACGTTGTGCGAGTGGGGCCACCACCCCTTTCCCCACCTAAACGAACCGAGGGTTTGCCAGCTGCATCTATGAAGGTGAGGGCGAGGTGCTTATCTGCTTAGCTACCTCTTTGGATGGATGCCAGATATCGGGAAGAAATAAGCCTCCATCAAAGAGTAGCTTGACACGTAACGCCATGTCATTATAACCAGTATTCGGGAGCTTATAGCAGTAGCAAGATCCTGAGCCTAATAAACTCAAACCCTAATCACTCATTTTCGGGACATCCCCGGAACACATCATGTTGCACAGGTCACCACCCCAGAATTCTACATCACCTCTTTGTCTTAGTCCTTCATTGACTTGCTCAATTACAACCGAGTCCAAAGGTGATGATCCAATCAGAAAGTTGACCCGATAAGAATCATACCTTTGTTGCACGTCGCACTTCTTGAGAGGTGCAGCTCTCAAGCAATTTCCAGCCAAGTCCTCTATCATCTATGAGTATGCCTTTTTGCACGTCGCACTTTACCAGCTGGAGCTGTTAATCGTACTACCAATCCAGAATTCGCAGTTTACAAAATCGAGTAACAGGATCATGTGAAGCGAATGACTTCTATCCCCAACTAAAACAGGGACACCCAAACACAAACTCGTAATTGACAATGCAAGGGGCAAAACTCCATCTGGCAAGTAGATAAAGTAAGTCGTAGTGATTAAGTTCGCTGAGCAACATTCCATTCATCGAAACATCATCTAAAGGTATCGATCGGTATCGCCATCAATAGCTAAATTCCCTCAGCACATGTATACATCCCTACAACACCTCCTCAATGCAGCAAACACTCCGGCTCATACCTCAATGCACCTCGTATCACAAAGAATAAACAAATGCTACCTCATCAATCATAATCCAGCTAATGTCCATACTCCATCAACAAAGCCATACCCCCCAAAAACGCCCAAAAAATGCTCTATAGCCAAAGCAGCAAAAGAATATAACCAGGGTATTGATTGCCAAATGCCTCTCGCCCACACACATACATAGGCTCTCTCTCTATTACCCTACCACAAACAAGATATAATCAAGTAGGCATCCTATCGATACTACCAAAACCGCTGCCACCAGACCCACCCCCACGTTTATTATAAGCAAACTGGTTCATCGTGGATGAGTTATCAGAGGTTGTCTTACTACCTCCTGACCTGCGAGAAGAGGTAGCAGACGTCTTCCGATTTCGAGTTCGACCTCCACCTCTCTTCGTAACCCCAGATGCATAAGAGCGACTCGAGGTGGAGCCCCCGCTGTTACGAGGTGCTCTCTTGCCACCTCGACCGCCTCTGCCACGTATCGTAGTATTGCCTTTATATACCTTTTGAGCCGGTGGATCCATTCTTGCAGGTGGACGACTTTGATCTCTCGCGGAAGCCTGGTTCATGGCTCGATTGAATTCTTGAACATCAGGCGGCACAAAATATTGGGAATGCTCCTCTGTTTGCGACATATCATCATCATCGTACTCGTCCCCATCGGTCTCCTCATCATCGACGAGATCAATAACAATCCGATGGTTCTGGTCCATGTCTTGATTGTGATTGGGGTTCATCTGGGTATAACTCTCGTGGGCATTTTTAACAAAGGGGATGAACTTCTTGCCATATTGTTTGACCTTCTCTTGATCAATTCCAGGTAATGCGAGCATAGCCTTCTCGGTTGTCGTCCATTGTATAGCCATGTCTCGGAAATTGTTATCTGTAAAGTAGGGCTTTCGATGCCCATTCCTGTTGCGTAGTTTTTCATCCTCCGCCTTTGCTGCTAGGACAAAACCAGTGATACAGTCGCGGTGAATTTCCGGTAAATCTTCCATTCGGTTGTCAGTCGTGATGGGAGGCCCAAGGGGTCGTGATTGGGGTCGAACCCGCTTCGGGCTAGATACATGGTTGGATACATGGTTGAAGGCGTTCTCGTTGAAGGCATAATCATCACTTTCACTGTCATCCACAACAAAATTATTTCGAGCGTGGTTGTTTTGTCTTCGCGAGGACGGTGAGAGGGGCGAGGTGAGAAGAGTCGAAGTAGGCAGAGCTCTTGAGCTACGGAATGTACTGGGAACATCTTCTTTGTCTGCCGGCCGTCTTGAGCCTCTGCCAACCCCGGTGGGTGATTTGGAGACTTTTACCATGAGGTTTAGCCTCTTCCGGCCCGTCTCGTATGCTTCGTATCTATCACCAAGCTACCAAAGTTAGAGATGAATTGATATTGAGAGTGAATGTTGGCTTACCTTCATGTACTGATGAGGAAATTGACCCTTCATAACAGTGTACTCTTCCACAACATTTTCCATGAGAAGTCTAATGAATAGATGCTCGACTTCGTGGCGCAGTAGCTGACTTGCTACTCCATAACCTTCTATATTCTGGCATTTATTCTGTCGCATTTTCACCGTATTAACCCCACGAAGTATGTCGATTATGTAGAGAAGTGTGACGTGCTCATAGTCTAAAGCTTTTATCACTCCAATGGCAGCTTGTACGAGGCTTGTGACGTCCTTTGGTTCAAATACAGCATCGGAATTGCAATTATCGCAACCTTGACCGCATTCGTCTTTGTCAAACTTCTCACCAAAGTAGGCAAGAATATCGGCTCTGCGACAGTCGCTCCGGTTTTCGCAGAATTGTACCATCCGTTTCAACATTTCTCGATGCCTTTGCTTCACTACCTCGTCACCTTCGCCCTCGTCAATGAACTTTTTAAGAACTGCGGTGTCTTGGTATCCGTAGTAGAGGTAACACGAAGAAGGCTTTCCGTCTCGGCCAGCTCGACCAGTCTCCTGGTAGTATCCTTCTAGACTCTTTGGTATGGTATGATGGATGACAAAACGCACGTCAGGCTTATCAATCCCCATACCAAAAGCGATGGTGGCCACGACAACCTGCCATTTTCCCACTTGCCAATCGCGTTGAACTTGTTCTTTCTCCGCCGGGTCCATGGTGGCATGAAAGTGATGAGCTTTGATTCCTTTCGCCACCAATTTTGCTGCCAAATCCTCACAACCTTTCCGAGACAGGGTGTAGATGATTCCAGTTTGCCCTCTGTATTTTTCCAAAATTAGTTCCGCCATGCTTTCCACTGTCTCAGCACCAGCGCCCTTGCCTTTCTTGTTACGAATCTCGTAATACAAATTTGGCCGATTGAAACTTTGCTTGAATTCCTCACAGCCCTTCATACCTAAATTGTGAATGCAATCTGCTTTGACGTTTTCGGTTGCTGTTGCCGTCAAGGCGATGAGTGGCACACCAGGATACTTTTGTCGAACCACAGAGAGATTTTTGTAATCGGGACGGAAGTCGTGACCCCATTGACTGACGCAGTGCGCTTCATCAACAACAATTCGAGCAAGTCTTCTTTTCGCGTGCAACTTGGCAAGAAACGTACTGAGCTGCCCACTTTTTCCAATCATCTCGGGGGTAATGTAGAGCAGCTGGATATACTGTTCTGGCTTGGGTTTGTCAAGAATTCCGAAGTAATAATCTCGGCGGGACCGAGGGGTCTCGCCATTGATGAGGAAAGCTTGTATGTGCCTGGCGGTCAAGTGATCAACTTGGTCCTTCATAAGACTGAGCAATGGGGAGATGACGATTGTGACACCCTTGTTTTTTCCTGATTGAACCACAGCTGGTAGTTGATAGCACAAAGATTTTCCGCCACCGGTCGGCATCAGAACGAATGTATCTTTTCCAGATAGAGTGGCATTAATAGCTTCGAGCTGATTTTGTCGGAAGCCGCGAAGACCGAAGCGGTCTTTGAGAGCCCTTTTGACATCCGCAGACCATGGATGGTTCATCATGCTAGCATGCGCTGGATCGATTGAATACATGGATCGTTTTTCGCTAGATTGTCGGGACTTCGAGGCTATAGAAGTATTTCGAGAGGTTTCCCGTGTGCTTGGTTTGGCCGAAGGTTTCAAAGGTTTCGAGAAGGATTGTTGTGTTTCGACCTGCTGCGTAACCGCAAGCAAGTCGGGGTCGTCATCCTCAAAATCATCCCCGAAGTCTTCCTCCACAATATTGTTTGTGGCTTGTTCATGAAGTAACTCCTGTTCTTCGTCGAGAAGGCCAGTCAAATCATTATCATCAAAGTCGTATTCCATTGGAGAGGGGTCAGATTGGAAGACTGGTTGTCGCAAGGTTTTTTGGTTCTCGACCCGACCCCGGCTAGAAGATGTTGTTTCCTCTCCGTAAAAGTTTGAAGATGCAGGTTGGCGTCGAACAGGTGAGGGTGATGCTTGGTACTGGAAGCCAAAGGAATCATCAGTCGCTCTAACCTTAGAAGAAGGCCTATGGTAAACTTCCTCTGGCTTTCTTGTGTTGGAGCTTGTGGAGGACACTTGTGGTAGAGAAGGGAACTGAGTCTGTAGAACGACTTGAGCACTGCCAAGGCTGCTTTGTCCAGAAGGCAACGGTGGGATACGATCCTGGGGTTTGGATTCGATCGGGGCAGAGCGACTGACATCCATATCCATTTCGGATTCAGTACCAAACCCATCTTTTATGGCGCCCGAATTATGCAGTAACTGAGAAATCCGCCCCTCAAGTTGTTTGATCTGACGAGAAAGTGCTGCAATACGCTCTTCTTCTGGCGTAGTATCAGCTCCTGCATCTGTCTGCAAAAGCATTTGCTGAACAACAGTCCTCTTTTCCCCCATCAGGTCCCTACATCTCTGACCGTGTTCCTCCAATGCTTCATAGCATTTCTTCTTGTCTAACAATTCAATGCGATAGTTCTTCAAATCAGTGGGAGGCACATTGCCTTGGTCTAGAATTGCCATCGTTTCGCAAGAATTCTGGTTCAGCAAGTTCTTGAAGGCTTCTTGGTATGACGAAATAGCTGCAGGGTGCTTCAAATACACGGTCACCATATGCCTGTCATCTGAGGTCATGGAAGATGAAAGTGGTTGTTGGCTGGGTTGTTGGACTAGGGGGTTCGATGTAGAATGACCTTTGGAGGGCGAGTCTCGTTTGGATGGGGAGAGGAGTTTGTCTTGCCGATGTCCAGGATTTTGTGATATAGGCCGTAAAGGGCTCCCAGCCTTCGAGGGAGGACTTTTAAGGGGCCTTGGTTTTCGACTAGGTGATATAAATGGAGGGATCTCCTCCAATTTACTCTCCAGTGGGTCTATGACACCGGGATGCTTCCTAGGTGATTGTCTATGAGAACAGCTCACTTTCACCTCCGTATCCGAGTCGTCGTCATCCGTATCTCTAACAACATTATGCACACGTCGCTTTTTTCTGTTTTGAGGTGTCTGCAGAGAGGAGCTAGGCGAGTTTTTGATGTTCAAAACCGGCGATGCCTGGACTTGAACATTTGGGTGTGGCGTCTGACTGCGGGTCATTGTTCTCGACTCCGAAGTTTGGGCCAATACTGGGCGTGATGACTTTAAGGTTGTAACATTTCCTCCAGACGGGACTCGACTTATTCGGGTATGAGTTTCAATTGTGCGAGTGGTTTCCATTATTTCAAAGCCATCGAAATCGTTTTCGGAATCGACATCTTCGATGCTTGGCTGCACCGTTTTTGAATCCTGGGGTTCGACGCGTTTTGGGCCACGCTGGGAAGGCAAGAGTTCATCAATATCCGGGAAACTGTCATCGCTTTTCTGGCTAGCGGCCTGAAACTTCTCCTCTGGAATAGGAGTCTCCTTTCGTTTTCGTGGGGTCGCCCTGGAGATGTCATCGCTTTTCCGTTTTTTGGCTGACCTTCCAAAAGGAAGAGGTTCCGGTCTAGACGTTGAATCCTCCCGCCATAACGTTGTTGGTTCCCCAAATACCACATCCGAGCTGCTTGAGCGTGATTTACGCTCGTATCCAGGATTATCACCCGTAAGATCAACAGATTCAAATTTGATTTCTAGGCGGGGTGTTTGTTGGGGAGTTTGTGGGGTTTGTAGGTTTCTGGAGGGTCTCGCATATGAACGTTCGAGTGGGGTTTTGGAGGTTGGTGTACCTACACCTATTAGTTGGTGGTTTGAACAATTTGCAAAATGATACACACCACTATTTTCCCTCAAAAAGTTGCCATAAGAACGTGTAAGCGTAGATTTCGGCGGGGCAGCTGAGCTAGTAGTTGAAGCTGGGGTGGCAAGCTGTTGTTGACTATAAAGGCCCGGCCGAGAGGGCTTCTTGGAAGAACCAAGCTTTAACATCTGCGCTTCCTCCGAATTTGATATCGAGTCTCGAGGTTGGGGTTTTGGTACGATCGAGGCAGGGAGTGGTGGACGGACAAAGGTATTGACCGTCGCAATGGGTACTCGATTTCTCTCGGGATTCGGTGCAATGCGTGGAATTTCCTCCTCCGCCTCCTCTAACATATATGAATTCTCCTCAACCAGTTGCGCAGCCGTGTTCCGATTCGCATTCGTTTGGGCAATGTCAATGGCAGATGCAGGTGGAGCGACGCCGTGGGATAAAAGCCAGGAGATGTGAAGATTCAAATTGTGTTTAGTCATGAGGCCTGGACAACAACACCAAGATGCCCTGATGAACCCATTGGTATCGTTGGCAGACTATCGCGACAGGTGAATACGTCGTTCGGAGGTCGTCGAGGCTTCGGGATGTCGAATCTTGTTGGCTGTACTTGAGTACCTTGTAGTTGTCAAAATTCGGCTTGGGGGAGGATTCCTTGGAGCCTTGAAATCGCGTCCAGCTCAGACTGCCGACGCGCCAGTCCACGTGCTTCGCCCACCAAGACCCATATATATTCATCACCATCTCTCACCCGGGCCTCTCTCACCAAGTCGTGAATCTCAATTGTTCCTCTGCGCTTCACTTTCTAGTAAACTTCAATTTCTGATAACACCGCCATGAATGAGGGGGTTGTGCATCTCTTGCCTCACTTTCTAAGCATCTCTCCACGTTTCGTTATACACGCGTTGCTCTTCCACCAATCGAATGAGAAGCTTCAAATCGATGGGCTGTTTTTGATGCCGTTAGCAGGTTGCGCTTTCGGGTATCTGCATATATCAGGATCTGAGGTTTGAGAAGCATCTTTCAAAATCTTTTCTTGCCTTTTTCTCTCGGGTGCTTGGCTAGATGGGGTCACATCATGAACCTCATGGCTAGGGATTAGTAGCCTCGAGCTATTTGTTACTCCGTAACTCGCAATGGATTCATTCGTACCTGCCTACATTGCATTGTTCTAACCTTTTAGGGCAATTCAAGCAAATCATGCAGAGGACTTGGAACTTCACCATGAGACTCTTTTTTTTTTTTGAATGAAGACCTTAATATCTTTTTGAATATTTGGTTAGGCATTTTTCTCTCCATCTCTTTCTCAAGAATACGGTAGTACTTCACAGTGTTGCTTGCCGCTTTTACTGTCAACATCGAGCTTGTTTTGCTTTTTCCGGCAGCGGGAAAGTTACTGCACGAAACCTAAACTCACGATGATTGGTCGAGATAAGGTTAGCGTGGGGGTAGTGAAGACTTCATATCAATCTTTCTTTTGGTCGAAGTTTGTAAATATTTATTCATCAGTATATCTCACGTGTTCAACTCTGAAGCTTGTAGAAGAATTCAAAATCGGAAATCAACTGACGACCCGGGGTGGAATTTCTGGTGAGATGAGAAATTTCTAAATTTTAGAACGCAAGCCTCAAACATGGTGCTCGTGGTACATGAATAAATCAATTCCTGAGTCTTGCCGCGGAGATCTGGAGCTTTATGTAGTTTTCATGCGCTGGGAATCCTCTTATCTCTGTTGTGAGTCAAAGTTGATATTTCCCTTTTGGATCTTGTCAGAGATAAGAAATAAGCGACGCGGTTGGTTCTTTCCCACGTGTCTTCATACGTGAACTAAGAGTAAGTAGTCGTTTTTGAATCCGAACCTCAAGCTTTAGGAGCAAGATATCTCTCCTTTATCTGTCTCAAAAATATTTGTGTTTTGCGGCGCGCTTAACATCGAGGTGGTGTGTTTATACGGAAATTCGCCTCCTACGTTGCTGATAAGACAACTTGATTTCATTGGTCTATCAAAATCCCCAAAATGCAAGCTTTGAAGTCTCACTTGCAATGATGGAAATAGATTGAGTTCTAAATGCTTTAAATTCGATCTGTTTGACGAGTATGTGTCTTCCAATTCCCATTACGTGCAGTTTCAGTATTCCCGATGGCTTCTTTTGGCTGACAATGAGACAAGCCTTTCTTAGGGGGAGTCTGGGGGACTTTACTGCTTTAAAGCTTGTTGATTGCCCTATCAAAGTCTTCCAATCACATCCTTTCCCTCCAGCCTCCACCGGCCTACCCTTCCAACGATTGCGTCGAATCCCCAGACCGTTTCAACCAGTCTCTATCCTGGATTTCCACAACCTCCCCGGAGATCTGCATCTAGATATCAGATCTCCTTTTGATCCACCCTTTCGAGAATGATTTCTTATCAGACACATCCTACAGGCCCTTTCCTCTGTACAAACCTTGTGGCGCGACCTTTCCATCTTCCAGACACCGGGATGTTTTGCAGTGCTGCCAATAATGTAATCACTACACACTCACTAGCATACCCAAAAGACATGCTGTAGATCTCCGCATGGGGTTCCCGCGGATTTGTTGCTTGGCTAGACAAGAAGGCTGCTTCCGGAGAAATATCAACTGCGGGTTGACGTCGCCAATCATGATGTTTAAGAACAAGCATTTGCCCAGAGTAAATATACGATCCAATTCAGACATTCGACTCAGTTCAATATCACTTCCCAGATCCTCAGATTGCTTCAATTACTACTCATTTTATTTTGAATCTGAAATGGGTTTCACAATTGCGTCAATGTGGAAGGCTCCCGATGTCAATCCCGTTAACGGCAAAGCGAGATCTATCCCAGTCCTAAATCCATTCAATAAATACGGAAGGGTGTACTTCTTCTCTTGGTTTGGCTTCATGATTGCTTTTTTGGCATGGTAAGTTTTCCTTTTCTATCTCATATCAAAAACAAGCTAATCATTCATAGGTATGCGTTTCCACCGTTGGTGAGTTCAGACTTTTGAAACTCGAACGAGATGCAATTTCCTAATCTCCTCTAGCTATCCGATGCTATTAAACACGATCTCAAATTGAGCCAAATCGAAATCGCCAACTCCAATATCATCGCACTTACTGCCACGTGAGTGTTTTCTCACTTCCAAAAGTAATCCTTGTCCTGATTTCTTCTAGACTTCTCGTTCGACTCGTCGCTGGCCCAGCATGTGATGCTTTCGGACCTCGAGTAACATTCGCAGCATGCCTTCTCTTCGGCGCCATCCCCAGTGTCCTTGCTGGAACAATCCATAACGCAATGGGATTGTACTTCATCCGTTTCTTCGTCGGAATTCTTGGAGGATCGTTCGTCCCATGCCAAGTTTGGTCCACGGGTTTCTTCGACAAAAACGTCGTGGGATCCGCGAACTCTCTCACAGCAGGCCTTGGAAACGCAGGGGGTGGGATCACATATTTCGTCATGCCAGCAATCTACGATTCCCTTCGTCAAAAACAACATCTAAGCGAGCACGTCGCCTGGAGAGTGTCCTTCGTCGTCCCCTTCATCCTCATAACATTCGTAGCCATCGGACTCTTCCTCGCTTGTGACGACACCCCCACAGGGAAATGGTACGAACGTCACCTAGCCGTCCAACAAAACCTCCAAGCTCATGGTGTTCACGTAGAAAAGGGAGTGGTTGATATCCCCGGGACAATAACCGACAAGAAAATCACCCCAGGAACCAGCACACCAACCTCAACCGAAAAACGCCTGGACGAAGAAGCCGGCCTCGCACGCGCAAAACACGGTTCTTTCAACCACGAAGCCCCCATGGGCTCCCAAGAAATGCTCGACTCCGCACGCGGAGAAGTCGTCCAAAAACCCTCCTTCCACGAAGCCATCTCCGTAATCTTCACACCACAAACTCTCGTCGTGGCAGCATGTTACTTCTGTTCTTTCGGTGCAGAACTAGCTATAAACTCCATCCTAGGAGCTTACTACCTAAAACAATTCCCAAAGCTAGGACAAACCGGAACAGGAAACTGGGCTGCTATGTTCGGCCTCTTGAATGTTGTTTTCCGCCCCCTGGGAGGAATCGTCTCTGATTTCCTTTATAAGAAGACCTCCTCCCTCTGGTCTAAGAAAGTTCTTCTTCATACCCTATCCATTCTTTGCGGTGTCTTCCAAATCGCTATCGGATTTACGAACTCGCATAATCAACATACGATGTTCGGACTCATCGCAGGAATGGCGTTCCTCCTCGAAGCAAGTAACGGAGCCAATTTCTCACTTGTTCCACATGTTCATCCTTTTGCTAATGGTATTATTTCCGGTGTTACGGGCGCGAGTGGAAATTTGGGGGGAATTGTTTTTGCGATCATTTTTAGGTATCAGGGGAAGAATTATGGGAAGGGGATTTGGGTTATTGGGGTTATGACTGTGGGGATTAATATGTTGGTTTGTTGGATACGACCTATTTCTCGGGGGCAGATTGGGGGCCGTTGATTTTCTTATGCACATGTTTGGGATTTGGCTGGTTGGGTTGTGTTCTTGTATTTGCATTTCTTATGGGAGTTTGGATATGTAAATTGAATCGAGATTGTAAAATTGCAGTAATTGGCCTTCTAAAGCGAGGAGAATAGACGCTTGTGCATTTCGTCCCCAAAAACGAGTGGTTCCCATATCTCAAACCTTAAGTGGCAGACCATGGTATCGTTGAAGCAGTACAACCTTCAACTTAGCCCGAAATAAATGTGGCGGGCCGTTAGGAGTAAGTTCCTATTGAAGTATAGTAGCCCTAGTCCAATTTTGCAGAGCCCAGGAAGCCAATTCGCTTAACTCCTTGCAGCTGTGTAGATCTAGAATATGACAGGCGCAAGTACCAACTCCACCGAGTTGTGGTTGAGGGGCTTGTTAGATGCCCATTATCACGGCACGACTTGATGGGCTAAGTAGTCTTGTGCTATTCTTGGCGTTCATGACTAGTTGAGTGGCCAAAAATTTATGGCTAGGGGGCATTTGCAATCCCAATTCCCACTCTTGATCAAATACGGTTGAAGAGGATACTTTTATCACCCTCTCAACACCTTTGATCAGTATCATCATGCGAAAAAAGCAGAACATCCTGGCTGTTCTTGGGTTACACAAGTAGCAAGGGATAACCTGCCATGCAACAAAGAAGGGTCTGTTGTTGGTAGGAGGCTAATTATAAGCAGCAGATCGGCGATCCATAGTCACATGGAAAGTTATATTTACCTCGTGAAAGAAGGAGGGTTGGCAAAAATTCAAGGATTGGTTTATTTCGTATAGAAACACACAGTCATTTTGCTCGGAATATTGCTGTATCGCATTATGAAAGAACACCTTGTTGGGGACTTCTTTAGGATCGGAGTTTGTTTTGTACTTCCACTTCTTTCATACCACTACAAACTTCCATTGGAAAGAGTATTGCGGCATTGCGCTTCTCAAAGAAAGCAAAAAATTCCAATATAGCTCGATTCTCAAATATAAGAGGAGATGGGTTTTCCCAAAGTCCATCAAGTCCATCGTCCCAAATTCCAAACGATTTCTTCTCACCAATCCTCTAGAGAATCCTTCGAAATACTTCTCACCGAAACGAACTTCAACTTCGAAAATGCCAATTGATTTCGACGTCTGGGTGAAATATGCGAAAAAGCTCATCGACGAAATGGAAGTCCAATCAATCTGGGTCGAAAATAAGGCTGCTAAGATTGATGAAATTACTTTCCACCCGGAAGATTGCCCGGATCTCCGAGAACCATTACACATGGCACTTTACGCTCAAAACTCTCGTAGCGAGCCCCATTCCCGCGAGAATCATAGTGTTTTGAGGAGAGAACTCCACAAGATTGCAGAGGAATGTCCATATATGAAAGGCACCAGTCATATCCCAGGCACACCTACCATTGGAAATGGTGCAAGGTTCGATACCTTTATGATTGTGGAATCCGACAAGAGTGCCGCCAGCAGCTATGCCACCGACATTAAAGAAGGAAAATCTGAAAACAGCTCGCATGAAAGTGGCTCTGAGATTGTGTCAAGTGATGAAGCAGACAAAACTGGGGGAAACGAAAATCAAGACGAAGATGACTACCCAAACGAGACCTAAGTTGATATCAATAACTCGAGAAGAACTTAGGAAATAAGATGAATGGGAGGTCTAGGACACCACTATTAAGTTCTTCCTAACCCGAGACTGTTTTCTTCTTGCCTGACGTTGACTGCTCTGAAAATAGATGTGAGAGGCTTTTGTTACATTCTTTTTGTTCAATTTATTGCTCATTGGTAGTGTTAGGTTCTTGATTTGCTCTAGAAAGCTTAAAATTCCGTAATCATTCGTTAACTTGCGTTCTTCTTCTAAATAAAAATACGTAATTTGATCATAATTGCAAAGGTTGTTTAATGATGCAGAGTCCTTTATGCTCCCAAGATCCCCACTGTATAATATTATCATTAGTGCAAAAGAATGAAGTGTCCGAGTTCATTTTTCATTCCATATTGGTCATTGTTGTTATGTTGAGAATTTGTTCTATTAGGGCAACCGTCGATGAAGTTACACACCAAGAATGATTTCATGAACCAATCTAGACCCTTAGTGGTCAGGCACCACCTGGGTAAGCCGTAGATACAGAACCCGTGACTCGGGATGTGTAGAAGGACTTGGGAGCCTCCCAGCCTCATAGTTCCGCCATCAACATTGTCCTTGTATATGGATCTCATAATTTCTACAACCGTGGCAAATTTCATACGAACAAAGATTTTAACAGTAATGGATCCACTATCGGCCGTGGCTGTGATCATTGGCATCGTCGGCACCATCGGCCAAGTGTCATTGACGGCGACCACATTCATGCACAATGTTCGACAAGCCCGAGAAGAGATCGTCTCCGTCAAGAAGGAACTCACTTCTCTCAAAGCAATACTAGAAACATTGGTAGAAGACTTCAAAGATCTTTCGAATCCAACCCTCCCTGGCAGCGTGGTCGAGCAGATCGTGGCCGTTGCATCGAGTTGTAGCAGAGTGGGGAACTAGATTGGCGATTGCATAAGAAACTAGGGTCAGCTTGGTATCACTTAGGCTGTGTCCGGCAAAACAGAGATAGAGAACTTGAAGGGAAAATTAGAGGTACATAAGTCGACCTTGAATGTTACGCTTGCCCTTTTTTCGATGTTAGTTCTCACTCCCGGGGTATATCGTACTAAGCCCCTCACTGACAAGCCCCACAGAATCATCTCCAAGAAGATCAAGAATAACACAGAGAAAATTCTCCAATATACCTCGACACTCAAGGGAGATACCACTCAGATTCAAACTAATACCGCTCACATACTAGCCTAGATTTCTCGACTAAAAGGACAACTTCGTCTCCCTGGAAGCAGCAATGAATCAAGCGAATACGTCCTCGAAACATATCTCAACGGCTTGAAAACCGACACTGAAACCATTATGGATGAAACAGAGTACCAAGATACTTGGTATAATTAGCACGACGACTCAGACTACGACCGATCGAATGATCAAAAGCAACCAGGAGAGTTCTTCGCAGACTTACCCAGGGAGAGTGTGGATATTGAATCAGGTCGAGAAGCTAAGCAGAAGCTTTCAATAGAAATCAAAGAGAACCAAATCCGCGCCCCAATAATTTTCACCAATACCCTTGGACACCGATTTCCATTTCCTTACCAGGCATGCAAACCTTGGGCGGTAAGTCCTCTCTCAACATAAGCTTGGGCGAAACCCGACTGCTCCAGGACATGACAGAGTTGGGAAGACAGTCATATACCGGCGTGATTAAGAACAATGATGTGGCAAAGGGTAAAAAAGGGCAAGTACAATCTGATTGGACCTAAAAATCAAGTCATTCTCCCATCGCTCTGGGAGCAATTTATCGAACCAGGGTGGGAAATCTCAATGAAGATGTGGTAAAAAGAGTTCATTAAATTAGAGCATTAAATTAGAGGATTTTGTGGGCCACAAATTTTATTCTCATTTGATGAATGTCAGAAGGGGTCGGCAGGTTACCTTACATTCCAGTTCATCTTCTTCTCATAATAAAGCGTGTTGCAGGATATGGAGAAACTAGTCCGACGGGCTTTCCTCCATGTTGAAAACATCGGACCACATGTTGATGCTGGACATTACGGCCTCATTGATCAAGAATCTGGTGAAATTATTCTGCCTCAGGTTTGGGAGGAGAATATTAGACCAGATTTGGAGCTCAATATGCCCATGTGGCCGGTGCATAAGCCTTCGGTGTGCGATTGTACACCAAAGCACCATCCCCAGTGAGTAGTAGAAGTTCAACGTCTAAACCACTTCGAGCAAACTCCTCTCGATACAAACCACCCAAGAATCAACACAATAATCAAGGGAAGCCTCAACATTGATTTGAATGAAATAGATGCTATGCTATTGAAGCGATGACGGATTGCATAGCCAGTTCAAACAAGTGGCAAAAATATTCGTTTAGAACAACCGAGAGCTTTGCTTGTATTTTGCTTGTCAGGTTATGATAAAATGTATATAGAGCATAATGAAACGATTACATTGACCCAGCGAGTAGACACGTGACCTGTGAGCCCCCATGCCGATGATCTTCTTCCATTGAGGTTTTCTATCGAAGTTTATAAAGCTGAAACACTGGAATGCTCTTCCCTCGTTAACATCTACATAACATTTATATCGATCTCCTTGAAGTACTTATATCACGTGCTTCTCACGTTTCAGTGACTTGAGCTTTCTAGTTTGAGGTTAGGTTTCGTCACAGTTGGCGACTTCAATTTTTTATGAACTCAACTTGGGTAGAAAGTTGTTTAATTCTAAGTATATTTGTCGCTTCTAAATCGAACTAGGCAGGTGACGTTCAGAGCTGTGTCGGGCACCAACATGAAAGCTTGTCAAGATGGGAAAACAATTCTTTCTTCAAGCTGCACTTTACGCTGCGTGTTGTTTGTCGAATGCAAGGCTCCTATCTTTTCGAATATCTGTTTTGGGTCTGTAATAGTCCCCTGCCGCGACAGGTGGGGTTTCCAGGCTGTTTTCGTGGCGTTGGAGCCCAGCCTCGTCTTATCTTGCAATAGTTTCTACTAAAAGATCGCCCCTTGAGATTTCTTGGAAGCGGGTTCGAAGATGCCAGACGCCGAAGTCATCAGAGTGGCCGGTTCAATTGTCGCAATCATCGATGGAACGAAAAAAGCATGCGATGTACTGAAGGATGCGAATGGTGTCCCAGAAGTAGTCCGCGAAATATCGAAACGACTCAAAAAATTGTCACGACACAAATCCGTATAGATGAAAGGGGTTCGGACGATGAACGTTATCCTCACATTGAGGCCTACAAGGGGAATGTAGAACGGCTACAAGATATATTGCAGAATATTTCCTCTCAATCGGGTGCGTTGGGGTAGGGGAAGTATGGGAAAGCCCTCGAATCGGTGTTCAAATCAGATAATGTGGTGGTTTTGATGAAAGGAATGCTGGAGGATGCCCAACTGCTAGCGAGCAAATATACAACACCGGGAACCCGCAACAGATGGATTATCTACTCCACATCAAGTAAGCTATTGCCCGGTCAAGTAAATTCCTTCCTTCGAGAACCGTCTAATTCGCCTTGAGAAAGAGAAACAGTTATGAGATTGAAAGTGCGACACGTGTAAGTCTTCGTAAGTCTTTCGTAATGATCAGTCAAGAAAGAACCAAACTGATAATTGTAGCCGTCTTGCGTTTTCTTGACTTTTCGTCATCGAAGATATCCTGGAATACCGGACGCACACCTAGGTAAGTTCTACCCAAGAAGAGAACCAATGCACGTGACCTCTTGTTCTGTGTGGAACAAAAATTGCATTAGTAGCACGAACGAGGAGAGATGGATTTTTCAACATTGCGCAGGGGGAGTATCCGCATAATAGGTTGTTTTTGGTTTTAGTTGCTGTGGGCGATACGAAGAAGTTAGTAGGGAAAAGAGAGGAGATGATGAAGACAAATGAACAAATGAGAAGGAAGACGAGTGTGTGTTCTGATAATTTCGCTATTTTTTTGTGAGTCGGAAAAAGCGTAAATTGGAATAGTATCACACGACTAGGAAAGGTACCGACTGAAGGAAAGTCCAAGACCCATATTTCCGACTGCTCTCCATGGCTATTTAAATTAGGTCCGTCTTGAGTTCCCCCCCCCCTTCCCCCTTCCCCCTCAAGAAAAGCATAATTAGAGAACAAATAATTAAACCTTAGAAACAGGACTAATTTTATCCGTCGCTTCCCCTTTTACTACCACGCTAGATATCAACTTCCGCCCCTCTTTCCCGACTTCGCTTTTCTCGCCTGACTTCCCCACCCCCAAATCACTATATCAAGTTAGCATTGAGCTTTCTTACTTCGGCCAATGAAGCTAACTCACCTCACAGATCCAGCAAACTGTAACTGAATCCCCAACTGGATATACTTCCGAAACGCAACCGCGATCGCACAACCCATCCAAGCAGCACAATACGCCACGTAACCAGTCGAGTACCAGTATATCCTCGCATTATGCACATGAAGCTCTGTATATGCAAGCAATTGAACGATAGACGTTGATGGCCCGAAAATTCTGTCACAAGTATAGCTTCGATATAAGCCAGCGAAATGGAAAATCGTCCCCACAATCAAGACAAACGCGTTCACGAGAACGAAGATGGCGTACAAAAACCGCATGGAAGTAACGAGCAAAGGAGTGTTCGTTTTTGGGGCGGAGGGAGACGGTTTGTAAATCCTTTCCACGCCATGACGAAGGACCTGGGTCATGGCGATGAGGAAGGAAAGCATGATGTAAAGGAGATGGTTGAAAGATCGACATCCCCATCCAACAGTCGGTGTTGTATACGAGATCGTGATAGCGCAGCTACCAAAGAAAGCCACACAAGCCCAACCAATAAGCTGGCCGACCATAAATTTGATATAGAACCAAAATCCGAATGCAATATCAGATGCTGGCTTGAACTCGCTATTATTTTCGGGACTGTTTTGTTGAACACCTTTCGAAAAGCGTGTCTCTACGCCGATGTCTGTGAGCCAACATTGCCATTCCCTGTTGTTGAAATAGCGGGCTCGAAGTGGTACTCGGATTCCTCGGAGGGTGAACTGCTCCTGGATCGTTGTCTTAACTACTTTGGCATTAACGCTCGCAGCGACGGAGTTTCCAACAACAACGACGAGGAGCAACCAAGAGAATAAAGCTCCATATGCAAGACTGTGGGAGGTATCATTATCACCGATCTTCTGATAGGCGTGGTAAAAAGCCGCCGCCGTGGTAACGAAATGAGTGACAACCGGGAGGAGAATACCATTCACGAATTTGATCCTCGCATCAAGCAGTGTCCCAATTCCCGCCTCTAGCGTGGTGGAAAACTTTGTCTTGTCAAAGCTCAAAATATCATCCATTCTGGGATTCTTGTCGTCGATTACTTTATCAATGGCCCCCTCGAGTGTATCGGGGTTTTGGGTCGACGAAGAGGGCCAAGAAACAAGACCGATTTTCAACCTCTTCAGGCACTCCCGAAGACTCTGCTGGGGTCCAAACACACTCCCAAGCTCGGTTCCAATCGCTCTTGGTTGTGCATCCGAGGTGAACAAGCTTTGAAGGCTCATCTTTTCAGCTGCCAGGAGGCAATTTTGCAGCTGTGTGACACTTTCAGGCGCTTCTTCCCAACCCAATGGTGCAGTTCCACCCTTCCTCGGAGGAAAAGCAGCCTCAGTCATAGATAACAAACCATTAACAACAAACTCGCTCGTAAGTTTCTCTCCCAGCTTCCTATCCATCGGCGTCTGACTCGCCATAACCGCCATTCCAAGCATATTCTTCCTGTATCCCTCGCCCTCTTTTAAACTCCACAATTTTCTTGCAACCCACGTATCCATTTTAATCTGCGCAATCCCTCCCCAAATCGCGCTCGCTGGATCCCCAAGAATGTTCACCCATTCAAGTATCTTATGCGCGATATTCGACTTCTTGGATTCCAGCTGGTTTTCTGCACTGCTGAAAAGCGTCCACAGCTTCGAGTTGACAATCTTATTCCACAATTTCTTCCATCCCTTTGCTTTGTCATCCTCTTCCTGAGCTTTATCATCCTCAACATTCTCGCCAATAGGGCAAAGTAACAATAGCGTAAGATACGGCGTGAACCATTCCGCCAGCGGCTGCAACCACTGATCCAAAGCACTTAACTGGTATCCTGGACAATTCTCTACAGCCCATGATTTTGTTGCGTTAATAGAGTCGAATGTCTGTTTGAGGGGGTTGGTTATGGAAACACCGATTGCGCAGGCTGTCCAGGGGTTTTTGTCGAGGGGCACGATGAGTTCGCGAGCGCGTCGTTGACAACATCTGCCCATATCGAGGCCTGCTTTGACGGGAGAAACGAGGCTGTTAAAGAATAGTAGGCTAATGAGTTGTTGGAATAGGTTTCGCGCTGTTTGTGACATTGTCGTTCTGCTGAAAAAACTTGGAGGAATGGATTTATTGTTTCGTTTTTCCATTCTGTTCTCTTCTCAGAAATGATGGACAGGATTTCTCAGGTTAATTATCTTCGGTCAGAAATCGCTAACAACAGATTCACAGCCTTGAGTATTTCTAATACAAGCCTGGGGCTTATCAGTGATGAGAGTCTATGTTTGGTTAGGTATCCTTATTAATTTATTCTTCAGGTCATCTCACTCAGTCAGGCGGGAAAGCCTCACTGGCACGTTGAAACCCAAAAGATCTATTGTCTTAGCTTACTCTTGCCCTCATTTCTAAGCATGAGGCTCCAACAAAATGCCTCAATATTTTATTTCAGCTCAAATACGCACAACTGATCCCATCAGCACATCTTCCGGGCGTTCCGAAACCAACCTAACCATCACTTCCACCCACAACAGCCCATAACTTGACCATCCAACAACAAATATACCATGCCAGCAATTCCAGTAACCACCAACGAGCGGAGAAGAAAACTTGGAAGGGTTACATGGATTGCAGCCTCAGGGTTGCAATAAGGATGCCATGCATATCAGCTGAAAGCGGGGCATGGGTTGAGAATTGGTCGAAAACAGAAATGTTAAGAGAATCGATACTAAGGTTGTTGGATCGGCGATCAGATAATTAGACACGGTTAAACATATGAGGGGCAAGCAAGTCATGAAGTGGATTTATGTACGAGGCTAGGAACTTTGCAACTCCGCAACCTCTACTGTTTCTTTATAATATGGAAACATAACCGCTTTTTGTTTCAACTTCACAAAAACGACAACCAGAAACATGGCAATCCACACTTCCATCACCTTTTTCATCTACCTCCTCACAACACCAACCTCCTCACAAAACATCAACTCCCCTCCCTCCACCTTAAAACTCCAACCCCGCGATCCTCCCCCAACACCTACCCTCGACCTCTCCCTCCTCCCCTCCTGCGTCCAAAAAAACTGTCTCTCCTCAACTATCTCTCCCTTACCCTGCCCTACAATCACCACATCCTGCCCTGAAAACGCTCCATCGGGAACGAAAACCTGCACCACCTACCCTCTCTCCTGCTACTGCACTCTCCCCACCCCTCTATCCTGCAGTTTTCACCCGTGTTCCTGGTTTGACTGGCAATTGGCCGAAGACCTCTACTCCAACCTCTGCCCACTCGTTCCTCCTATAAATTTCTCCACGTTACCAAAATGCGCCCGGGAGTGTGTCCAAGATAACGCATTCGATTACGGCTGTATCACCGGTGGTGCGACTTGCTTCTGTACACATGGCTCGTTGTTTGGGTGTGATGGAAAATGCAAGGGGAAAGATAAAGACAAGGTAGTGGACTGGTATATGCGGGAGTGTAAGGCGACGAAAGAGGACGCGATGAAGACGTTAGGGGATAAGGAGGTAGAGGTGGAGAAGGGGGATGGGCCGGTTCCAAAGCTTAGCGGAAGGAGGATAAGGTGGTATGAGGTAATGGCGTGCGTGGTGGCAGCGATGACTCTTGTATTGTTTGTTGTGGGGGTGGTGGCTCTTTGGGTTTTTGAGAAGGCTGTAGATGGGAGGAAAAGGAAGTAGATGGATTGTATTAAAGTTCATTGATAGCTAATTTATCTTTATATATCTCTGACATATTTCCTGAGAGAAACATATAATTATAATACAATTCTATTAACCGAGATGTTTTCGAACCATGATTTCAGATTATCTACTTAATACTTTAAATTATGCAATAGTGTCGCAAAAGCAAAGAAAAGCTTGCTTAATGATTACCGATTTTATTGTCTACGAGAAGGAAGTGAATAATATTAAACACTTCCCGTTGACTGTTCGGAAGCGAGCCACCACAACTTTCCAAAGGTCGAGCAGGGATAGATTGGTATCTCCAACCCACAATTTCCAACCTAGTACCACAAAGCTTCAATTCTTCAGCTACTTATATAGTTAATTTATCTGGGTTGTTGACTTACCTATTACAAAGAAAACTTACACTCTAGCATTCCCCTCTGAATTCCTGCGATACCTCCACGCAATTCCCAGTCCTACAATTCCAAGAACAGTAGCAACGATGCCAAAGACAATCGTTGCGAGGGCAGCTGGTGTAAGTTGTTGATTGGCGGGTATGTCTGCATGGTGTCAGATGGCTTGAAAGTGATGGCAGATGGGAATGGTACCTGATTAGTTCTGCATTTTGGTGATTGGCCGATTGGCTGAGGTGGATTTCGGGGGATGTTCAATGATTGGTTTTTAAAAGCGCAACCGGGCAAAACCAGAAGCAACTGATCCGAAAAGGGATTTTCTGGAAGCATGGAGGTAGCTGTGCCCAAGCCCAATCTGGAAAAGCTGGGAGGATATGCTGTGTAACCTCCGTGAAGTTTTACATCGACTTTCCATTCGAACTACGAACCCCTCAGAATTTCATCGCTTGCAGATAACAGAAAACTCCCGTCATTTTTCGACCTCACTTACGCATCAGAAATTTCCAGTACGAACATGACCAGCTTCAGAGACTTTTTTGGAGTCGAAGGCTTCAATAGTAGAGATTTTGCAATTCGATTGCAATTTTGGTTTCGCTAATACCAGAGATAGAAATTTCCCCTAATCCAACTACATCTAATGGTGCCGAACAGATGGAGAATGCATCTCAATTCCATTACGCCGGAACATTAACATTGGCCAACGAACAATCACTGTCCTAGGATACCTAACTTTCATCGAGACCTCTTTCTTCACTGGACTCGGGAATGGCTCCAATTCCCACCTAGGATCTCGAGATGAATCACACACATCAAGGCCTCCCTGAAAACCATTTCCCCGATTTTCAAGATCAAAGCTTCCCGCAGGATGTCCTTTCTTTTTCCGACAACGTTGCAGACTTTCATACCCTACCTCAAGCAAAACTTCCCTCCGACGAAACCCTTTCCTCAGTCACGATTTTCTACGAAGACAATTATGGTTTGGGTTCGGGGTTCTCAGCAATGCAACAACCTTCATCGA
Source organism: Hymenoscyphus fructigenus (assembly GCA_001414455.1). Lineage (NCBI taxonomy): Eukaryota > Fungi > Ascomycota > Leotiomycetes > Helotiales > Helotiaceae > Hymenoscyphus > Hymenoscyphus fructigenus. The sequence goes on along the minus strand of LKUV01000022.1, from coordinate 68,087 downwards.
CCTTGGATTTTGGGGCTCAGATGAAACTGGAAATGCAAGCCTTGCCACCAGAGCTCACTTTCTAGACGCATTCGTGCGTAGATTTTCCCTCCGGCGGCGGCAGTTTAATGGACCTAGATATTTCTAATGTCACTCCATCATTATCTTCGACTTCTCAAATCAATCCGCCTCAGAATCCAACATACTTGTTTGACGACCAGACCGTGCTTGATCAGGGGAGTCTTCTTCAAACCAGACTTGGGCGCCGATACGATATTTATCGAAAATATCGCGATATATATCGCCGATTATTATCGTCAAAAAATTTACGATTATCGATAAATATCGGGTTTTTGGGGCCAGTGCTCTATAGTACTAAATAAATATCACATGACTTGGATTTATTATTTAAATTTTACTTTCTGAAATCAAGAGTAACTTTATTCTTCTTTGATTTTATAGATTATTCATAAAATCATAGAAGCAATCTATTAAACGTATAAATCCCAGTAATTTATAGCAGAAAACATGTGAATTTACTGTAAAAGTAAAGGCTAGGCATTTCATTGGCTCTCGGCCGGATTAACTAATTCCTGACGATAATCGTTATATTATCGGTTACCCTTAGAAATCCAATGAATATCGGGTAACTTCAACCCGATACGATTATTATCTTAGACCCTCCCACCCCATCGATAATAGCGGTGTCCAAGTCTGCTTCAAACCCCAGAAGCCGGGACATGTCAGAACCCATGTAACTTTGATATCGTGAGGATGAACGGCGATGACCTCGACCGGCAAATAACAACGCTGCCAACAAAACACAATGAAATTTGGAACAGTGGTACGACTTTAGTCTTGGACACTCAAGAACCATGTTTAGACCGGCCGGCAGAACTTGGTGAAAGAGCACTTCCAATAGAGACTCCTCGGCCAAAGAGAACTTGGGTAAGTCTACTGATCTTATACTCTGTGTACTCTAACATACGTTGATGCGGAAGCAGCAAAATACTTGGAGTTCAGCATCAAACTCACTTTTCTTACCTAACCGAACTCGTCAAATTAAGACACCTTGCAAAGGTCCCTCTGGTAAAACATCCAAACGCAAGGGCTTAAAGGTTATTCTGCAGAGGGAAACAAAAATGTCTGGTGGCAGCGGTGGACTCCAGATAAAGTTTGCAATTCCCAGTCAGCGCCCGGTTCGATCTCAACTTCTTCCAGAAGAGAAAAAACCCATACGTGAAATCAGAAAAATAGGCGCTTATCTCCCTTATTCATGTAATAATAAGAGAGTGTGTCACTTTTATTCTAGCAAGAGGATTCTATTAACATTTTACAGTGTGATACGGTTCGACCTTGTCCCCGATGTTCAACAAAGTATCATAACTAGAAATGGCAACCATGTGCGTTTAGGGATATCACCTCGATACCTATTGAATTTGGTAAGTTAAAATTGATCGCAGCGGAGTATGTTTTTAACCTTTTACAGGGGTAAGTGACGTGGAAAGGTTTGAGGCAATGTTTCCGTCGAACCAATCTGGTGTGAAGTCAGACAACTTTAGGCATCTCATCTCAAGTTCTAAAATTTCGACGAGTCATCTCTGGCCTTTTCTACAATCAGCCAAATGAAGATCCTCCAATTCTCGTTTCGGAGCTGGATTATCTTGGGGCAGCCACTTTGCATTCGACGCTTCAAAGGATGTCCGAAGAATTTGTATTGGAGAATATACCTCAAACCAAAATTTTTGAAATGCTAGTAGTTTTTAGGGGGCGCTTTATAAACAGCAATTTTGATGAGGTAAATAATCGTGCCTGTCATTCTTGGTCCTTTGCTTATCAACAAAACCTGGTTTCTCCTAGTAAGGCTATCATTGTTATATATATAGCGATGCAACGTGTTGGCGAGGGGATTGGAAGGCTTAAAATATTTTCCGAATCTTCCAGATTCATTTCGTCGGTATTTTGTAAAATGTTGGGTGGAATTAAAGGCGTCGCTCACTCTTTTTCTGGGAGACTATCTCGGAAAATACCTGATTGCAACAACATCTTTTCCGAGCAGAAGGAAGCAGACATTTCCTGGCATTGCACTTTCTTTTCTTCTTACCTTTGCCGCATGGGACACGCTTATTAACATGAATTATAAAACTAGCCCGGTAAGCTTGCGACTTTCTTGTTACTCCGCGTTTTGCTGTGAACCTATATCTAACCTAAATAAGATACAAGTTTTACCTGAACCATTAGTTTCTATAGCTCGAGAGCTCTTGGGTGACTTTTATTGTACAGCGCGGAGGACTCGCTCCATTAATTGCTACACCTATTGATAATCTTTATCAGGGAATGGAATTGGAGTCTTACATGATAGTTTTGTATTGTTGCCACGAATTGTTAGGTACTCTTCTTAAGGGTAAGTTACAAAAATGCTTGAAAAGTAAAATATGTATTAACGTAGTGAGAAGATAAATCAGTATTGTGGCATTACTCTCTGGTAACTTCTCTTTTAACTACCCTAGATCTCCAATCTCATAGCCGAAACGATCTTCTAGCTACTCAAGATTGGACTTTGTTTTCTCAACAATGGTACGGGGATCCAAAAATTGCTCTTTACGAGTGTTTGCACTTCGGTCGTTGTCAATGAGTTGCTTGCATTATAAGCACCGGTTCGAAAGACCGAAATAGCCAAAAAATTTCGCCATAATAAAATGTCAGCCGAGTCCAATAACGTGGTTTACCACCTCGCGACGCATATCACCTCGCGACGCACTTTTTTATACTTTATCACTTTAAATTCATGTTATTCAACCATAACATATTAAATTAATTAAAACTACTCAGTATCTAATGAAATAAATGTTTCTACAACTTCCTGACAAGTTCGCGCATTATGACCGGTTTTACTACAAGTACCACAGCGTTGTATAGTCGGCTGCCCCTCATTTTGTCCACTCCCTCTAGAGCGCCTATCGCGTTGAATCTGCGCGTCAGCCTCTTCCTGGGCCAAAATATCATGTGCATCCTCAATAGTCAGTGTACCCCCTTGACGAATGTGACTTTTTTTGGCCCTGCGCCGCTTGCTTAATGCCTCATTGGCAGTTCGAAGAGTACAGACCTCAGCGAGTAAAAGAGTATTCTAATGTACTAAGAGCTCTGTCCCCTTTGCTAACGAAGCAACTGTACTAAATATCTGTGTTGGCGAGCTTCCTTGATGAAGAGCGATGTGATTTTTAACTAAAGTCGTTTGCGAAAGAGCTTCAATTGGGTTCTAAGGCGTTTGTGATATCCAAGGGTCAGCGTCGGCCGAGGGGGGACTAGTAGGTAGAGGAGTTCGTAACTTAATATCTAACTTTAATAACACTGCCTGAGGATTAAAAGGAACTAGACTAGCTCCACGGAATCCAGCTCGTGCATTTTGGACAGTCATTAACTGTGGGTAGGCTGCTTCAAAAGCAATAAGAAACTCGATCTTGGTGATGTAATGAATATAAGCTTTTATGAACCCTTTGATTTGCTGGCTGTGTATTTACTTTAAAACACTCAAACACCCAACATTGAGTAGTTTAGTTAAATGAGAGGAATGTAGAGGTAATCCAAGAGTTAAAATATTGTGAGTTTTGCAATACTCTTGGAATGTGATCGATTCATGACTCTCATGGCTGTCTAAAACCAGCATTCGATATGTACCCTTTGCCCTAGCAGCAGTGTGTTTGTCAAAGTGTTTTATCTATTCTAAAGCTGTCTTATTATCTGTCCATCCATTTTTTGTAGGTTTAATAATCTAGTCGTGAGGGAGGCTAGTTTCAGAGTACTAGTTTACAAGGTAATAGGTGCCTTTAACAATTAGAAAAGGAGGAATATTGCTCCCTTTGCCATTGATACATGTAATCGCTGTCGCCCATTCTCTATTGCCTAGTTGTACTCCTTTAGCTCTGCCACGTCGATTAGCACACGTAACAACTATTCCAGGGCAAATCTGGCCCATTATAAAGCTAGTCTCGTCGAAGTTATAAAAATCACTATCCACAACACTATATTTCATCCATATATTCTCTACTAGTCAAAACTAATCAGCTCAGGATCCTTGCATAAAGCCCTTTGGTAGTTGTAAACACGATTAAAACACGTCTTTAAATCATTCCGTTGCTTTATAAATTGATATACCCAGTTCTTTCTGACGTGTTCTGCTCAGTGATTTTCAAGGAGGTGATTTGCTATATCTTCTAAATTAGCTAGCTAGGGAGAAAACCCTCGAGAATCTTGATCAAGTATATGATTGACAATCACTTCCTCTTCTAATTTAGTCAACTTATGACTTACTGGTTAATAATCGCTATAGGATAGTTGGCCAGTCATCCAAGCACGTAGTATAGGTTCAGGAACATTGTAGATTTTAGCAGCCTTCCAACGACTCAGTTTTTCCGAGGATCAAATAGCTTCGATAGCTAAAGTGATTCGTGCTTCGTTGGTTTGATTTTGCATTATTAATTATCAAGAAAACACATGTTAGAGTAGTGGGGTAGTAAACCCGGTAAGAGTACGTCGCGAGGTGATATGCGTCGCGAGGTGGTAAACCACGTTATACAAGATCGCATCTTGGAAACCTTCCCTCTAACGCAGAAACGCCAATTTTGAAATGATTTTGTAGCATCTCGCTGAAGACGAACTGTACTACTTTTACTTGATGATCCGATCCATCCAATGAACTGCGTTCTGCCGATATATCGGAACATCATATTTTCTGACAATATTCACTGGTTTCTCCGAAGACATCGTATAGTTCAGTTTCAGTAATTAATCTCATATTTCGTAAATCGGTTTCAATCTAAGTGACTCAAAGAGATCCCGGGTTGATTAAACGTGTTTTGGTGTCATTGGGGAATAAGGATCAAAATAGTATGGTTTTGGGTTGACTATAAATATCTATTCGCATGGAAAACGAGCGTAGGTAGTAGCTCGACAAGGCGAGCATCGATTCGCCAAAGAAAACAGCCTGATGCCACTTCGGATAGAGCAATCGTGGAAGTGTTTTGTACTTCGTATCTTACCGAAAACTTCCACGTGCACAAATTATTCAGGTGAAGCTTGGATAGAATCCAAAATAGAGTTACCCTCGCTCCTCACGAATGCATTTCCGCTTCGAGATGTTCATTGTTTGCCCCCTGCAACTTTCCGAGTTTTCAAGAGCCGGGTCATCCATTACCCCGCGCCAACGGAGCACAACATGATTTCAGCAGCATCGCCGCATCACGCAAGTGTGCTATTGCGTTGCAAATTTCTTGCGCGCTCATGATCGTTTGGTTGGTTGAGTTTAGCGGAGAAAGATTTGGATACCGGATAGGCCCATTGATTGCGAAGGGAAGGACAGCAATAAGCTTATAATTTTGAGCTGGAAAATTAGGTGGATTTGATGATTGATGATAGGGAAGTTCCCACGCACTTGACCGACTCCTCCCTGGCTGTTATCCCATGTTTTGAAACTCGAGCGGCCATGCCATGTCTATTTTGAAATAACCCTTGCCATCGAATGTGCGATTTTCCCCATGATCCTCTTGGAGTATGGACTCATCGAAATGAAGCTTTCAATAGGTCCGTATAAAATTTCGGAAGAAGTTATAAAAGCCGTTGAATTGTCTTGAATTTTCGAATCATATTTCCTTGTTTTCTGGATTGCAAATCTGCAAACCCCAGGTCTCTACGTACACCTCATCTCAATTAATTTCCCCATCAGGATGTGGCTGGTGAGGCATCTAGGTCACCTGATTGGCCTTCCAGGCTGTGGCTAGTGGAGGCTTGGAGAGGGGTATTTTTAGCGATTGCAACCAATCTAGCTTTTTTCTGAAGCCTCGTCTTGACCTGAACAAGACAACACCAAGACTTTGACATTCAGCCCCGAAACCACGGGAAATAAATGCAAAGCGTCGGCACCTCCATAGTATAGGCCTTGTCATCGTCTCGGAGATCACGGGACTTGGGACCGCGAAATCAAACTCCTAAAGACAAGAAATTGAGGCGTAGAATAAACTTCACAACTGGTTTCAGCCGAAATTGTACGGACAGACGCCGCAGGGACGGTGCTGCCGTAGCCCCTTGGCTATAATTTGACAGTTCACCACACAAATTTCAGACAATCTGCGCTATTTTTGTTCTTTTCTTCTTGCAATTCTGCGTCCGTAATTGTGCGATTCAAAGTTGCGGCGCAAGTGCGCTCGCTAGTTACAAATGCAGTGCGCCGGCTGCGGTATTGATTTTCATATCTCGAGTCATTAGTTCAGTGTACAACGAGTAACAATTCAGCACGTAAATGAGAGTTTCATAGGGCAAATTCCAACCTATTATTACTTTTTCTACGAACTAAATTGAACAGCCTCAAGTTTATTTCATTGAGTCTGGCCAATGACTTTCTCCCAACACTAACATCTCATGTCAAAAACCAACATGCGCCTCATGCTCAGAGTGATCAAGTCGGACGGTTGTGTGGCTTACGGGACCTGCATCCCCTTGGTGTTCCCTGCCATGCTTCATTTCCCCCTGCAGAAACGGGGAAGTCTCCAACCAACCCCAAGCCCTCCCCAAAAAATGGTCCTCCACTCACTTCCCCTCGGTGCTCCTCTTCATCTGCAGAGCGCTCCACAACACCAGATTGCCCCTGACAGAATCCTTAAATTGAGATTTATTGGATATAGAACCGACCTGAGGCCTGCAGATGGTCGAGATTAAGCCTATTTGAGACTAATGAGGTGATCAGGCTTCCTCGATCCCGTGTATCATGCATAACCCTTTAAAGTCCTGCGCCCTCCCACAGCCTGCTCTACTGTTCCTCTGCTTCCACCGCTCACGAACTTCATATATACCCTCTTTTGTATCTTTGATACTGTCCATTCATTCAATAATTTCAACCACCCAATACATAATCAACATGCGCTTCTCATCAGCCATTGTCGCGGTCGTCGCGTTCGCTACATCTGCCCTAGCACAAGAGGCAACCGCTGGCTTTGATCCTATCACTGCCCCAACCTCAGATCAGTTCATCTCAGCAGGATCAGTCTTTGATATCACCTGGACTCCATCAGGCGCTTCCAGCGATGCAACTGTGTCCATCACTCTCATGCAAGGAGAGGGACCATCAACACTGCAACTCGCTGATACTGTTGCCGGTATGTTTATTTCTCGCAAGTAAAACCTTGAATTTATGCTAATTGATTCAAAGCTGGTATCCCAAACACCCAAGGAAAATACTCTTGGACTGTCCCGGCTTCAAACTTCAAGACATATGGCTTCAAGTTGACCCTGGACAGCGCACCAACAACCTTCCAATACTCCAACCCATTCCACATCATCGCCTCCACCTCATCCTCTGTTGCCTCCTCATCCGTGGCTTCAAGCACCAGCAGCAGCGCCGAGTCATCTGTAACCGCAAAGACCGTTGTTTCTTCTAGCTCCGCAAACATCACAGTTGCAAGCATCACCAGCTCTGCGCTTAACACCACCAGCATCCTCTCAACAGCTGCTCCAACTATCCTCCCAGCTTCCGTCAATGCCACCAGCGCATCAGTCCCATACGGAAACACCACCGCAAGCGCAACCGGTGCCAGCACTGTTCTCACTGTCGTCACCCCAACCCCAACCAAGGCCGCTGGTTCCTCAGCAGCATCAAGTGCAGCCGCCGCAGCTACTTCAGCCAAATCTGGAGCCGTCGCAAAGGTCGCAACCGGAAGCTTCGCCTTGATCGGTGGTGTCCTCATGGCTTTCGCTTTGTAAATTTAGCAAGCAATTGCGCGATATGTCAGTGGTAATGAAATGGGATCTCTAAATAGAGGGGGGTACATCGAATAATGCATGCCGGCGTTTATCAAAAACTCAGGGCGCGAGCGAGAGAATTTAAAATACCCGGGGAATACCATGATTTTCTTTTATGCTTCTCTTGTTTTCTAGCGAATCATCCCCCGGATAGGGAAATCATCTACCATCAGTCTTGGGGGTTAATGTGTATAGTGAACAATGTTATAAATATTTTATCTATATAAACGTTTGGCTGCAATTGTTTCGCGTTTTTGCTTGCTTTCGTGATTTCATTTTCCTCTTGTCTTTTCGTTTTGCTTCGAAATTCGACGCTGCATAAGACCTTCATCTTGCGAAACATATTTCAGGTAACATGAGCAAATCGAGCGGGTATTTCGAGGTTTTTGTGGTGGGGAATCTGATTATCAAAAGTTGAGCTTCCTCAAATTACAAGTCGCCATTTGTGAAGGGTAATCATTTATCCCCAGGGTTTCTAAAGCAAGAGATTTCTCAAGCTTCAAATCAATCATCACATTTACTGTCGGCTCTCATCTCACTGCCGAGATAAAGTTCTCACAGTCGCTCGATTTCCCCACACGATGATTCTGTCGTAAGCACTGGCGTCAATCCCTCGTGTCTGATACCCGAATCGCGATGACGATCGATCGATGGTATTCAGCTCCATCATTACGAGGGCGGCTTTGTTAGTGGATGAAGTGTATTTATTAAAAATGATTGCGTCTATGCGGGGTTGAATTCCTAGGATGGGAATTGAAGTTTTATTGGCGGGGAGTAGGAATTCTCTTGCCCGATGCTTCTCATTTTGCTTATTTTCTGCCTCGGGGGTTGTACTATTTCTTTCCTATCGTAGCAGTACGGTTTTCTTGCTTGGACTACCTGATTTCTTGAAATCATAGGAATAATTTCCCTATTTTCTCAACTCATCCTGGTTCTTCCAGGGACTTGAAATGGAAGTGTTAAAACCTGCCAACTCCACAGTGTTCCATTTCTAGTCGCCCGAGGAGAGGACTCACGGAATTTCACCCCGAAAGCGATTTCATTATCTTTTTGTCAGTTGAACAGAACCAAAAACACTCTGCATTCTTTAGAATGCTACTTTTTCAGTGATTAAATATGCCCAAGTTCGATTATTCCAGATCAAAATGCTAGGCCGTGCAAGTTTCGCTCGTCTTGAGATTAGATACAAGGTCCTCTCTCAGAACACTGGAAATTGCAAGGGGGCAAAACTCAACAGCTTTTATAAGAAGCGTTGGGCGAGAGTCGCGATCGGCATGAGATCTCAAGATGCGGAGGTGTTGTTCATGGTTGTGGATACCCAGTGCACAAGAGGCTCAACAATTTGAAACCCTTATCCTTTCACAAGAACAGATTCAAAAATGAATAGTTAACCTTCCAATGAAGCCCCCTCCCATTTCGTTTTCAGTTCGTATCTTTTGCTGTCGTTTATTCTATTGCCCTTGAAAGATCTCCTTTGATCTAAGTTTTCTAGGTCTTGTACACGATTCAATGCTGCTTGAGGTTTTTGAGCAGAGTATCATAGCAAGAATTTGATGGGCTAACTCAGATCCTTAGAGTTTTCAACTGAACGTCCCCCATAGAATTTCTCCGCGTTGTTTTGCCAGTTTAGGTTGGTGAGTGAGCAATGGTGGTGATGTTTTTATACTTGAGAATGGGGGAGACAACTTGGGTTGTTTTTCGACCTTCGAAATGATAGCTCAAGGGAAAAGTGGCAGTCAGAGTTTAACGTGGATCTGCTGCCGAGCTCCCAAAATGGAACCACTACATTATGCGACTCGCGCAAATTCCAGGTAGTTTAACTACTTAAATTATTGGGATATGCAATCTAGATTTAGAAGCATCACATGTTCAAAATTCTCTCTTAGAATTAAGGAAGCTTGACTAGCCACCCTAATTTTGCTATAGAATTTCTGTTCTGAGATAGTGTCAAAATCGCCATCTCTCCATCACTTAAGACATATTGCGGTATCTCCCTTGTTACTTAAAAATGCACAAACACCCAAGAAAAACATATTTATGGTCTTCCTCGAATTCTATACAGAACAATCTCATACCCAAAACCGTGGAAAACCCTCCATTGAGAAATTGAAAAAGTTATTGCGGAAATTATTTTACATATATATTTTCCTTTTTGGCATAATCTGTGGACGGACAACTTCTTGCTGTCGATTGCTTTTGGTTCATTCCTATCTGATGAGCCATAACAGTGCTCGAGTATTTGTAATCATACTTTAATAGAGCACCAGGCTTAGATTGAGCTTTATATCGCAGTGCAAGGGCTCAAAGTTGAGATAGGCATCGTCAAGGTATCTAGTAACCGACTCGATGCTACCGAAATATGCAACCTTGTTCGTGACTGCTACCTGTTCGATTGTGTGCCAAAGACGGCAAGATGGAAGGCAAAAATCGAGGTGTTTCATTGCACTGACAAGCTTAGGCATTTAATCTCTGGTGGCTTGCACAGAGACGGCAGAACTTGACGCGGCATAGGTTAGTCGTCTGTTTCAGTGTAGCTTAGTCTCTCGCTCGAGAGATAACAATTACTCAAATTCGGTCACCTGGGCTATGTGGTGAGAGGGTTTGGTAAAGGCAAAGTCCTTTCTTGATGAAAGCCAAAGGCTTTTCTCGCTTACTTTTCAATGAGGTACTTGGATACCAAAGTTATCTTGGAAAAGATAGGCTTCTCCTTGAACTACAGAGTATACAAATTGTATGGCTCTTTACAAAAATCTTTAAGTGGCCAAATCTACCAATAAAAAACAGGGTTACTGAAAATATTACAGGGAAAGCTGTCAGAAAGTCCGAAATTTGTAATTGGCGAGTTTTACTCCGCCGACAATCAGTCGATTATTGAAGTGTACAGTCAGGGTCGGCTTCTAACCGACACTTTGACAAAAACCGCGAAAAGTCGCGTCTCACCATTCCTACCTTCCTACAACAACACCACAATATGCCACCAGAACGTACTCCTATGGGAGCCATATCGGCGAACCATGTTCCCAAGAAGCAATTAAACCCTTACGATAGAGGGAAAATAGTAGGGATGTCAATTAGCGGCATGTCGAATACCGCGATCGCCGACCGCCTAAAACTCAGCCACACCACCGTTGTAGACACCATCGCAGCTGACCAATTGCACAACGACGGAGTCAATTTAAAGAGCACCGCCCAGAAGAAGTCATATACGGGTACAGATGAACGACATATCCTACGCTACGTACGCCTCAACCCTAAGTGCACTCACACAGACGTGATAAGGGACTGCGTCCTCGATTGCTCGCGGACAACCCTTAAGAAAATTCTCAAGGACAATGGCATCACCAATTAGCGCGCACGACGTCGGCCCTTTCTTACAGCAGCAAACGCAGCCAAACGCCTTGCCTGTTGCCTAAAAATAGAGGCAGGAACTTGGAGGAATGAGGCATGTATATATGGAGCGACGAGTGCTTTGTTAAGCAGGGGAAAGGCAAAAGAGACGAGTAGGTGTTTAGGTCTTTACAGCAGAATAAGTGGGCATAAGACATGGTTCAAACCTACGATTGTAAGAAGAATATGAAGGTTATGGTCTAGGGATGCTTTTGGGATAACGGACAGACCAATCTCTATATTATGGACCGTGATTTCGGGTCTAAGAAGCATGGGTATAGCGCGGAGAGCTACCTCGAGGTCCTTAACGCTGAAGTCGCACCTACGTACGAAACCCTAGATCCTGGGTACTTGTTTATGGAAGATAACGCCTCTATTCACACTGCGCGAAAGGTTAGGGCATGGTTTACAGAGCGTGGGATTGAATTAGTAATTAATTGGCCTCCATACTCCCCTGACCTGAACCCAATCGAGCATATCTGGTGGGAGCTTAAGAAGAGGGTCTTTGAGATGTTTCCTGAGATAGCTGCGGATAAATCAATAAGTGAGAATTCAAGGCAGAGGCTTGAAAGTGCTCTACAAGCAGCGTGGGATACTATAGATAAGGAGAACTTCGACGTTTTATATAAGAGTATGCCTAATCGAATTGAGGCCTGTATCGAGGCAGGTGGCTGGCATACAAAATACTAGGATTTAGGCTACTTTTTTCCAAATTTCCCAAGAGTACAAATTGAAGCCCTATTTCCTGTGTACAAATGCATCTAGTTACTCTATGAATCCCTTATAAACTGGTGTTGTAGTATATAAAAGCGCGGTTGAGACTTTGATGGGGTGCGGGGTAAAAAAAAAAACGTCGGTTACAAGTTGAATAGTACTGTATACCTGCCTCATTAATATTACCTTTGAATAGGAAATCCAGGGCTTGAGTATTAACTAGGTAATATATTGCTTACATCACACTGCATATATGTACTCGGTCAATGAGCAGAAATGAGGGGAATGCTTCTAGGTATGCATATTTGCTCCGGACTTGAGAAGATATGAGTAAGATTGCGCTCAATTCAGGTGCTCAACTCATTAAAAATGACGAGAAATAAGTTATATACGTATTAAGTTTGAGAATCCAGTGCCAAAATGATATAAGTACCTCCGTAAGTGAAAAGACATCTGTAGGCACCCTGCTCCGGGGATAAACCGGATGTAACCAGCCCCATGTCAACAAAGTCAAGAGGCACAGTGCATTAGCTCCCACGATCAATTGATTGGCAACGGCGTGATTTAATTAGGATTTTGCATCTAACAGCAATCTCATAATATCACTAGGAGTTACGGAGTTATAACTTCGCTCCGTAAATCCAGGTACACAACACACGGAACTACGCGTGGAACCCGTGGACATTGTAGGTAAGCTTCCACAGTAACAAATACGAATTGGATGCTGTAAGTAGCTTAGATCGTAGTTCATTCGGAGCCCCATCTTGGTTACCAAGACTTCTAATGCACGTTTAATTTGTTCCTCCAGAATCTGACATAAATGACGCAGGAAATACCTTCTCACTTCTGCATGGTGTACGACAGGAGTGATCAATGAAAAAAGAGTATAAGAGTTCCTCTCACGCACCATCATGTCCATCACCCCAAGTCATCAAGGAGCTCAGGAAGGAACGCATTCATTAACTTCACGATGTATACCCTCCTTCTCCTCGTCCCGGCCTTCCTCCTGAAAACAACACATGGATATTCCACCTCACCAAACAACACAGCTCCATTCTGCGGTCACATCCCGTACCCTTCAATTCCAGGGAAAGAGATTCTCTCTATCACAACTCAAGAATACCACAACTACTCAGTAGGCCCTGACGAATTCGCGCCCTTATATCGCGGTACGTCGAACATCTACGTTTGCGAGGTAAACGTAACCCTCACACACCCCGGTGTAAACGATACCGTTCTAGTCCAAGTTTGGCTTCCCCTCCCTGAGCAAGAAAAAGTTTACAACTCCCGTTTCGTTGCCCTAGGTGGTGGTGGCTTGGCAGCAGGTGTCCACGGCGAAGGCCTTGCAAAACTCTCAATCCAAGGTTTCGCAACCGCATCAACAAATGGAGGAATTCCCGGAACATCAGGGAGTGCAGATTCCTGGGGTATCTTACCAAATGGGAAGCCCAATATCGAACTTCTCAAGAACTTAGCAACGAGATCACCGCACGACGTAGTAACTATCGGAAAAGCAGTGACGGAAAGCTATTATGGCTCCAAACCACAATTTGTGTACTGGAACGGGTGCTCGACGGGGGGAAGACAGGGGATGGAAGCCGCGCAAAGATACCCAGAAGAGTTTGATGGGATTCTGGCCGGTGCGCCGGGGATAAATTGGAACGAGCTTCAGCCAGAGATGTTTTGGCCTCAAGCTGTGATGCAGGAGCTTGGTGTGTTCCCTTCAAATTGCGAAATCATTGCGGTTGTTGACGCGGGGATCACGGTGTGTGATGAAGCGGATGGGGTGAAGGATGGTGTTATTTCTGATTTGGAAGCTTGTGAGTTCAAGGCTGCGGATGTGGTGGGGACGACTATTCAGTGTGATGGGATAGATGTTGTGATTTCTGAGGACGTGACGAAGGTGGTCCAGAAGATCTGGGATGGTCCAGTGACACCAGAAGGAAAGCAGACCTGGTATGGATATACTATTGGTACACCACTGCAGTATACCACGAACACCACGATCGTGGATGGAAAACGTGTTGGAGCAGGCATTGCGGTCAGCACGACCTGGATCTTGAATTTCCTAAAGAAAGATCTTTCCTTCGACCTCTCCACCATCAAAATCCCAGAATACGCAGAACTGGCAGCTCAATCCATTCGCGAGTACCGCAACATTATTGAGTCTTCCGATCCCGATTTATCTTCTCTCAAAGAGACTGGAGCGAAATTACTTGTCTGGCACGGAGAAGCAGATCAACTTATCGTACACAAGGGAACCCTGGATTACCGCCAAAAAGTCGATGCCGGAATGGGTGGAACATCAGAAGTGGATGAGTTTTTTCGTCTATTTTTTGCTCCTGGAGTTGATCATTGCGCATCGGGATCTACCCCAGGTGCGCCGCCCAAGGATGCGTTTGGGGCTTTGAGATCTTGGGTTGAAAATGGGACGGCCCCTGAGATGTTGCCAGCAGAAGCTTATTACTTTGCTCCGGATCAGTTCACCAGGAAATTGTGTTTGTATCCGGGGGTGGCGAAGTATAATGGTTCTGGGAATCCTACTTCTTTGGAGAGTTTTGATTGTGTGGCAGCTTGATTCTTAAGAGGCTCTGAGTTGGGATCTGTTAGAATCAGTGCTTCGAGGGATAAAAATATATATAAGAACTCATCTCTTTGGCTTGCCACTAGAAAATATTGAGTGCAATGATGAAACCTGCTCCGAAATCGCCAGTTGATAATTTGTGAGAAGAAATCACCCAAGAAGCTTTGCGACCTAGCTATCTAGAATGCGGGAAGGTCTCCGATAAACCTCCAATAACGGCGAAAGATATGCTTTTTCTTTTGAACTTTCGTTTCATCATATTTGAAAAACAGGAGAAGTCTCAAACTATGGAAAAGGTGTTGGGAGACCAAGGGTTTTCATTAAGCGAGGAACAAACAACTGAAGCAAACAAACACACACATTACCTTTTCTTCATTTCACATACTTGCACATAACAGCTTCAAGTATAGTTCGGGTCAAATTGGTGTCGCCAGAAATGGAGTGTACATGTGATTTTCAATAGGGTTAAATGCAAGGTGCTTAATAAGTTCCCCACGCGACCAATGAAGCAACAGAATCATACCAATCGGTACACGAAATCCCGATACACATGATGTTGCCAAGCTGTAAGGCTCAATATTTTCAGTCAGCTTGCTCCGTTCCTTGAGCCACTTATGACTTCGTTACCAATTGAAAGGGTTTGCTATATGCGAGCAGCAATATTCCCGATACAGAAGTATTGGATACTTTCTTTTTTCTCGACCGCATAAGGCTGAAATTAGCTTGATGAATGACTTAAGGTTGCATTTTAACGTGTTTCCCCGAAACTACTGCATGCATACTGTACCTATGCAGCCTGCAGGAACACTTAATCCATGTTGATAGTAGTATTGCAAATATTTAGAGGGGTAACCCGCTGACGACATTGCCATAAATCTGAAGAGGCTATCTTGGATATAAAATGTGGTTTCATCCCCTCAAAAAAGACAAACCAAAGGCAAAATGATTTTCTCAAATCTCGTCCGCCTTTCCTTTGTCCTCACAGTTCTGGGAGCACAACCACCAAAACCACCCCAACTCCCACCCCCAACTGGCCCCTACAAAACTGGTGTCATCCATGTCCCTCTCACAGATTATTCCCGCCACGACCTCTTCGCACCCAATTCCTTTCGAAAATTGATGGTCTCAATCTATTACCCAACCCACCAAGCCTCAACCAACCAAGGTCCCTATCTGCCAGCGATCATTTCCTCCCTCTTCGAAGCTCAATACCCCCTCCCAAATGGAACCCTCCATACCATCCTCGCAAACGCAAAGGTCAATGCAGCACCGATTATCCTCCCGAACCCACGAAGATTTCTATTCTCGCATGGCGGAGGACTCTCTCGATTGATACACACGGTTTTACTCGAGGAACTGGCAAGTCATGGATACACAGCGATATCAGTAGACCACCCCTACGATGCTGCGGCAGTCGAATTCCCCGATGGTTCTGTAATATACAGGGACTCTTCGCCATTTACGGTCGATTTGCTAGATAAATGGTATCTCCAACGAGTTCTCGACATCCAGTTTATCAACTCCCTAACCGCAAACCTCTCTCTCCTCTTTCCCAATCCGCAACCAGTTCAAAAAGCGGTTCTAGGAGGCCACTCGTTTGGAGGTGCAGCAGTAGCAGGCGCCTTGATCGCTCAAAAGAATACATATCTTGGGGGATGGAACTTCGACGGCGCATTCTGGAATACCTCCATTTCGGGCGATGTGAAAAAGCCATTTTTTATCATGGGAGGACCTGTACGAATTCCGGAGGGAGATACGAGTTGGGATAGTTTTCAAGCAGCACAAACGGGTTGGGAGAGGGAGGCTATTCTTAATGGGACACAACATTGGGCTTTTACGGATTTTCTTGCTGCTGTGGAGATTCTTGGACTCAATAGATCTAGTCCGGAGATTGAGGCTTTTGTTGGTATTATTTCTGCCACGAGGGCTGTGGAAATACAGAGGAGCTATGTTAAGGATTTCTTGGATTGGCTTTTTGGAAGGGGAGGGGGAGGTTTAGTTGAGGGACCTAGTGTGAGGTTCCCGGAGGTGGAGTTTATTCCTCCGCTCTGAAGAGTCTGTAGACAGGGAAGGAGCGAGGATGATGTGCTAAACATGGATCTTTGATACGAATGATGTAGAATTAAAGAGGAAGGAGCAATGATGCTATGTACAAACCAGGATTGCTGCTTCATTGTAGGTAGAACACTAAGCATAAGAGGAAAGAGCCACTGATGACCCTTGGTCGCCCTTGCCCAAATGGTATGGCTTGTACATCTTTGGTAGCATCTAAATCATTCCCATCAAGTTCCAGGTTTGACTGTACTTATCTAAATGTTCGCTTCTTCCAGCCAAAACAGCGGCAAATGACCTTCTCAAATATTCTGCCAAGGTAGCATTGGAGTAGCTAGCAGGCTTAAGAGTACATCATAAGAGGTAGCCTCAATAGAATAAGAACGGAAAGAGCGATGATGGTGCGTAAGTATAGCCTTGAAGCAACGATGATATATTTTTAGCTTGGATTGAGGAAGGCTTGATATAGCTATTCACAAATTGAGATCGCTCCTTCCCCAATATTTCCGGGGGTCAGTAGGGGTTGAAATTGGTATTCCGCAAAAACAATTTCCAAATTATAGCCAGCACGAATTATTGAAGGAAGGAGCCGTGAAGTTGTTGTTTGCAAACTAGATCGCTCTTGCCTTCATTTACCGACAGTGGGTTTGACTGCTATCTTTGTACATGGGTATCCTTCCTTGGCTGCCCTATTAAGCCTACTCGCTCTTGCCAAACCAAGAAAACTCGAGATGATTCAAATAACCGGCCCTTCCAGGCCCGCGATGGAGCAGTAGATCCGTACCTACCTACTTGCCTCGTTATTCTGATTTTCTAGGGTAATTTGAGTAATTATTGCAAAGAATTAGTATTATCCTACTTTTTCTGGAACAATTAACGTCAACTGTCTTAAAGTATTTGGTAATTATGTTCAAACTACCAGCTACTTAGTGCCAATTTTGATAGCCAGGTTTGCTTTCTGACCTCGGAGAGACTTGAGGGTGCAATGGACAAAACCATAAGAGAGGAGTCGGGTATTATCATGGTTCACTTCTACGTTCTTTTGGATTCACGTCGTCTAATAATCAATTGAATCCCAAGGTGTCTTCTCATGTTTCTTCACTATGGAGTCTTTGCTATTTATTATCTGCAGAAGCTCACTACCAGTACCCCAAAAAGATACCAAAAATCACAAGGGAACTTTTTCCGCAAACAATATTGTCTAGCAGCTCAATCCGAGCATCGCAAGAGCTTACTCCGAGGTTATTAAAGTTCTTGTCCTTCTGTCTTGCAGATATTGGGCAATTTACAGCTCTTGCAAAAGCGGCAGTAAATATATCCCTTCAGGTTCGTACTTGCCTCTCTGGTTCTCTGTCCCAGTTTTCTGATGCAATGCAAGTCAATTATCCTAAACACTTGGAACAATTCCAAAACATCCTTCCTGGCTGGGACAATGAATCTCGATTGTCCTAAACTATCTGGACAATGCTTTGGTTTCTCCTACACATTTGGAATAACGGCCATGGAGGTAGGTGCAAACGAAGTAGGTATTACTGCCGCTTTAGTTCCAGCTTGTCCCTTCGAGCCTCTTCAAAAGATCACCTAATAGCAGCTAATAAAACTCTGCGGCTCCGCCACCGTCACAAGATAAGAAAGCGGGGTACACTCAAGCTAGCGGGTGGTGGTCGCTCTTCCTGATTGGCCGGGAGGGGGTTGACGTTGGCCTGATATCTTGAGCCGGGTAGGGGTGCATAAAAGTCCCGACTCCTTCCTTCCTCGCCCACCAACACTTAAACCTCGACAACCACCACACGAAACACAAACCCTCTTCTACTTCATCAAGACATCCCCTCCAAGTTCCAACCAACACCCACCTTGAAACCTTCACGATGCCTAGTCAATGGCCCAAAGACAAGTTGCCTAACGCCAACCTGCTTCGCCAACCGGTACGTATTACGATTACGCCACACTTCCATCAACCCCCGACGAGACACAACTCCCTCCTCCTCTCTATCTCATGTGAACTAACATTAATTAGAAGGTCCGTTGGCCTGGTCCTCGATCGGCCCTGGATTTTTTGGAAATCGAGGAGCTTGATCGAGAGGAGGCTGCTGCTAGAGAGCACCTTGCTACCGAGACTGCTGCCCGTCAAGCCCCCCCTCCTTATTGGCTATCACTGGTACATCTACCTGTATCTAGGATAGTATCAAACTAACATATATTAATAGACCTCGGTTACCTCTGTTGCTTCAGTCGAGTCACGCGGTGGCGCGGCGACTATCCTCCCGCACCAGCGTGCCTTCGTAGGTGTACTTATCTCTAGGATATAATCTAGCTAACTAATACTTACAGAACTCCGCTGACTCGGTCGCTTCAGTGGAAACCCGTGGCGGTGGTGTACCATTGCACTCCACCTCAACCTTCAATCCGGCTGCACCAGCTTTCCAACCCACCACCCCAATCCGTCATGCAACTGCACAACAAATCGCTACCAGATCTGCCCGCAGTTCGTCTGATGGAGCCAGTGAGAGTGCTGCCACTATTACTAGTTCGATTGTCCCTGCATCGAGTAAGGTTACTGTCAACACTCCTGCCAGCAATACCGAAAATACCCATATGGCTTTGGTTGTTCAAAACAAGCCCAAGTCAGGATTGCTATTTGAGTAAGTAATCTTTAACAATGCAAGGCAAACTTTAAGCTACGTGTGCTAACCTTTTCTCTAGTTGTATGGGAACCGAGATCGTCCGAATCGAGGTCGCCGGTCGTGATGGCCAACAGCCTCAAACATTTTCTGTCCACAGAAATCTTCTGATTTCGATTGGCGGCCGGCTCGAGGTCGAGTTCGCGAAGGGACGTGGTGATGTTCGCGAACTCCACAATGTCAGCACTATCGCATTCAAGATTCTTATTGAGTATGCTTATAAGCGAATCCTTATCAAGACCGATCCAAAATTGCACATAAACGACAACAGACTTCGTCTCACCGGCTTATGCCATTTTTATGGGTTCGCTGAAGCTTACAAATTGGATCACCGTCTTATCAATGAAGTTATGGATGGAATCCAGGATGGGTTCGTCGCATTGAACAGCCTCCCACCAGCTTCATTCTGCAAACTCATGTATGCACACACCCAATCCGGCTCTCCATTCCGAAAGTTCCTCGCTGCTGGAGTTCTGGCTCGACACCGTCATCCTAAGCTACTACGAGATGAGAATTTGCCCGCTTTACTGAAGTCTAATGATGAATTTCTTCGTGATTTTCTTGAGGCCGTTAAGTCCATGGAGCCTGGAGCTATCCCTACTGTCCGTGAAATTACTGCCGAGATGGAACGAGATGGTTATGCTGGTCCTCCAATGGTAGTTGTTCCTGAGGGTGTCAGAGGCTTGCATCCATGTCACTTTCATGTCCATACCCCAATTGAGACACCCGAGATCCAAGTCGGTGAGAGTGCGGGCGAGAATGCCTCGGCCAACTCCCTTCATGAAGCTTGTCATTTTTTCCCAGAGGGATAAGTCGTCGATATTGTTGCACGGAAGTTTGCTGTCTTCAGTTGTCATTTTGCGGTTTGATCTCAATTATGATGCATTATGGATTGTATAATGGAGTTGCTGGCGTTATACTTTAGTTTTTGATTTCTGGACCATACACAGGGACTGGATTGGAGCTATTGTAGCGCGAAATTTGTGAATTGAGACTCGAGAGAAATACTTTGTAGCTGCAGATAAATTCTCTTTTGAATTGATCACATATGTTGCAAACACTTTGGGTTCAATGAATGTACATGCATCTTTGTTGTGAGATGTCAGTGAGGTTTGGTGTTATTTGTACCTGCCTGCCTTTCTCATTATCTTAAATCTTTGGGATAATAGGAGACCGTTATCCTAGATGTTTAGCATAATGAAAGCTCATTGTTCTCACCATATGGGATAATGCACCCCCATTGTGCCAGGTTCTTAGGGTGATTTGCTTCTATTACCCTACGAAGTTGGAATAATAATAGAGATAGGCAGGGGCGATGCTGAAGTGTATATCCATCGTTGGGTATTATTGTAGGTATGCTTGGGACTTTCCTTGGGATTACTTGTTTTAAGGCCTGGATACCTATAGATATAGGGATGCTTGCCTTGTTTTGGCTCTTAAGACCTGGAATTTAGGGGCGTACCTACGCTCCAGCATTTCTCTTTATGTTCTGTTATAGTTATTATTCATTGGTTTGAAGGGAGGTAAATCGCAAGTCTCATTTTTACAAGACTGATGATGAACTGTTTTTTTTTTTTTTTTTTTTAGGTAAGAGGGGATAATGAAAAGGGATAATGTGGTTTAGCATATGTTATTTCTTTGAAATCTTGAGATGAAGAGGAGATCGCTAAGAGGGTTGTAGACGAATCCCGAAGATGGGCCGATTAAGGGATGTTGGTGGGTTGGTTCATAGGTGGAGGCCTTTGGATCTAGAACAGGGTTGTGATAGTGAGAGGTTCCTTGGAGTCTTATTTAGAATCTAACTGAACAAATTTGTAGGGTTTTGCTGAAGCAGAACATGTTCCTTGTTTGGATGGATGTGAAATAGTGTCGTGAATTGTAGTAGTACCATCCCTTAATCGGTATTACCTCGGGTCGCCTGGATGGTGGGATCTCCAGGCAATGATTTTTGTCTGGTTGGAGGGGGAAAAGACATAGATGGCGACAGAGAGATAAAGTTTGAGTGAGCTATGAGAACAAGACTAGATTGATTCTTCTGCTTTGATAAGAATTACACTTAGTTATTTCTTTATTTAGTACTATCTTCTTTGCTCTTTTTCTGCAAAAATCTTTAAAGCTTCTAGGATATCTATTAATAATTGTATCAAGGCATGAAGGAAAGAATTTTGGACGTTCTTTTTAGCGATAGGATATATCTTGGTCTTGCATTTTAAGGCGCCTCTGCCTTGGGAATTGATGGAAGATTTCAACTTGAAGAATGGTAATATTACTAGTTGATAAGTACAAGGAAATCAAACTTGGGAGACGATCCATGTTTATCCGTTACTTATTTTACTTCGAAATTTTACAATAATTAGTATACTCGGCCTTACGGTGCTTGCCAGGTATGAGTTATCTGGAAATGTAGTGGAATTCTTTTCAGATTGGCTGTCTATCGCCAAGCCTGAAATCAAAGGTCTATTTCATACTTAATAGATATCTAAGATGTAAATTAAGAAACAAAGCATCATCTCATCGGCAACGCCTCGTAATAATATGCAATTAAGTAGTACAAGCAAGAAGACGGTTGGAAGTCAGCGTACAGGCTTGTGCACTCAGGGCTTGACAGGGGCGGGCGACTCTAAAAAAGACGCTGGGAATTGGCGACTTATTTTTTTTGGTTCACTTCAAGGTAGCTCAACTATAAAATCTTTGTGAATACTGCCATCTGTATAAACTGCTAAATAATATATCTTTTATTATTTTCTCCGTATTTTTCTGACTCCGTTTTGTTCAGTTCAACGGTTGAGTAGGGTCTAATTCCCGACATCCTTTCCGCGTCTGAGCTACTTGCTACAAGTATGGTTGTGGAGTAATTAACTTTCAACATTTGACGAGATCTGAGATAATGGATATTCATTTTCCTGAGTTGTTTGCATGATTGATTAAGCTCTTCCTAGTCGTTTGACGTGATCACCTGTTGCTGAAGTATAGGCATACGCCCTCAAAAACCCTGTGATACAAGCCTTGAGGTGCGGGGTACCGCTCCCCAAATTACAGGCATTGGATTTAGGGGCTCTAACTGGCTACAGCGCAAGTCCCCTGGAACAATATCAGTGAAGCTACCCAACCACGCTTAACGAACCCGAAACCACGGGTCTGTGCGCTACAGGGCATTTACGATTTTGCCGATTTTAATTGTTTTTACCCCCCTTATCAACAAACATGCCTCCTACCACCCCCCCACTAGACGACTGGAAGCACAAAAAAGGGCAAGAGATAGCTACTAAGCATAAGAAGGCTATGCGTCAATTACACTGGTTTGGGAAGGTCTCTGTCTTTGCCCTTCAGCAGCGATACAGAGACCTGATTTCTGGCTTACCTCTGGGAGAGAGTACAGTACGCAAAATACTTGGCTACGCAGCCCCTGAACGAGCTCGTATACATAGAGGACCTGCCTTTCACTTATCCGACAGTGAAGTTGACGAAGTTATCCTACATTGCGCACAAAGCTAGGAGAATCGGATCATAGACTAGGATACGTTGAGGCAGGAGTTGGGGTTAGAATGTTCAGTCTAGACATTAAAGCATAGGATACACCAAAGAGGCTATTATCAGTGTGTTGTGTGCCAAAAGCCTTACTTGACTTATACTCAAGTTAAGGCGCGCTATCTTTGGGCTCTTGTGCATATATTCTGGACTGTACAGTGGCTAAAGGTTCTTTGGAGTAACGAAGTAACCTTCCTAGTCAGAGGACGGTCAAGCAAGCAAAGAGTTACTCGGGATACTAGAAGAGGCCACTCAGAAAGGTTCTGTGATACTTGTATTCAGCATCAATTCCACCGCAGTCATACTACGCCAGTTAACGCCTAGGGAGCTATTAGTTATAGGTACAAATCTCGTCTTATCTTTCTTGACAGCCATGGTACGAAGGGTGCCTTTTTACAACGAGATTACCTTACACAACTCTTAGAACTGTTTATCCAAGGTATCCTCGCAGCCTTTGCTCTAGTCACTCATACTCTCCAACCTCAAGGAACCGTAGAACTGCTATTCATGGAGGACAGTAACCCAGCACATGAGCATAAATCTACTACAAACTGTTGTGCAAAGTTTCATACTAAGCACAGGATTGTATTAATGGCTCATCCCTCTACTTTACCCGACATGAATCCTATAGAGAAGTGCTGGCAGTAGATAAAACAGGCCCTCCATAGACGTCAACACCAACCTACAAACGAGGAGGAGATGCACTAAGCTGTGACAGAGGAATGGGAAAAGATACCACAGGATTGAATAAATAAGTTGATTTTAAAGCAGGAACATTGGGTTACTGTACTCGTAAAGCGCCATGGGTGGTCTACTCCTAATTAAATTAAATAGTATTCAGAGTTCTAATGATTTAAGTGATAAATGCCCTGTAGCGCACGGACCCGTGGTTTCGGGTTCGTTACCTCTGTCGCAATAATTAGGCCGACCTGCTGGGACATCCCGTAACGTGTCTTGCTCAACGCAAACAGAATAAAAAAGCTTTCGCACGCAATTCTCTGGTCGTACGAATTCTTTTGTTTTCGCGATTTTTCAACGTTGAATTTCCTGGTCGTGCTGGAACTATTTAAACTTGTTTAATCTTAGCTGCTTTCCTATCGCTGGGAAATAAATATAGGTCTAAAGGTGTGTATGGGATAAGTAGTTAAACTTGGGCATTTTCTTCCATTGGGCTTTTGGGAGGATTGTCTTCAATTTCTTGAGAAGCGAATTAAGATGTCAGAGAGAAGTGAGGTCACGGCAGCAACAACCAAAGAAAGGAAGTAAATTATTATTTTGTTTTCTCGAAGTGTAACTAAAATGAAACGCCTGACGGTCTGTTGGGTATTCCGTTCAAAGCCTGTCCAATCGAGAACCCTGTTAACACCTGCCAAATATGAATAATTAAGTACCGATCAAGACGAGACAGACCGGGAGACGACGCTGTGCTGGTAATGCCTTGATACTACGTCTGAGGGCCATAGCACCACACAGTAGCTGGTAACCTTTGAAGTTGGGCCTAGTGGTGACACTGTTGAGCGAAAGAAGTTCACATCTGTTTTGGAAATCATTTTGGAAGCTATTTTCAGCAGCTTCCGCAGGGGTCGCCATTGTGTATGGATGCTTGAATTTGATTGCGCAGGTTCTGAGGGAGGAGTGGGAGTTTCAGAGGCTTGGGGAGAGCTCATTTTATAGGACTCCAGAAAGCTTTGGGAGGTTTCGCAGAAGGTAATTGGAAAGTAATTCACATGAAAAACTTGCAAAACGATCGCAAAAAGGACACACCAGAATATCGTTGGCTTTGCTGATGGAATTTGGCGTTCTTATGGAAGAAAAAGTTTTTATCTTATAGATATGCACCTGTTGCTGCCGCAGAAATGAGCCTAGCCCATTTTGGACGAGACAGCAAAACCTTTCATTTCCCATCCTTTTTTTCTCTAGACGACAAATCACGTCTCCTGACTCCTTCTCCAACTTTCCCAAATCTTTTCATCCATTTATTTGTTCTCATTCTTTGTACTGGCGTCACAATCTTGAATTATGATGCACCAAACTCCCCCCCTTTCACCAGCTCGCTTCGGTCTTGGTAAGGGAAAATGAGAAAAATACGTATCATTCATTGGATCCCTTTTTTGGTACCACTCCAGAATTTGCCTGCTTTGGCTTTTGTGAAAATAAGTCACAAGAATTCAAGGATGGAGTCACGCGTAATCATCTGAAATTTGCAATAGATTCGATAGCAGAATAGAAAAAGGTTCTCGATACATCTCAGCACTTTAATTTAACCTCGTCTTTGACCTGGAGCTTTAGGTAAACTCAGCGAAACAAGCTAATATCCTTGAAATATTGTTCATAGCTATTTCTATATCTTAGAATATCTCCAGATATGACTTTCAGAGGTCTTCATTACTTGAAATATCTAGCTTACAATTAATTAATGAGGGTTAATAGGTGATATATACCTCTCGAGACTTGCTGGAGTGAACATTTTTTCCTCTAAAATACTAGCTTAATAGCAATGGAGCTGGGTTGTTAAGACTTACTCTTTAATAACAATGTGTTGAGTTGGGAAGGTCCTCAGTACTGTAGGTCATGGAGAGTTGATTGATTTGTGTAGGTAGTTATCTAAGGTCTATATATAAGGAGTGAGTGATGATTACATCATAATGAATGAATGATATAATGACGATATAATAATGATATCATGATGATATGATGATATAGTGGATTTAGCACAACACTAGTGATCATACTAGTAGATAAAACTGCCGATGAAGTGGTAAATCAAACAGTAGTTCATTATGAAAATAGATAAAGAGAAAAGTTATGTGATATTATGAATCCAGCACAAAACGATGATTTAACGTATCTTCATCTTACTTTCAACCCGCTTCTTTACTTTGGTAATGTACGTTAACAGCTTTGAACAAAAGAAGTTGCTTGAATTAAACCTCTCTTTCAATTTATAGTCGCTGTTGCTCTATAAGCTATTCTATTGTCACCTTCAAGTTAACCTAGTAGCGCAGATTTTGGAAAACAAAAGCCCTTTCTTCAAGCAATAGTTTTACTATACCTGTGTTGCTGTCGTCTCTACTTGAATCCATTTACTAGTAACTAAATATTATCTCCCAAATTTCAAATGAAGTAAAAAAGCTAAATAGTTTTCATTTCATTTCTTGGCTTTGTTTCCTTTCTTTCCACTAGGCAGTTCTCCTGCCTAGTGCTCACTAAAAGGTTTGCTCGCTTCTATCTTTTCATAATAATACAGCCTTCCATCTCCCAGCTCCCCGCTCCCTGTCTCTTTCTCCTCTTTTCGCCTCCTACCTTTTCCTATTATCGTATTGTGATACGAGAGGACGAGTGTTGTGCATTATTTACTACTTTCATTGTTCTAAAACCATCAGGAAGGGTAGTAAAAAGAAGATTTAGGATGTGGCACGGAAGGAAAATTTAAGTGAGAAGACAAACTTTATTTTCAGCATTTCTCAATCCTCAACCTCGACTTTCTTATTTTTTCCTCAAACACATTAGAGGGGATAGGGAGTAGGATTTTGGAAGAGCCATGAATTGTAGAAAGGGTAGTAAGCTTAGGCATAGATGAGAATTTGGGATGTGGGACTTGGGGTTGAGTTGGTTGTAAAAGCCAATTGAAACACGCTAACTAGTTTTCTTGAATAGTATGATTAGCAACTTTCAATATTTAATGTTGAAACCTTTTTCGAACGTTTTATATTTTCTCTTGAACTTCAACACTTTAGATTAAGGCTGGAATATGTTCTGAATACTAAAGTGTCTTTTGAAACTCGAGTTAGTCGAGTAAACAAGACAACAGAATGACTTGAGTGAGAGCAATTCGAGCTGAATCTATTTCAATATTCGATAGAAGGCTTAACGTTAGGTAGAACTAAAGCGAATGGTTCAGAGCTAAACGAATCGAAAGAATTCATAGGCGAGGAAAAGCCCTTTGAGAGTCTGCGAGAGAAACATCTAAAACAAGAATGAATATTCGATAGAACACTGAGTGCTTAATGAAACTAAAGCCAACGGTTCGGAGTTCAATAAATCTTAACGTTCGATAAAGTTTAATGAGGTATCTTAACATCTATTTGGAGATCGGAAGGAAACTTTCAGTAGGAGAACCAAAGTTCGATAGAATCAAAACGGATAACTTAAAATTCAATGACTTATAATATGCGATACGAGATACAAAGTTTGATAAATTTCTAGTGCTTCCACCTTAACGATGGGATGAAAATATTCAGTACGAGAACTAACATTCGATGTAAGATAGAAACTTTAATAAAATTAGATGAGTACCTTCTTAAGACTCGGAAGAAAGCATTTAATAGAAGAAAGAAGGTTCCATAGAAGATAAAAAGCTTGATAAAATTCCAAGACTTTTTTCTCAAGAATCGGAAAAAAGAATTCGATAGAATAATCAATATTCGATAGAGGAACCATGAAATAGCCGCCTTGCCTAGGAAGAGTTAAGATATTCTGTAAAACTACACTATTTTTCTAGCTCTTTGGAATAACATAAATTCAACAGTAAGAGGTTTGGGAAGCATTAACAGCATGGGGTCTACTCTTTTCTGTGTAGATATTCTGAAAATAGGTCAAATAATCTTGATCTCTTGCTCTAATATCAACTTTCAAAGAAATTACTAGACCCGTATCAGAAAAATCTCTTGTCTTTAAAACATTAAACTCTTGCGAAATTCTCTAAAAATCCATTTTCTAAGCTCTTCTGTATATGATAAACTCAACAGCAATATATTTAGAAAGTACAAAGAGAATAGATTGTATCCCTCATTAATCAAAGCCCAAGGTTGTTTATTGATACAGGCATGGATTTTCCGACCAAGTACCCAGGGTGCTTCAAGATGATGCCAATTCCAGAACTCCAACGCTAAAACGCTAAGACGCTCAAATACTTTGTATCCGTTTGTTATTCTTTAAACATTCAGCCCAAACAAAGCATCTTTCAATTCTCATCAGACATAAGAGAAGGAGAACTAGGAATAGGACGCCCGGCAGTATGAAGCATCTTCGTAAGACGTTGATACTCCTCAGCAATACCGTCGGCCGGATCATAATAGCTTGCGTCTCCTGGATTCAAGACTAGTGGACCAAGGGTATTTAGAGCACAAGGAACAACTCAACCATCTTCATTAATGATCCATCCGGGAGGGGGGGGGCTCATCAAAGTACTCCCAATATTGCTCATCTGTGTTTTCGGCAGCTTGGTCTTGAACTCCAACTGCTTTGTACGAGTTAGTTTTCCATCTCGGCAGCACAATCATAGGTACTAACTTACCAGCTTCTTTGACTGTCTCACCAGCAAGCCCGACATTCTCCCACCCATCAGGTCTCTTCAAACTACCATCCCAAGTCGTAAGCTTCCAGGTCTCACACCACGAAGCAAACTCCAACTTCCCCGTTGGCTTCTTTCTCCTCGTTCCATCTGCAATAACTGCCTGGCCCATTGCAGTTTCTCCTGTGTCCATAACACGTCGAACCGCACCGACCTTCTCCATCTTCTTGAGAAGAGCCTTCATCTTTCCCTGAACTTTCGCCCGCAACGTGCTTACTTCCTCTTTGCTCAAAGGCTCCTGGGTATATCTCAACTCATCAAGAAAATGATTGAACTTAACCCTAAGTGCAGGTTGTCCCCGAGGCGTGGTGGCGGTTTCGTTGTCGTACATGAACACACAGAGGGCTTTTCGATGCGCGGCGGGCATTGTACCTTTCGATATAAAGAGTTGGATTTCGGGAGAGACCTTCGGTACATCGTCATCGTTCGTGGTGGCCATGATAGCGTCGTTGGGGGTTGCGTTGACGGATCCGCGAACTTTTTTGGCGTTGAAATCTTTGAGATTGGGAAAGCTGTGCCGGGAGGAAAGTTAGGGGGTTTCTACCGGTGTCCCGAACTTGAATCGATGAACTTTTTTTCATTCAGAGATGCTGGCTGTTATCTGAACTCGCTTAGTGGCTGACTTGGTCTTTGTTGCGTGGATTTTCCGGCGGGTCCCTTGTCTCTTTGAGTGATTCACGAACAACAGGCTTTGTCTAAGCCTCATTAGTAGTGCAAAAGCTTTGTCCTTCAACTCTGTTGGTCAATTGGCATTTTTGGGGTTGTGGGAGCATTCTTCTTGGAAATGGGTTGAAGAATAGAAATATTTGGATACTTTACTGGAATAAATGTGAATACATGACTTGTCGTAATCTTCTAGAGCGCTAAAGTTGATTTTGAGAGGTTATTTTCTCAGAGATGTGTTCGAGAATCGCAATATTTAGATAGTTTTCCTGGAATATCTCCAAAGTTATATCTTCAGGTGTTCCTTTTAAGTACTAGAGTTGGTTTTGAAGGGTTATGCTATCAGAAAGGGGTTGGAGAATAGAAACATTCAGATGCTTTTACTAGAATATATCTAAATATATGCCCCGAGAGTATTTTTTTAGTCTGTTAAAGTGGTTCTTGGGAGTCTTATTATTAAAAAAGAGTTGTAGGATAGAGCTGTTTAGGATATTTTACGAGGGTTTCGTGTTTCAACCCTTTAGAGCTTGCTTCTTTTAAAATAAAAGGCTTTTTTGAGGGCTGACATTATTATATGAGAGTAGGGAAACGGAATGATTTGAACGGCTTTATACGCATTTATATATAAAATAGTAGAGTTCATACTCTTACTTAGTGTTGTTAGTAGTATTTGGAATATTATACCACTACGATAATATCGTTGAAACCCACTTTAATACGTACTATTTATACTGTTTAAATTTCGTGATACTTAACAATAATACTATTTATATTGTTAGTATTTTAATTGATATCATGATAATATCGCGATATTGCCAAGGCTGCCAAGGAATCTCAATTCTTCATTAACTCTAATAATTTTTTTTCTAAAATTAAGTAGCTTAATATAAATCATTTCTAGGTAGTTGCACATTGTTCCGAAAAGTGCCTAGTGTTATGTGTTGAGAAGAAGAAGTCAAGTATGAGTAGCTTCAAGTAGCCCGCGTGGTGTAGCTATAAAAGTGGCGTTTATATGGGGAATAAGTGGGGGTTTAGAACACCGTATAGTATCACGATATTACTATAGTATAGCGTCAAAAATAAATACATATTACTGCAATATCGTGATAATAATAAAATCGAGAATACAGCAGTATTTTACCACGATAATACTATTGACAACACTGCTCTTACTACTTTCTAAGAGACGTTATGTTATTGAAATGAATTAGAGAAGAGAGTTTTTAGAGCACTTACGAGGTTTCATGTATTAACACCTCAGAGTTTGCTTTTTTTTTTTTTAGATAGAGTAAGTTCTTTTGACTATGTCGTATACAGTTACAGAGACAAGGGGGGTTATCCGGACTCTTTAACGAGTATCTTAATAATGCAGATGATTCCAACCGGGAAACCCGTTCTTTTGAAGTGATGACTCCAATGAATGCAATGATACTATAGAAATAACTTCATGTATGGCTCTAAATACAAAACCAAGACAGGTCAAGACACATGACTCACCGCAATGCATCGCTCTGATCTTTTGCAATTCCACATCCTAGATTGCGAAAGTGGAAGAAGACCGAGTTGTAATTCCTACCGCCAGGGCGCGAATAATAATCGCTACGCGCATAAACAATTGAGACTTCTGACTGGATAGTAAAAATGGACAGTACCACAACGCCGATAATTGGTGGGTTGAAGCAATTCCCACCGAGCAATGACGCGTGGTGGTTTGCGCTCAACAGCTGGCCCAGAACATCACTTGTTCACAATATTTCTATGAAAAATGGGTAAAGTAATTCGCGGAATTACCTTCGAGAAATGCATTTTGGATAGCAAGATATGGGTTTCAATATATTGAAACGTTTCCCGAGGACACAGGTGTTGTCCGGAAATTTCGAGACAACAGGATCGAAGAACAAAGACCAAAGCTCTTATCCTTTTAAAGTCATAAATGGGGAAAGAGAGACGAATTAGAGTCCCACGGGATTCCTTATTGGCCATGCAAACTGCATTTGTTATCTTCATATCTTCACGATGATCAAGAATGGGTAGAATGGAGTTGACGTTGATGCAGAAAAGCGGCGCCATTCCTAGCCTCGGCTTCCCCCAATCTTGGCGTGTGGGGTAGCGCCGCATAGCTACGGTTCCCGAGATGCCAGAGGGCTGTCTAACCAACCAACACTCATCTATTCCTCTCTAACTTGTCAGTAGGAACTCCACACCTCCCCCTCCAGACGATGAGCAAGCTTATTAGCGTTATCAGTGGCATTGTCCTCTCCTGCATAGCCGTCCACTGGTTCTCCCTCTACATCATTTGGATTCCTTCTCTCGACCTGCCTCTCTTCTTCCTTATTGTCATGCTCAATCTGCTACAATGCCTACCGACTCCTCCTACCCAAAGTTAGATATCCCGGATGTGGACATCTGGACCTTCCTCTTTGAGAGACCCGACTCGCAGAGGGAGTTTCCCGAGGATAAACGTGAGGGGTTCCTTTCTCCATACCCACTCTACAGAAATAGATGAATACTGACTGTTTACCTTTCGCAGTAATCTACAACGACCCCGAAGCCAAACGAACATATACCTATGCCCAAGTCAGAAGCACAGCAATCGAATTCGGAAAGGGATTGAGATCCAATTGGGATTGGAAGAAAGGAGATGTGCTAGCACTCTTCACACCAAACTGCGTCGATACGCCAGCAATAACATGGGGAACACTATGGGCTGGTGGGATATTGTCGCCCGTGAACCCCGGATATACCGCAGATGAACTGGCCTTTCAGCTGAAAGACTCCCGGGCGAAGGGGTTGGTAACGCAGAAACCGTTCTTGAGTACAGCCAGGGAAGCTTGCAAGAAAGCTGGTATCGATGAAGACCGGATCATTCTCATGGGCGTGGAAAAAGACGAGACTTTCCGATTCAAACACTTCTCCGCGATCAAGAATCTTGCGGGAACCTCGAGATATCGAAAAGTCAAGATAAATCCTAAGAAGGACCTGGCGTTTTTGGTTTACAGCTCGGGAACTACTGGGCATCCGAAAGGTGTTATGCTGTCGCATTCGAATATCGTGTCTAATGTCATGATGGGAAATGTCAGCGAAGGTAGTAATTTGAAATGGAATGGCGGGAAGGATGACAAGGGAGATCAAATCCTGGCCTTCTTGCCATTCTTCCATATTTACGTATGTATATCACGATTCCCGCTGTGCAGTTTGCAAAAACTAATTGATATCCAGGGTCTCACATGTCTTGTTCATCAAGCTTTATTTTCTGGCTGGACACTGGTCGTAATGCCAAAATTCGATCTCGAAAAGTTCTGTTCCCATATTCAAAATCTCCACATCACATTCGCATACGTCGTACCGCCTGTAGTTTTACTACTGGGAAAACATCCCATCGTATCAAATTACGACCTCTCCTCAATCCGCATGTTGAACTCCGGAGCCGCTCCTTTGACACGAGACATCGTCGACGCAGTCTGGAAAAGACACAAGATACCAGTCAAACAAGGTTACGGTCTCTCTGAAACATCCCCAACAACACACACCCAACGCTGGGAAGATTGGCAAACCTCAATTGGCTCTGTCGGAACCCTTCTCCCAAATCAAACAGCAAAATACATGTCCGCAGACGAAAAAGAAGTCCCAGCCGGCCAAACGGGTGAGCTATGGATCAAAGGACCGAACGTCTTCCAAGGCTACCTTAATAACCCCACCGGAACAGCCAACGCCCTAACCCCCGATGGCTATTTCAAAACCGGGGATGTCGGTCATCAAGACACGAATGGGAATTTTTGGATCACAGATCGTGTCAAGGAACTTATTAAATACAAAGGCTTCCAGGTTCCTCCTGCGGAGCTTGAGGGTCTTTTACTAAGTCATCCCGATGTTGATGATGTGGCTGTGATTGGGGTTTATAATCCTGATCAAGCTACGGAAGTCCCGAGGGCTTTTATTACGCCTAGAAAGGGGGTGGAGGGTAGTAAGGCTAAGGGACAGGAAATTGTGGATTGGCTTGCGGGGAAAGTCGCTAGTCATAAGAAGTTGAGGGGGGGTGTTGTTTTTATTGATGAGATTCCTAAGAGTGCTAGTGGGAAGTTACTGAGGAGGGTGCTGAGGGATAGGGTTAAGGAGGAAGAGAAGAAGGGCTTACCTTCGAAGCTCTAAATTGGTTACAATACCTATGTGGATGTCGTTTTCGGGAGTCTTTGGCGTGGAGTAAGTTGGATTTGCGGAGGCTGGTTGATAGGTTGATAGGTAGATACGGGAGGATATGTTAAGCATTTGATTGTTCTTGATGTTCAAGTCGTGGTCATTCCTGCCGTGACCTTGGACTGGAGTCAAAGTCGTTCCTTCCCACTTGGCTCGATCAAATCTCGTCTCCAACCCCGCGTCGTAAGTTGGACTTGGAAAGGGAAGGCAAGCCTAATTCCCCAGTCCCGACCCTGTTCTTACATTTCTACCTACACCTGGCTTACCTAGCTTCTATCCCTCACTGAGAAGAAATTGACAGAACGACTTAACCTGGAAGTATCAAGCCTAGGTACGAAAAGAGAAAAAGAGATCAGGAGAAAAGCGCACCGGAAAATCAACTGGCCCGACCTCCTCTTTCCTCGGGTTACTCCAATCTCAATTTTTTTTGGTCGCAGAAAGGGTATCGTAAAGTACCTAGAGGATAATTTTACAAGATGCTTCTTGTTTTCATTCTTCTTCCCTGACCACCTCTTCAAGCTTCCAAGCCTATCAATCCCTCAATTATTCTAAATACACTCTTCTAGCGTAATGAAAGATGCTCACCTATGGAATGAGTGGAATATCAAATATCTCTCGATCAGCATGATGGTGCTTGACTTGATTCGTAATTATGGAAGTTAAGAGTCAAAGTCGGTCCCTCTCTCTTTCTCGAGCTAGCCTCATGCCACACTAGCAAAATTGCATCACCTCGCGTGAACACCGCAGTGGAATTGGAATTGGAAAGGGAAGGAACAACCTGATTCATCTCCAAAAACCTAGAAACGTAATTTATTTTAACAGTGTGATCAATTTCGACAAACAAGTGACATTCGGATTTTTTATGATTTCCCGTACCTAATTTGGAAATGATGTCGAGGGAATTGAAAATATTTTGTAGAGTAAGATCTTTGGTCATTATTTTTCATGATTTCACATGCTCTGTCAGTAGTATGTGTAATGGTCAGTGTATCTTTGGCTCTGTTTGTCGGGTTCTTAGGGCTCTTGGTAAGAGAGTTGTCATGGTGGCATATATTGCATTTTTTCGGGGGGTTTCTACCTATATCTAACCTCCCGATAATGGGGACCTTCAAGGTTATTCTTGTTGTTCCAGCCAAATGAGCAGTAATTGACTCGGATAGTTAGGATAATTTAAATAGTTCCAAGTATTTGGGCTAATAGTATGAAATACCCCGGAATAATGAGAGAGGTAGGCAGGTGCAGGCACGAAATGAAGCTTAGACTAACTTGACGTAGAAAAATCGCCAAAATATAAGAAACATATACTAATTAACTAGATAATCGAGTATGTGTTTTTTTTAATTTAATTTGCGTTCATTTATACGTGTTATATATACAGCCTCTTAGGGGAGTAGATAGAATGTTTCATAATCCCTAAATCTCTAAAGTTAATTAAATCGCATATAAAATATCTTACAAAGTATATTACAGCGTACTAGTAGATACTCTTACGTTCTGCCTATTACTACTAGAGGATGTACTATATGCTGTTGTGAGGGTTAGAACCCATGGTGGTGCTCGGGCTGAGGTCCTGACACTATGCTCTCTCTTATGGATGCAGGGATGCAGGAATGCAATAGATGCAGGAATGTGTGAGGATTGGAACCCATGACAGAGGCTCGGGCCATGCCCTCGCTAAGCACTGACAGTCTCGCTAAGCATTGACCAAAGTCCCTGCTCAGCACTGGCTATTACCCCACTGCCAAGCAGTTTCTTGGAATATTCCAGAAGCTCTTCCTCTCTCTATATATAGAGGAAGAGCTCGCATGTATGTAGTCTTCATGCACTTCTTAATTGAATATTTGAAACCACATCTTTGAGTTGTTCGAGGTCTGGCCTCTCACAGAATGCAATAGATGCTGGATTGCAAGGGATACTAGATTGCAAGAGATTCTGGAAAGCAATGAAACCATTGCTTAAGAATAAGTATAAGGAGGGAGATCTTATGGATGTATTTTCTCTTCATGCACTTCTTGACAATGTAACAATATTGAGCTATACCTTTGAGTAATTCGAGGTCTAGCCTCTCATAGCTGTCTTAGTTAGCGTATTTATATTATCTACTATAAGACGAGTACTTAAAAGTTTCTTCTAATATCAGGCTACTACTTACACTCTCTCACTATCAAACCTTTTTTTTAAGATAAGCTGCGAGTTTATCTCAGCTAACTTAGACCCTTAATAAAAGAATAGTATTATTAAGAATCCCCTCCCTAGCTACACTCTAATATAGTGTAACGAAACTCAAACTATCTGACCAAGGTAACTAGTCTCGAAGGTTGGTATGCAGTAAGAAGTAGAAATGCGCCGGGCTATTCATTTGGAATGTAACGAAACTCAAACAAACTAAACAAAGGTGACTAAATCTTGAAGATTGGTATGCAGTAAGAGGTTTAGATGCGCTGGGTGTTCACTTGGGAGTGAACTCGTTACTTGTATCAAAGAGGTCAAATAATAATAAGAGTAATAACTAACATAATAAACTAAGTTGAGTATAAAGCTTCTATCTACAGCAGAAGTGCTAGTCTTATTTAGAATCTTTACGTTCCTAGATCATGAAAATTAGTCTAATCTATATAATCCGCTTATACTTGCTCATTTAATTATCTATGATTAAAGCGAGTCACATAATATTAGCGAGATAAATTTTTTGGATAAGCTAGCTACTCTAACCAGTCCCTTATAACTATAACTTCTCAATAATGCCTTGTCCTGTCCCGGCGCTCCCTAGACTTACTTGTTACATACTAACGCGTGATTTGTAACATAGAAGTGAACTTATTACTTGTATTAAAGATATTAAAACAATATAATAAGATTAATAATTAAGTTAAAGACAGAGCTACTATCTAATAGCAGAAGCGCTAGCCTTATATAGAACTTTAATTATTACTATAACCTTATTAGGTTAGTTACGTTATATATGTAACTATTCTACGTCTATAGATGTTTGCTTTTAGACTTTAATTCTCTCTCTTTTAGTATAACAATAAATTAATAAAACCTCTTTACAAGACGTATAATATATAATAGTTATTATAAACTAAGTTATACTAACACTAATTAGTAAGCGCACATAGATTAGATTACTACTTTAGAGTCTATAGCTTCGGTTATAGGCTTGCAAACGCAGTAGTACATTAATATCTACTTAAGAGTACTATTTTATAGTAGACTATAGAATAACTACTACCTTAACTAAGATCCTATAGTTAGGCTATTAGAATCGAGAAAGTAGAAGAATTACAACAGGTTATACTATTATGAATTATATACTAGTACGTGACTAGTAAAGACTAGGCGGCGCTCTGACAGGTCAAATACATCTATAAGAACCTATAGTCTAAGAGAATTAGTTAGACTAGCTAAACAATCCAAGGATTTCTATGTTATAGTTATTATATAATATAATTACATAACTGTTAGAGCTTGTAGAAGCTTATAGTAGAGCTTGAGAATCTAGGGCTCCTTTGAGGCTCTATAAGAATAAAGGTTCTATATATAACTAGTACATCTGCTATTAGATAGAAGCTTTATGCTTAACTTACTTTAGTTTTTAATATATCTTGTTTTAACACCTTGAGTTTAAGTAATAAGTTTACCTTTAAGTAAACAACTAGTATATCTAAACCTCTTTCTATATCTTAACCTTCAAGACTTAGTTACCTTTGTTACTTTTAGTACAAGAGTAGGTTTTGTTATACTTTAAGCATCTACTTAGAAGTTTAGTTAATATAGCTCTAACTCTACTAAAACCAGCTGTTGCTAGTTCTAGTACTAGTTAAACAAACTTGTTAACCTTCTCTAGTAGCGCTAAGAGAACTTAACCTCAGGCTACCTCTGCTGTACTATTACTAGACAATGAACTAGTACTAGTAGACTCTAACTACAACAACGCTAGTATGTCTAATGTACCTGAACCTTTTAAAGTTAAAGTACTTAAGACTATCTAAGTTAAACTCTCGAATATATATTATAGAAAGAGAAACAAACTTAAGTTGTTCCTCCTCTAGATAGATATCTACTTTAACTTTAACATAGACAAATTTAGTAATAACTATAACTTATAATTAATCTTTGTAATCTCCTATCTAAGAGAAGCTGTATTAGATTAAGCTCAACTCTACCTCGAGGACTTCTTCGTGTACAAAGACAATAATAGATTAATAAGAGACACCTAAATAATGTTTAAATCCTTTAGAGAATTTAAAGTAGTAATTAGAAAGGTATTTAGAGATTTCGACGTAATCTAAACAGTAGTATAAAAGCTTTTAGACCTAAAACAGACTAGATTAGCTATTAGCTACACTAATGATTTCTAATAATATAGAAACAAGTCTAGATAGAACGCTCTTGCTCTTATAGAACTTTTCTACAGGGGATTAAAGGTATACCTCTAAGAAGAAATAGTGAAACAGAATATAGTTTTTACTACTATTAGTAGTATAATTAGCAGTGTTATCTAATTAGATAATTGTCTATAGGAATTCAGGAAATCTGTTCAAGGGAGTAGAAGTTAGAGTAAGAACAGAAGCAAGAGTAGATGAAATAACTAACAAAATAATAGTAAAGTAAATATAGCCTAGAAGAAATCTTTTAAAGAAAAGAAGCTTTTCTAAGAAGAATAGAACCGCTAACACAAGTAGAATTTATACTACTTATATAGCTAGTCAGGCTATAGAGTAAACGAATGTAGCTTGAAGAAGTAAACTAAAAAGAGAAAACAGGTTAATGCTACCTTCTAAAGGCAGGTAGTATTACTAGAAATACAAGAGCTCTCTAATAAGGAATTAGAAGCATGTAGATATAGAACTTAGGTTAAGAAGAATAACTCTATTCTTGAACAATATTATAATACTTACTTAGAGAGCAAATATAAGTTACTATTACAAGCTACTTATAAATCACCTGCTAGTATATTAGAGGAAGAGTCCTCTGAATTATTGGAATTGTCTAAAGGAAATAATTAGAGTAGAGAACTCTAGATTAAGGATATATAAGTCTTTATTAGAACCTATAAGAGAGAGAACTGTTAGGTAGACATAAAAGGTAAAAGACTAGACTTTTAGTCTCTATATACTACTATAGGACATAGTTCTATTTCTCTCTAACAGTATATTGTTAATAATAATCAAGTAGGTTATATCTACTTTAGACACAAAGACTCTAGATATATCTCTAGAGAAGAAAAAGAATATAACTATACTATAGACTATAACAAAACAGTACTACCTACAGAATTCTACTACCTAGTAGAAGGGGAACTCTAGGCTACTTAAGTCCTAGGTCTCTTTACAGCTAAGTAGGTATAGTACTAAGTATAACTAACGTCTAACTAGACATTAAACAAATAGTTCACAGGAACGTTGCTAGATTATTAGACAGGTATAGAATAATAACAAATATATAAAGTAGTATATATAGACTAGAAGAAAGTTATATTCTTTCTATAGGCTTAGAATACTATAACTTAGCTTAACAATGCTGAGAACAGAATATTTAACATCTACTATATTAGACTAGAACTGTATACTACTTCTAGAGAAAGCTAGTTTTATATAACTATAACTATTAGAGAAAAGAAATTACAGATTATAATTAATTCTAGAGTAATAAGTAATTTCATATCCCTGAAAGCCTATAAAAGACTTAATATTCTAGTTAAGAAAACATAACTCTATGTCTTAAGTGTTGTTAACAGAACTAATGTTACTTACTAAAACAGAGTTATTGATTAGTGAACTATCTCTACAAAGACTACTATTAACAGATACTGTTTAGATATATAATTTAATGTTGTCGAGATAGAGAACAAAGAAGTAATACTTAGTATACTCTAGATTCAAGAATATAATCTAGACATTAACTAGAAGAAACATAGTATTACTTTTAGTTAATGTAACTATATATAGTTATAACTATAAGGCAGGAAGGAGGCTAGCGCTACCTCTTCTAAAGTACCTAGACACCTAGCCTAGAGTTCTCTACAGGTTAGCCAGACTACTAATAACATAATACCTATATAGTATAAAGAATTTTCAGGGTTGTTTAATAACCTAGAGAACATATATACTCTTCCTAAACATTAACTATAGGATTATAAGATTAAATTAAAAGAGAGTTATAACCTTAAGAAGTAGAAGCTTTAGCCTTATAATTAGAGGAACTTATAGCTTCTCGAGAAGTATATATAAGAAGGAATTCAGAAGAGATATATCTGAAAATCAGACTCGCTAGTAGCTTCTAATATACTAATTATATTCAAGAAGAATAATCTAAATAAGAGAGTTTATGTTAACTACAGAGATGTTAACAAAGCAACAGTTAAGGACACTTATTTATTACTAGAAGGCTAGTACTTATAGAACAAGTTAGAAAAGACTAAGATATTTACTAAGCTTGACTAACAAAATGCCTTTAGCTTAATATAGATTAAGTAAGGAGACAAATAGAAGACAGCCTTTGTCTTACTATTAGGTCTTTACAAATATATAGTAATACTGTTTAGTCTAACTAATGTACCTACTACTTGTTAAAGACAAAACAATAAAATACTAGAGAACCTTCTAGGAACAACTATTATCTGTTACCTAGACAATATCCTTATATTTTCAGAAAAATTAGAGGACTATAAGAGATATGTTAAGGAAGTCCTACAGAGACTCACAACAGTAGACTCTTGTCTTAAACTTTCAAAATATAAGTTTAAAGTAACTTATACTATCTTTTTAGAGTATATTATTACTTCTAGACAAATGAAAGTAGACTCTAAGAAAGTTAAAGCAATTCTAGAATAGAAGTCACTAGAGAATGTCAAGGACGTCTAATTATTCCAAGAATTCACTAACTTCTGTTAATAATTTATTAGAGACTATACTAGGATTTCAAAACCTATAACAAACCTTATAAAAAAGAACGTTTCTTTTATATAAGATAAGGTTGTTAAAGTATTATTTCAGGTAATAAAGAAATAATTTACTAAGAAACTAATTCTCAGGAACTATAATACTAATAAACTAAGTACTATTAAGACAGATGCTTTAGATATAGTAATTACTACTATACACCTTTAACTAAACAATAAGAAGAAACTAATACCTGTAGTATATTTCTCTAAGACATTAGACTCTGTGTAACAGAACTATAGTATCTATAAGAAAGAGCTTCTCGCTATAGTCCTAGCTTTAGAATACTAGAGGATCTACTTATAAGGTGTAAAGCATTAAGTACTAATCCTTACTAACTATAAGAATGTTAAAACTTTTATAATAATAAAAGAACTTAGCAACAGACGCCTTGCAAGGTAGTTCTAGACTCTTGCTAGATTTAATATTTTGATTTATTATATTAAAGGAACAGACAACTCACGAGTAGACGCCTTAAGCTGTCAGCCTAGTTACAAAGGAAATAAAGAGTATAAAAAGATTGTAATCTTAAAGACTCTAGAAAACAGAGACCTAGCTCTAGCTATATATGAAATAGTAGTAACAAGAGAGAGCCTATAGACTAAAAAGGTCTAGAGAGCCTAAGAAATAAAGAAACTAGCTCTAGCTAAATAAGAACCTATACTAGAGAACTTGCCTAATAATAGAGGAGACTTTATTAATGTTTATAGAGTAACAAATAATTAAAACAACAAAGAATAGTATATAAACAGAAAGCTATATATCTCTAAATCCTATATAAAGGAATTTATTAAAGAATACTATACTACTCTAGTACATAGTTACTAGAGAGTTTGTTAAACTCTACAGCAGATTAAGTAGCACTACTATGTTAATTGCCTATTAGTAGTAGTCAAGGAAGTAATAGTAGAGTATAATACCTGTACTAGAAATAAGGCTTCCTGCTATATACCTTATAGACAGATAAGCACTACTCTAATACTATAAGTACATTAGAGATCTATTTTATAGGATTTTATAGTCAAGCTACTAAAATCTAAGAACCTAATAACAAGAGTTATATATAACTCAATTCTAGTTATTGTTAAACAACTTACAAAGTATATAATACTTGTGCTATATATAGAAGTAAGTATAATAGAACACTTAGCCTATATATTCCTACAGGAAGTAGTTGCTCTATATAGTCTACTAGAAGAAATAATCTCTAACAGAGATAAACTCTTTACCTTAAAATTCTAGACAGCTCTTACAGAACAACTAGATACAAAAAGAAAGCTGTTAACAGCCTTTTACCTCTAGACGAATAGAGGAACTAAATAAATAAATTAAGTTATTAAAGTATACTTGAGATATTATATAAACTATAAACAGAATAATTAGGTTAAACTACTACTCTTAGTATAGTTTGCCTACAATAGTTCAACAACAGAAACTATACTTGTTACACTATTCTACGCTAACTATAAGTATAAATTAGTTACTTATTAAGACTTATTACAGAGTACTATTAATAATAACAAAGCAGGATTACAGGACTACAAACTTAGGGAATTACACAAGAAGCTTATAGAGCAGCTTTAGTTTATAGCAAAACATAATATATACTACTACAACAAACAACATAGTTAGGAGCTAATATTAAAAGAGAGAGATAAAGTCTATTTAGTTAGAAAAAACATTAACACTAAAAGACTAAGTAGTAAACTAGACTACAAGAAGCTTAGACTATTCAAAATCAAATATATTAAAGAACCTTTAAATTATAAACTTATACTACTAAAAACTATAAATATCTATCTAGTATTTTATATATCCTTACTTAAACTAGCATTACTAGGGGAACTACTAGCTCTACTTACAGAAATTCAACCTGTTAACTCTAACATAGAATATAAAGTCAAGAAGATTCTTGACTATAAGGTTGTCAGAGAATAAGTTAAGTATCTAATTAAGTAGTTAGATTACCTATATTCAGAAAACACTTAGGAACCAAAAAGAAGTCTTACCTAGTGCTAGGAGGAACTTTAGGAGTTCTACTACTAAAACCTAGGCTTGTCTACATCTTGTAGTCAGCTAGGAAAGACAAAAGAAAAGATAGGTCAAGACCTAGGTTAAGAGCAGAGTCAGAGACAGCAGGATTAGAAAGAGCTGCTAGCCTAGCTGCTTCTTCCTTCCTCTGTTCTCTCTTCTTTTTCTTCTCTCTCTCTTTCTCTTTAGCAGCATCAAGCTTGTTAAGCGTTTGTAGTTCTTGCTAGACTATATTAATCCCACGCTTATATAACTCTTGTTAACGTTGCTTAAGCTCGCGGACATAAGCTAAACCAGCTATAGCTACTTCAAAAGCTATATCTCTTTTAAACTTTAAACACTCTTCCTTAAGATAAATGTTTTAGAGGTTATTGTTAGATAACTAAAGAGTATTACACCTAACACCTTAACAAACACACTCTCTGTACTTCTGTGACTTGTTGTTTAGAACAAAGTATTTTCAGTTATACTAACAACAGTTAGAACAAGGTATAATTTTAGAACTATATACTTAGATAGTTTTGAAAAGAAGAATATACTATTTATATTTTTATACTTTAGAGGACATAATAAAAGAAGAAAGGCTAATAGCCTTCTAATAATATTTCTTAGGTTGTACTTAAGTATAAGGACACGCTAGGCTAAGAAGAGGATAGTGTCACGAATCATGTACTAGCACGTGACTAGTAAAAACTAGACAGTACTCTAACAGGTTAAACACATCTATAAGAACCTATAGTCTAAGAGAATTAGTTAGACTAGCTAAACAATCCAAGGATTTCTATGTTATAGTTATTACGTAATATAATCATATAACTGTTAGAGCTTGTAGGAGCTTGTAGTAGAGCTTGAGAATCTAGAGCTTCTTCGAGGCTCTATGAGAATAAAGGTTCTATATATAACTAGCACGTCTGCTATTAGATAGAAGCTTTATACTTAACTTACTTTAGTTTTCAATATATCTTGTTTTAATACCTTGAGTTCAAGTAACAAGTTTACTTTTAAGTAAACAACTAGTACATCTAAACCTCTTTCTATATCTTAACCTTCGAGACTTAGTTACCTTTGTTACTTTCGGTACAAGAGTAGGTTTCGTTATATATACCTTCTGTAGACAAACAGAGACTACTGTAACGAAACTCACTTCTGTACTAAAAGTAACAAAGATAACTTAAGTCTTGAAGGTTGTTATACAGATAAGAGGTCTAGATGCGCCGGGTGTTTACTTAAAGGTAAACTTGTTACTTGAACTTAAGATGTCAAAACAAGATATATTAAAAACTAAAGTAAAGTTAAGTATAAAGCTTCTAACTAATAGCAGACGTGCTAGTCTTATATAGAACCTTTATTCTTATAATTACTATAATTACTCTGATTATACTAATCTCGCTTAGTGCTGCTCAGTTAATTATTAATGATCACTAAGGGTCACGTGATTTCTAACTAATGAAATCCCTGGATTGTTTAACTATATTACCTAATCCCAGATACTTTGTAAGAGTATATAATAGTGCTTAACCTGTTAGGGCGCTGCCTGGTCTTTACTTAGTTACATGTATATATAATTTATGACACTATTCCCTTCTTAGCCTAGTGTGTTCCTACACTTAAGTACAACCTAAGAAATATTATATAAAGGTTATTAGCCTTCTTTTCTTTTCAATATATCCTTCAAGAAAACCTATAACCAACAAGTGCTTCTTACTAACATTATTAATCAAGGTTTTCCTGCTGCTATGAAATGTTTCTACTACTAAACTTATAGTTACAATTACATTATAAGCACCTGTTATACCTGTTGTTCTGAATGTGTTTGAGTAGAGCACTTAAAGTATAATAGTAAGCCTGAGTTTCTTGATAGTTATAAAGCCCTGGCTAGGCAGGAAGAAAGGCTCAAGGAGGAGGAAGAGGAGACAATAGCGAAAATCCTGTGCCTTTGTAAACAAAAGAAATTCTTACAGCGCTGTTGTAATAATATAATAGCTTGTAGTTTCAAGTCCCTATAGGAACTAGATGCTGCTAAAGAGAAAGAACACGAAGAAAAAGAGTTAGAGGAGAAGCAAGCAAAGGAAGAGGAGGAGGTTGCCTGCC
The DNA here is from genome assembly GCA_001414455.1 of Hymenoscyphus fructigenus. Lineage (NCBI taxonomy): Eukaryota > Fungi > Ascomycota > Leotiomycetes > Helotiales > Helotiaceae > Hymenoscyphus > Hymenoscyphus fructigenus. The sequence goes on along the minus strand of LKUV01000022.1, from coordinate 24,095 downwards.
TGGCCGCTCTTTCTACCCCTACCTCCTCTAACTCTCTCCTTGACCCAGGCCTTGACCCTGGTTTCTTTGAAGTTTTCTCTCCTGACTACTCGATGTAGGAGACTTTAGGTTTTGCTAGTAGAAGGCTGCAAGAAGCTGGGGGCAGTTTAGAGCTGACTTAGGTTTCTATGTGTTCTTCGAATATAGGTAATTCAACTACTTAATTAGGTACTTAACCTGTTCTCTAACAATCTTATAGTTAAGAATTCTCTTGACTTTGTATTCTACATTAGGATTAACAGGTTAGATCTCTGTAAGTAGAGCTGGTAGTGCCCCTAGAGGTGCTGGTTTAAGCAAGGATATATAGAATACTAGATAGATATTTATAGTCTTTAGTAGTATAAGTTTATAATTCAAGGGTCCTTTAATGTGTTTGATTTTGAATGGTCTGAGCTTTTTGTGGTCTAGTTTACTACTTAGTCTTTTAGTGTTAATGTTTTTTCTAACTAAATAGACTTTATCTCCTCCTTTTAACGTTAGCTCCTAACTACGTTGTTTGTTGTAGTAGTGTGTGTTACATTCTACTACAAACTAAAGTTGCTCTACAAGCTTTTTGTGTAATTCTCTAAGTTTATAGTCTTTTAGTCCTGCTTTGTCATTATTAACAGTACTCTATAATAGGTCTTGATAAGTAACTAATTCATACCTATAGTTAGTATAGAATAGTGTAACAAGCGTGGTTTCTATTATTGAACTATTATAGGCGAACTATGCTAGTAACAGAAGTTTGATCTAATTGTTCTGTTTATAGTTTACATAATATCTCAAGTATACTTTAATAACTTAATTCATTTGTTTAGTACCTTTATTTGTCTAAGAGTAGAAAGCTGTTAATAGCTTTCTTTTTGTACCTAGACGCTCTGTAAGAGCTGTCTAGAATTTCAAGGTAAAGAGTTTATCTCTGTCAGAGATTATTTCTTCTAGTAGACTATGTAGAGTAACTACTTCCTGTAGGAATACATAGGCTAAGTGTTCTGCTATACTTGCTTCTATATATAGTACAAGTACTATATACTTTGTAAGTTGTTTAACAATAACTAGGATTAAGTTATATATAACTTCTGTTATTAGGTCTTTGAATTTTAGTAGCTTGACTATAAAATCCTATAATATAGATCTCTAAGGTATCTGTAGTATTAGAGTAGTGCCTATCTGTCTATAAGGTACATAGCAGGAAGCCTTGTTTCTAGTATAGGTATTACACTCTACTATTACTTCCTTGACTATTGCTAATAGGCAATCAACATAGTAGTGTTGCTTGACTCGCTAGAGAGTTTATTAAACTCTCTGATAACTATATGCCAGAGCTATATAGTACTCTTTGACAAATTCTTTAGTATAGGATTTAGAGACATATAACCTTCTGTTAGTATACTGTTCTTTGTTATTTTGTCCTTGCTTAGCTAGAGCTGGCTACTCTAATTCCTAGGCTTCCTAGATTTTCTTTGTCTAAGAGTCGTCAGTTTCTATTACTGCTATCTTATGTATAGCTAACGCTAGGTCTCTATTTTCTAGAGTCTTTAAGATTACAATCTTTTTGTACTCTTTATTTCCTTTGTAACTAGGTTGACGGCTTAAAGTGTCTGCTTGTAGATTATTAGTTCCTTTAACATAATAAATTAATATATTAAATCTAGCAAGGGTTTGTAACTACCTTACAAGGTGTCTATTACTAAGTTCTTTTGTTGTTGTAAATGTTTTAAGGTTCTTATAATCAGTGAGAATTAATACCTAGTGCTTTGTACTCTATAGGTAGATTCTCTAATGTTCCAAAGCCAAGACTATAGCGAGAAGCTCTTTCTTATAGATGCTATAGTTTTACTAGGCTAAATCCAGCGTTTTAGAGAAGTATACCACAGGTATAAGTTTCTCCTTGTCATTTAGTTAAAGATGTACAGTAGTAACTGCTATATTAGAAGCATCTGTCTCTATAGTGCTTAGTCTGTTAGCGTTATAGTTCCTAAGGATTAGTTTCTCAGCGAACCTCTTCTTTATTGCTTAGAACACTACTTTAACAACCTTATCCCACATAAAAGGAACATCTTTTTTTGTGAGGTTTGTTATAGGTTTTGAGATTCTAGTATAGTCTCTAATAAATTATTAACAGAAGTTAGTGAATCCTTAGAAAGATTAGACGTCCTTGACGTTCTCCGGTGACTTCTACTCTAGAATTACTTTAACTTTCTCAGGGTCTACTTTCATTTGTCTAGGAGTAATAGTATACCCTAGAAAGATAGTATAAGTTACTCTAAACTTATATTTCAAAAGTTTAAGGCAAGAGTCTACTGTTGTAAGTTGTTGTAGAGCTTCCTTAATATATCTCTTATAGTCCTCTAATCTTTCCAAAAACACAAGGATATTGTCTAGGTAACAGATAATAGTTGTTCCTAGAAGATCCTTAAGTATTTTGTTGTTTTGTCTCTAATAAGTAGCAGGTGTGTTAGTTAAACTAAACAGTATTACTATATACTTGTAGAGGCCTAATAGCAAGACAAAGGCTGTCTTCTATTCATTCTCTTGCTTAATCTATATTAAGCTAAAGGCATTTCGCTAGTTAAGTTTAGTAAATATCTTAGCCTTTCCTAACTTGTCCTACAAGTACTAGCCTTCTAGCAATAAGTAAGTGTTCTTAACTGTTGCCTTGTTAACGTCTCTGTAGTTAACACAAACTCTTCTATTTAGATCGTCCTTCTTGAATGTAATAAGTATATTAGAAGCAGCTAGCGAGTCTGACTTTCAGATGTGTTCTTTCTGAATTCCTTCTTGTATATACTTCTCAAGAAGCTGTAAGTTCCTCTAATTGTAAGGCTAAAGCTTCTACTTCTTGAGGTTATAACTCTCTCTTAATTTAATCTTATAATTCTATAGTTAATGTTTAGGGAGAGTATACATGTTCTCTGAGTTATTAAACAACTCTGCAAATTCCTTATACTATATAGATATTATGTTATTAGTAGTCTAGCTGACCTGTAGAGGACCCTGAGCTAGATGTTCTAGCACTTTAGAAGAGGTAGCACTAACCTCCTTCTAGCCTTGTAGTTATAACTACATATAGTTACATTAACTAAAAGTAATGCTATGTTTCTTCTAGTTAATGTCTAGATTGTGTTTTCAAATCTAGAGTATACTAAGTATTACTTCCTTGTTCTCTATCTCTACAACATTAAATTATATGTCTAAACAGTATCTGTTAATAGTAGTCTTCGTAGAGATAATTCACTAGTTAATAACTCTGTTTTAGTAAGTAACATTAGTTCTGTCAACAACACTTAAGACATAGAGTAAAGTTTTCTTAACTAGGATGTTAAGCCTTCTATAGGCTTTTAGGGATATAAAATTACTTGTTGCTCTAGAATCAATTATAACCTGTAATTTCTTTCCTCTAATAGTTGTAGTTACATAAAACTAACTTTCTCCTAAAGTAGTATACAATTCTAGTTTAATATAGTAAATGTCGAACATTCTGTTCTTAGTATTATTAAGCTAGACTATAACATTCTAAGTCTATAAAAAGAATATAACCTTTTCTTGGTCTATGTATACTACTTTATATATCTATTGATATTCTACTCCTGTCTAATAGTCTAGCAGTGTTTCTGTGAACTGTTTGTTTAATGTCTAGTTAGATGTTAGTTATAGTTAGTGACATACCTATTCTGTTGTAGAGGGACCTAGAGTCTAAGCAGCCTAAAGTTCTCCTTCTACTAGATAGTAGAATTCTACAGATAGTAGTGTCTTGTCACGGTCTATAGTATAATTATATTCTTTCTTCTCCCTAGAGATGTGTCTAGAACCTTCGTGTCTAAAGCAGATATAACCTGCCTAATTATCATTGATAATATACTGTTAAAGAGAAATAGAATTATGTTCTATAGTAGTATATAGGGACTAAAAGTCTAGTCTTTCACCCTTTATGTCTACTTAACAATTCTCTCTCTTATAGGTTCTAATAAAGACCTATGTATCTCTAACCTAGAGTTCTCTACTCTAATTATTTCTGTTAGATGATTCTAATAATTCAGAGAACCCTTTCTCTAATATACTAGCTAGTGATTTATAAGTGGCCTGTAATAACAACTCATGTTCGTTCTCTAAGCAAGTGTTGTAGTATTGTTCAAGGATAGAATTATTCTCTTCTTTAACCTAAGTTCTATATCTATATACTTCTAATTCTTTATTAGAGAGCTCTTGTGTTTCTAGCAATGCTATTGTCTTTTAGAAGGTAGTATTAACTTGCTTTCTCTTATTAGTTTACTTCTTTAAGCTACATTCGTTTGCTCTATAGCCTGACTAGCTACATGAGTAGTATAAATTCTGCTTGCGTTAGCGGTTCTACTCTTCTTGGGAAAGTTTCTTTTCTTTAAAAGGTTTCTTCTAGGCAGCGTTTACTTCGCTATTATTCTGTTAGCTATTACACTTGCTCTTGCTCTAGTTCTTATCCTAACTTCTACTCCCTTAAACGGATTTCCTGAATTCCTACAGTTAGTTATCTAATTAGATAACGCTGCTGATTATACTACTAATATTAGTGAAAACTATATTTTGTTTTGCTATTTCTTCTCAGAGGTGTACCTTTAATCCCCTACAGAAGAGTTCTATAAGAGCAAGAGCGTCTTATCTAGACTTGTTTCTATATTATTAGAAGTCATTGGCGTAACTAATAGCTAATCCTGTTTGTTTTAGGTCTAAAAGCTTTTATATAGCTGTTTAGATTGTGTCGAAATCTCTAAATACCTTCCTGATTGCTACTTTAAACCCTCTAAAGGATTTAAACATTATTTAGGTGTCCTCTATTAATTTATTGTTGTCTTTGTATATAAAGAAGTTCTCGAGGTAGAGTTAGGCCTAGTCTAATACAGCTTCTCTTAGATAGGAGATTACAAAGATTAATCGTGAGTTATAGTTATTAGTAAACTTGTCTATGTTAAAGTTAAAGTAGATGTTCATCTAGAGGAGAAACAACTTAAGTTTATTTCTCTTCCTATAGTATATATCTAGGAGCTTAACTCAGATAGTCTCGAGTGCTTTAACCTTAAACAGTTCAGGTGTATTAGGCATGCTAGTATTGTTGTAGTTAGAGTCTACTAGTGCTGGTTTGTTGTCTAGTAGTAGTGCGGCAGAGGTAGCCCTGGGTTAAGTTCTCTCAGCACTACTAGAGAGAGTCGACAAGTTAGTTTAGCTAGTGTTAAGACTAGCTGTAGTAGGCTTTAGTAGAGTTGGAGCTATAGCAACTAAACTTCTAAGCAGATGCTTAAAGTATAATAAAACTTACTTCTATACTAAAAGTAACAAAGGTAACTTAAGTCTCAAAGGTTGTTATATAGATAAGAGGTCTAGATGCGCCGAGTGTTTACTTAAAGGTAAACTTGTTACTTGAACTCAAGATGTTAAAACAAGATATATTGAAAACTAAAGTAAAGTTAAGTATAAAGCTCCTAACTAATAGTAGACGTGCTAGTCTTATATAGAACCTTTATTCTCATAATTACTATAATTACTCTGATTATACTGATCTCGCTCAGTGCTACTCAGTTAATTATTAATGATTACTAAGGGCCACGTGATTTCTAACTAATGAAATCCCTGGATTGTTTAACTGTATTACCTAATCCCAGATACTTTGTAAGAGTATATAATAGTACTTAACCTGTCAGGGCGCCGCCTGGTCTTCACTCAGTCACGTGTGCACGTGATTCGTGACAACTACTTAGCTAGCTCTACTATAAACCTCTCCTTAAACCTTTACACCTTTAAACCTTATAAACATTCTACCTCTTTAAATATCTCCTTCTATATCTATAAACCTTCTATCTCTTAAATATTTCTTTTTAAACTTTTAAACTTCTAAACTTTTTGAAAACCTATAAAAACCTCTATCTTTTATAAAGCAAGATAATATAGTAGACACAGGAGATAGGTTCTCTTTAGAATAGAAGCAGGAACTAGAGTTTTTTGACTATTAAGCTTTTGTTAGAGACTATACTAAGAAATATATAAACGAGAAGAATAATAATAATATTTTATTAATAGACTTTTAAGAAAACTTCAAGAACTAGACAAAAGAGTACTTTTAGAATATTAACTATAAAGTTAATAGTATATTATATAAGGTGTTATATCTATATAGAGTTTAGGTAAACAATAACAGTAAGAATAAAATTATAGCTACTTCTCTTTTCAAAGTTTCTAAGGAGAAGAAAAGAACTTACTAGACAAATAACTAAATAGTAGAGATTTAGAAAAGCAACAGAACTAATTCTATATATTTTTCTTAATATATTAAACATATAAACAACCTAGATAACATTTCTAAAAGATATAATAGAACTAACTCTTAAAACCTATAAGGTAGATAGTAGGCAATAAGTTAAATTAAATCTTATATAAGAGTAAACAAGTATTAGATTTAGTATAGAACTAATCTCTACTTCTCCTTAGAGGTATAGAAGAAGCCTTGCTTTATAGAAGCTTCTAAACTCTAATATTACATAGACTCTACTAACTCTATTAACTCTATCTACTAGAATTAATTAATTCCTAATTAATTTATAATAGTAGATAAAGGCTTCCTTAGATTAGACAAAAAGTTATATAACTAACACAGCCTCTATATATTACAACTATCTCTTCTTCTAAGTATCTTGTCCTTAAGATTAATTTTGCCTGTTTTCGTAAAAACGTTATAAAGATATAATTTAGCAGGTATTATAAAAGAGTATATAAGTAGACAATAGCTTTGTTGTTTACTATTTGCTGTAGCAAATGAAATTACTCTATAGCTATTAGTAAGTAACTTAATGATTTTGCGAAGGTATAGACAAGGTTTACAAGCAAGAGAGTTAATTAGACTCTTTTCTATTATAGAGTTATAATAAGACACTATTTAGTATTCTTGTATATATAATACTAGAATATTCTAAACAATATTATTACAAGAGAATAAATTATATAAAAACCTTATACAGATAGTTCTAAGGCATTAAAGAGAAGCTAGAGGTTAATAAGAAAGTATAGTAACGTGTTTTACAAGCGAGTCGCCTACATAAGCAGGTTGCTTACTTTCCTCGTCGCGTACTATCTACTACCTTTAAGTTATAATAGCTTAACACTACAACGTTCAATTACCTTCTCAAGAAGCTAATATTATTTTAGTAACTCAAGAACTTAAAAACAACATGTTATTAACTAAATAAAGTACTGCAAAGATTTACTATATTCCTCGAAAGACTCTCTCTAATTAACGTGCTAGAAAGCTCTTATAACGTGATTGCTAGCCTAATTCAAAAAAGCTTACAAAGCCAGAGAAGGAGGCAATAGTCAGATATATATTAGAGTTGAATTCGCGAGAGTTTTCGCCTACAAGGAATATAGTACAAGATATAGCTAACAATCTACTAAGAGAGTACAACAGAAAGTCTATAAGCAAAAACTAGCTAGATAACTTTATAAAACATATACCTAAGCTTAAAACTTAATAAAGTTGTTTATATAATTGTCAGCGAGCTTTAACTAAGAATCTGTAAGTTATTAACTTATAGTTTACACTTATATAGTCTATTAAAGAGAAATATAGTATTTAAGATAAGAATATTTACAACTTTAACAAAAGTAGCTTTATAATAGAAGTTATTTTGTTCTAACTTATTGTTATAAGCTTAGAAACACGTGGGAAGCAAAAGTAAGTTCAGCTAGACAATCGCGAGTAGGTTATAGTTATTTAGGAAGTTAATACAACAGAATAAGCAATCCTGCTATTTATTATATTCACGAGCAAAGTACTTATTTCTACCTAGTACTAAGACATATATATATTACATAATTAAGTAATTAAGGTTAGCAACAATAGCTAGACAAACAACAAGCTTAGAGTTATATAGTTAAAGTATTTTAACAAGTATACAAAGGCACAAAGTATAGAAGAATATTGTTTGTTAATTGTTAATAGTTATAAAAGCTACAACTCACTTGAATTCTAGTAACTCTGTAAAGACTTAAATATTATTACCCTCTATATGCCTCTGTACTTATTATACCTACTACAGCTACTTAATGTAGTCTGCTTCTCGCTGTTAAAGCAAGCGTATAGAGCTGAGATATCAGGCTTAGCACATAATTATATTAATTATATTACTAAAGAAACCTTTCTTCTAGTGTTTAAAGCAGCTTTTTATAAAGCATTTACAAAGAATAATATCTACACAAGTTTTAGAGAAGCTAGGCTAGTTCTACACAACCTAGAAGCTGTGTTGTCAAAGCTTGATCTAAGGCTTTGTACGCTAACACTAATAATACTAGAAGATACTCTATAGACACCTAGAACACTAAGTAACACACGCGAAATAATAGCTTAATCAACGCTTATTTGAGATTAGATTCAAAGACATTAAGACTCGTTACCTAGTTCTATTATTCAGTCTCTTAATTAACTTGAAAAAGGCTTAACAAGAGTGATGTATAATTTAGTGTTAATACACAAGGAAATCACTAGTCTTTATACAATAACTAAGGCTACAACTAAGTGTAAAAGTTGTAAGAGGAAGTATATCAAGCGTTAAGAGACATTAACAGTAGGCAACGTAGCTGATTTAATTGCTTCTAAGGAAAATAGTAGCCAGAAACAAGATAAAGAGTCTAGGAAGAGAGTTTGTATAGACAGGCACTATAGCTGTTATAGTAAAACTAGATATAATTCTCGTACTTGTCAGGCAGAAATACTAGATATAGAAGATAGCGAAAGTTCTAAAGAATACTAGATAGCTTCTATAGTAATAATAACTTATATAGTATTAAGTATTTTGTATTATAATCACACTAGGTTGAAAAAGTAGGCGACTCGCTTGTATAGGCGACTCGCTTGTAAAACACGTTATACTATATATAAAATATAGGAAAATCACAGTATCTTTTAGAATATATATAGAGATTCTTTCTTCTCTTTTGTAAGACCTTCTTCTTTCTATATTCTAAAATTCCTTATTATATCTTATTCTGTTTATAACACTTCTAAGTATAAAGCTAATCTCGCTAAGTTCTTTTCTATTACTAGTTAGTATTTGAAATGTTTTAAGCATCTTCTTATTAATCTCTTTGTCTTATATATAGTTACTCTAGGTAAAAAGAATTATAACTAATACATTAAAGGCTCTAAATTATATAAGCTAGTAAGCTTCTTTACTTTTAGAATTTTATAAGTAATTATCTAATATTCTAGATTTCTTGATCTCTTTTAGAGACATGCTAGGCCTAGGAAGACACTATTAATATCTTTAAGAAATATCTTAAAGATTATCTAAATTAATACTATATTTAAGATAAGAATAAGGATAATATATCTTCTAGTAATTAGGTTTTCAATAAGTAGAAGAACCTATAGAGGCTCTAAAACTCTTCTAACTATATTAAAGAGTTAGATATAGAGAAAGCCTAGAATAAGGTTAGATTAAAAACAAGAGTACAGGCAAAGCTTTTAAGAAGTTAAGACTTGTTATCTAGATATATAACAACCTTAAAAAATAGGCTATATTAACCTAGTTACTAATAATTCAATATATCAGCTAGTAGATTATTCTCTACATTACTATAATATTCCTAGAATTTAAATTATTCTTAAGGAACATTATACAGGTATATACTTAGTTAACTATAGAGCTTAACAGAGACTTTTATATATAACCTCTAAAGGATGTAAACTAATAGAAAAGTATATTTCTCAAAATAATTAAGCTACTATACAGTGTACCTAAAGCTAGGAATCACTGGTTTAGAACATACTATAAGTACTATTAAGAAAAACTAGAAATAATCTAATTAACTTATAATTCCTGCTAACTTTCTATTAACTAACCTTTTAGACTTATAGGACTTTAAACTAATAATACTCTTATTCTTATAAATTAAGATTTTACTTTAACTAAGAATGTTAAATTAAAGAAGGCTAATATCTAATCAAAGAAAAGAGAGTAGTTATCTACTAACTATCTAATTAAGTTTAATAGTAGAAGTATTAGTTGCCTTAAGAATAGCTCTATTCTTCTTACTTAGAGACTATATAACTATATACTTAAGCTTGTAGCAAGTTCGCTAGTAGACTTAACTAGCTCTCGAGGAATAATTCATTAAGGTATACTAACAAAGAACTAGTATATAGTATAACGTATAAGAGAAGTCTATCTTGTAATAATTTTATAACCTAAAGTATCTTTTAACTTGTTTTTTGCTATCTAGGTTATTAATCCCTAGAAAGTAGATATTAATATACTTAATAAGTAAATTTAATATTAACTCAATAACTCTACTAGAGGTCTTAAATTTATTAAGCTTAACAGAAAAGTTCTATAACTTCTCCTTTTTACTAACTCTTCTTTTGTAAACAACAAAAACTTTACCTTATAGATTAGCTATATTATTATACTTTTAGATAGTGAAAACAACACTAATATTTTATACTTGTTAGAATACTAGCATGTCGATGCTACTAAGGAGTCGAGCATTCAGGAGTCTAAGTTATGTTTTTCTCCTAAGTCACGTTTTTCCCTATATAAGTAATATATGTTTTATATTACTTCTTAACACTTCTTTTACTTATTGTCTAAAGCACTTGTAGATAGAAGATTATATATAATTTACAGGAATATAAGAGACATTAATATTCCACTATATATATATATAAACCTAGCTAAAGTCAAGACTAATACTAATTAGTAGTTAAATAGACCACAGAACAGTTAGAACACTTACTACAAGAAGAGACAGTTTATATAAATCTCAAAATTCTTGGAATCTAGAGCTTGTATAAATTATACTAGAGGAAATTAAAGGGTTTTATTTTAGGTTAAGTATAAAGTTACTTTAACTTAACTACAAAGTAAGAGATACAGAAGATTTTCAAGGAATCAAGAAGAAATCAAGCACAAAGTTACTTTGACTTAATCTTAGACAGATTCTATGTCTATTATATAAAACTAATGTCTATATAATATACAAAAGACATCACACAAAAGAATTAAGAAGAAAATCAAGCACAAAGTGACTTTAACTTAATCTTAGACAGATTCTGTGTCTATTACATAAAAACTAACACCTATATAATATATAAAGACATTACACAAAGATGTTTCTATTTCCTTCTTTGTTAACTTACCTGTTAGACAAGAAGAACTAGAGAAAAACACTTAACTTAAGTAATCTAGAGTAATATATAGAACTATACTTAAATAATTATATTACTCTCTTGATTTTATAATACAAACATTATAAGTATATAGACTTTAACCTATAGGAGGAGTTTAGAGAAAGTCTTAAAGAATAGATAATAGAAATTCTAGAGAAAACAAATCAACTTACTCTAAAAGAGCTCTGTATATACCTAGTTATATATAGAGTTTAGGTTAGACAATAAGTAGAATTAATATCTTTTGTAAAGATATTATATAATATTCTCACTAAGGAGACATAATACAAGTAGACAGAGGACAAAATCAAAGAGATACTAGAAGCAAGAAAAGAATTTACCTTACAGCTAAATCTAGAAATCTAAGGAACTCCTTAGACAAATTAACCTCTATAAGAGGAAACACAAGTTTACACACTACTAACAAGATAATTAACTTAATATAAAACACCTTGTCTACTAATACAGCTATATAGACAATTTAATAATAATCTACACCTCTTACTTTGCCAAGAATCTATAACCTAATCTCTTTCTATATAACAAGAACAAACTTTTCTAAACAATCTACCTTATTAGATAAATCAATCAAGAATACTTAGAGACTTAATGAAAATCTATATAGACAATAAGAAGAAATATAGAGGAGAGAAGTATAATATCTTAGATGTAAAGCTACAAGTGTTTTATAACTACTGTATAAAGGTTAGATTACTAGAAGACTACTTTTACTTAGTATTCTCTATTATACTCAAAGGAAGAGTAAGTGCTTTCTACTATAACAAGATCTCTAGAAGACTATATACCTTTAATACTATAACACAAATAACAAGGACCTACTTTGAGACAGAGGAGAGATAACAGAAATACTTAACTAAATAGAGAGCAACAATACTATCTTATATAATAATAAAATACTCTAAGAAAACATAACTAGAGTATTTAGAAATACTTTTTAATACTCTTTGTATAGCTTAGTAGAGTTTATTAACTAAGTATTAAAACAAGTATAATCTTCAAGATCAAGTACTCAACGCCTATAATAGTGTTCTAGAGTGTTGTCTAGTAATATTTAAACTAGCTCTAATATTTAAAGGTATATATACTAAACTATACTTAGTAGTTAGACAGTTTATATAAGAGAGAGAACTAAGAGACTAGTTAGTTTTCTATTAAGAAGAAGAGGAAGATAATCTATTAGTATATTAGATAGATTAAGTATACAGAGGCTAAGAATAATTTACTTTCTACACAAACATTAGAGGTAGAGGAGGATTATATAACAGAGGAAATTTTCAAGAAGGCTACTAAGACAACTTTAACAAACCTAGAAATACTTAAGAGAATCTAGAAAACAGAAACTCTTTACAGAACAATAGTAGTTTTATAAGAAGATAGAACAGCTATATAAAGAAGAAATACTATATATATAGACAATCAAGATACTAGTTAATAAGACATATAGAAGAAGAACAGAAGAAGTTATATAAATAATTTATAACAGATAACATAACATTAAAAGAAGAATTCCAACAATTTCTAATAGATTTTAAAGGAACTTTAGACAACAATGAAAATCAACAATAGATAATGTTATTAGATTTTAAGGACTTATTATATAAAACAGAGACCTATCTCAATGAATTAAGCAAGGTCAACAGGCTGAAAATAATATTAGCCTTAAACAATTAGTTCTTTATATATGTAATAACTAAGGAGGATGTTTTTACTTAACCTATAGAGACGTTAGTTTTTACCTTTAAGGATTACTATTCTTTAGGTATCTTTTAAGGGATTATATTAGACAGTAGAGTATCTAGAGTATTAACAGCAAGGGAACTATAATTCCTAGCTCTTTAGAAATTAAATCTAAGAGTTAAGCTTAATTATACAAGAGCTAGAGACTATTACATTTGATTTAGAAAAGAGTTAGTAGTAGCACAAGAAACAGTAGATGTTAATATACTGCTTAGATGAATTACTTTTTATGTTATATCTATAAACACTCTATTCTTGTATTACATTTAAGACATAGATAAAATAAGAGTTAAACTAGACAACTTAGCAAATGTCTTGATTTAAGAGGAAAAGATTATACTAATTATACAGAAGTAAGGTTATCTATAGATGCTGCTATATTATATAGAAGAGGCTATTACTTATAGTTACTTAACTAAAGTCAAACTTAGACAGATACATTAACGATTTAGTCATCTATCTATACAAAGACTAGCAAGAGTACTACAAAGAGCTAGACATAAAGATATAAATTATTATATAATTAAATATTTAACAAAGTTTTACAAGCAATATTAACTCTACTTGAAATTACTAGGACAATTTAAATTCACTCTAAAGAACAACTATAATTTTAACTACTCTGTAATTATTAACGTACTCTATTTAGACAGAAAACCTATATTACAAGCTATAGACAAAGCAACTACATTTAATATAGCAAGGTTCTTAAAAGATATATTAGCAAAGACAGCTTAGGACACTATATAGATTTGCTAGATTAATATATATCAAGGACTACTAGACTACTTTATATATTGTAGAGGGGCAGAAAAGCGAGTATAGCGCGTCCCGATAGCGCTGGGCACGAAACTCAAGTAAAGAAATAAATAAAAACAAAAGGCAAAAGAGAATAACAAACAAAATTAAATTGAAAACTACTTCCTTACTAAACTCCCAAAAAATATGTATCTCCAAACTAAAAGAAGAAAGAAAGAAAAAAAACATAGAAAAATAAACTGTTCTGTCTATGCCTTGATATCTGCCTTGGGTTCCAGGCCGCTAGTAGTTGAGGGCATGCCCTGTATTACGTGACTATGAACCCTATGTTCTTTGTGCCGACAACAAATCCCTGCTACATTCGTCCCCCCTTTAATAAGTGCCTGCTCTCGGGTACTTTTCAGAAAGAAAAGAAAAGAAACCCTTGCCTCCTAACACTTCTTCTGTCTTATTCTCTACTCTCATTTAGACCTATACAAGTCTTGCCCATCCTCGCCTATGTTTTCATCGTCTCTATCTTTAAGATCTTTAATAACAAAATCACCTAAGGTTAGTGTTTGTGAAGTTTTCTTTCTAGGACTACTAGAAAGTTGTGCTTAGTATTCCTCTTCAAGGTCTTCTGTTAGATTAATAACCTTGTCATTAGAATCATATACAATATTAAGAGCTTCTTTCTACTTAAAGTATGACTTGTTGCTATACACTTTCTGTTTAGCACTCTAGAGTTCCTGATAGGTAACCTTGATATATAACTTTACATTTGTGTGCTACTTCTTAATAACATTGATGTCATTTGCCTTCTCATCCTTCTGTAGCTAAGAATCTCTCTTAATTTAGACACTCTAATCATCGAAATTAAGTTGTCTAACTAAAGAGTCTGAAAGAGCTCTAAGTCTAGTTAATAGAACAGAAGCACGAAAGCCACCTAGCTCTAGAGATCTACTATATCAAAGCACTGAAGGGGTCTGCAGCTTCCTGTGCTATTTCACAACATTATTATACTTGACTTCATTCTTGAGCTTTCTGTTCTTATCAACAGCAACAAAACTAGCTGAACAAGAGAAACATGTAGTGTGTAATTTATAGTTATGTTGTTGTAGAACACTAGATCTTGTAAAAAGGACATCACTAGTGTTTAGAGTACATTTGGTCTATCTAACTTAATTTTCTACATAGATCCTTCCTAGTTAGTAGAGATGTAGAGCCAAAGAGACTTTAACATATCCACCTGTCTTACTAATGTCCTTGAGCTATTTTGTAATAACTTTAGGATCTATATTAAGCAAGAAGGTGTCTTCTTTATTCCTAGCAAGTATGACTTCATCCTAGAGTATAGTGATTTTTCCTAAGCATCTAGTGTCCCCCTTGTAAAAACATATGTCAACCTCACAAGTATCCTCATTTATATAGTAGCACTATGTAGCTGTGGGGTACGCTACTAATCAGGTTTCTTTGTCTTTGCAGAGATTTACCTGAGCTATATAAAGACTAAGATCCTAGCAAATAAGTTGTTGGAAAATCAAGTAATATATATTAGAGAGAGTCCTAACACGCTGTTTTCCTATAGATTGTAAATAGTAGTAGTACATTCTAATTTCATCTTCAAGGATAGCTACTATCTGTTTGTTATTTATAAGCTAGTTAAAGAACTTTGTCGAAACCCTGTAATGTTCATGCTCTAAGTCAATATTTACAATGAGGGACTATAGTTTCAAGGTACTAGTGTCGAATTCAGGGACAACTAGTTTAGTAGGTGTAAAACGTTTAGTTCTAAGTAAGAGCTTGTCTTAGATAGCTTGAATTTATAATGTCTAGACAAAGAAATCTATAGTTTAAGAGTAACAGTATAACTTATAAAAGGAACTGTCTGTGAAGGATTGATTATAAATAGCTAACATTCTATATATTAGTTCTTTGTATGTTACTCCTTGAGTCTTTATATCAAGGTGTTTAGCAAGAAGTTAAACATGTTTGTAGCAGGGCTGTGGTGTTTGTTCTTCGAGAACCTATTCCTTAATTAGCTTAATAAGTTCTATTAGGCGGTGGAAGTCTAGCACTTCTTTTGTGTACTTATCTAAGCCTTCCTTTCATTTTTCTGTTATGTCACATGTATAGTTGAAAATTTCAACAATCTTAGTTTGTTATTAGACTCGTGGATACTTTAATAGTGTTTTGCTTGTCAGGTTCTTATATAATACTTCTTCTGTAGCTTTTCTCTTTCTTAATAGTTCTAGGGTTTCTAGTGCTTTGCTTTAATCAGAGGTGGTTTAGTTTAGCTGTATGTTCGAAACTGTAATTAGTTCTTTAAGAACAACTTTATCAGAGAACTAAGAAAAGACTTCTTTATGTAGATGTCTATCTATAAGAAGTCCTGATTCACTGATCTTTAGTCTAAATTCTGTTAACTCATTATTGTGTAGATCAACGTGTTAGTCTAGAATTCTAGACTTAACTCTCTCTATAACAGCTTTAATGTCTCTGCTTAACAATCTACCTCTCTTGTGCCATTCTCCTTCTAGTTTTAGCTTTTGATTTTAGCGTAGAATTTCATTATTTAGAAGCTGAATGCTATTGTGTGTAGATGTATTTTTGAAGAGAGTGTTTAGGTCAATGAAGAAGTTCTTCCCTATATATTTGAAAAGGGCCTTAAGTTGTTAGTGAAGTACTTGACCTCGTTGGTTAGAAATGTTATATAGCAAAATAGCTATTCTCTTCTCCTTCTTGCTCCTCTGGGTTCTGATTTTAATCACAGCTTTAGTAATTGCTCTATTTTCTAATGTTAACTTGTCCTTTAGTTTGTCTGTGAGTCCAAAGAGAGAAGGGTCTATAAGGCTGTTTGCCTAGTCTAGCAAAAGGTCTTTGTATCTCTCCTTGATTCTGAGTAGGCTTAAGCTTACTTGCATGATTGTAATGTGTCTGTCTTGGATTCCATAGCATACTACATAGTCTCGAGCTTCTTGTGTATTCTAGATTTGAACTCCTGTAATGTCTAACGAGGCTCTAATAGTAATATCTATGTTTTGTTAGCTCTGTGGGGTTGACATAGTTGATGTAAGGGTGGGTTTCTAGTAGATCTAGAGAAGTGTAGAGGTGTTTTCTTTTTTTCTTAGATTTGAGAGTTGCTTAGTAGTATGTAGTTTCTTGCTATTAGTTTGTGTAAATAAGTAGTGCTTGTTTGTGATATTGTTGTAGGAGGTAGAAGAGGTTAAGGCCCGTTTGTGTTAATTTAGAGCAAACGAGTCAGCAGATTGGCGCTAGGCCTAAAATGGAAGCCTTCTCCCAAAGCAAATAAAAATAAAAATAAAAATAAAAAAAAATAAGAAGTAGGAAAAATAAAACTTCCAAGGAAATAATAGTAGTAAGGAAATAAATGTTCGTCCTCCCTTTAATATAGAGACGCCCTTGTTTCTAAAGGGAAAGATCAAAGAGAATAAGAGTAAGGTAACGCAGTTCTTCCTATTCCTAGTCTTCTTTAAATTGTACATACTTACGCCTCTCTTGTTCTGTAATTTAAGGAATGCCTACTTCTATTAACAGCTTCGTATTTGATGATTTGTCGACATCTGTTTGAAATGTATTATAGCAGAGAACAAGGTCTTTAATTTCGAAAGGTTCTAATCTGATTTAGTGGCTTGCATCAAAGTATTCTTGGCCATTCTGTTAATGTCGATCCTTTTGTAGCATAGATTCTTCTATACTCTCATCTCTCATTTTGATTATTTTAGCTTAGGCTTCTAGCAACTACATTCTTGTTTTAATCTCTTTCCACCTAATAGTACTCTATGTCAGATGTTCAGCCTCAATTGAGAGTACAGGTTCTCGCCTATATACAAGGTAGAAAGGTGTATAGCTAGTAGGTGTATATATAGTAGTATAATCCACAAATAGGATTACATTAAGATGACAAGTCTACTTGCTAGTACTGCCACTTATTAAGACAAGTAGTCCTACAGTAATCAGTTTATAGCCTCTCTCAATCATTTCATTCCCTGGAGTATAGTATGCTAACACTTGAACCTGCTTAACACTATAGGTAGTTAATATATTAATAACTTCCTTCTTGAATTCAGGACCCCCATTAACTATAAGACAATCAAATAACCTATGTCTACAGATCAGATCTTCCTAAATAAACTTAGCTATTGATTTTGTGTCTACTTTTACTAGTGCCCTTGCTTTAACCTATCTAGAGAAATTATCTCTATATACTACAAGCTTTGTCTTACCTTTGCTTATAGACATGTAGACCACATCAATTACAAGCTTGACAAACAACCTATTAGCCTTTTAAGGGTACAGTACTTCTTCTAGTCAAGTTCTAGATGTAAGTTGACAGTCCCTGTAGCTTGCTATATATTTCTTGATACTTATCTAGCAGTTATTCTAGTAGTATTGTGCAGCTACCCTAGCATATGTAGACTCTCTTCCTTTGTGTCCTGTTTTATCATAAAGTTTTTCCAGGATCTTAAGTTACTTCTCTTCTGAATCTAT
The DNA here is from genome assembly GCA_001414455.1 of Hymenoscyphus fructigenus. Lineage (NCBI taxonomy): Eukaryota > Fungi > Ascomycota > Leotiomycetes > Helotiales > Helotiaceae > Hymenoscyphus > Hymenoscyphus fructigenus. Next base: position 5,878 of record LKUV01000022.1, on the reverse strand, counting down.
TACTAGTCAGGGAACAAAGGTCTTGCTTTGGTTTTTCCACAATTGTCTGTCCCTAACACTAAACTAAGTGGCTTTGTGTTTAAAAGAGCGAAACTCTGATCGCGACATCCCTGGAGAGCGTTTAAGTGTAGTCAGCTATCTTGTAATACACTGGGATTCTTTAGAATAGTCGCTGCCTAAAGGGTCCTAGTTCTGTATGTTGCTTTGTATGTCCTGTTCAGTCGACGCCTTAATGTCTGCCTTGGGTTCTAGGCCGCTAGTGGTTGAGGGCATGCCCTGTATCACGTGAGCAGGAACCCTAGCCTGAATTCTAACTAGTGAAATAGATAGATAATTAAGCTCAGTAGTAACCTAGTCATCGATGTCAACATTATATTTTTCATCTATGTTGTCTGATGTAGTATGTAGTCTTTGCGATAATCTGTCTGCTGTTGTGTGTTTAGTGCCTTTCACGTGACGTACTTCAAAGTCGAACAGGTGAATCTAAGCAATCCATCGAGTAACAAGAGCTCTAGGCAGATCTGTTGTAGCTCTGTTCAACTGTGCTACTAGGACGTTTACATCTGTTTCGAGAATAAAATATATATTATACAACTAGTACTATAGCTTCTGGAATGCTTTAAGGACACCTCTACATTCTTGTTTTATTGTATCGTAGCCTTGTTCTGCTTTGTTCCAAAGGCCACTGTTATATCTTGTAACCTGTAGTTTGTTAGCTTTGTCTAGTTGTCCTAAGGTGACTCTCTATCCTTGAAGGCTAGTATCAACTCTAACAATAATATCTCCCTACTTAGGTCTATACTAGATTTTCACTAAAACAGAGGTAGTCATAAGTACAAGCTTGAGATTATCTATCAAAGTATCTTGTTTAGGTCTCTAATCCCAACTCACTCCTTTCTTGAACAGTTGATAGATAGGCTTAGCTATTATAACAAAGTTTTTGATCTATATGTAATAGTAGACACAGACGCTCACAAACGCTCTTCCTTTAGTAGTATTCCTACATAGTAACTATTCGAGGATCTTTATAATCTTAGAACTAGTAGGACGGCGACCCTCGGCTTTACAGACAAAGCCTATAATGTTTATTCTATCTTGACAGAACTAAGACTTTAGTCTAATACAAGCTCCTACTCTTTTGATTTAGTCTATTACTTTGTTGAGATTCTGGATATACTCAAAGACAAATCTTTAGACTCCTAGCAGGCATTCCTCGTTGTTATATTTTGTATATAGTTCTTTTACCCTAATATCATTAACAAAGGGTAGTGCTATGTTAGGGTACAGGTCTTCGAGAATCCTTATTACTACTCAAACAAACTAGGCAACGGAATTTGTTGCTCCTTGGGGTAGTGTTGTCATTTAGAGTAAGCTAATTAGGGTCTGAAAGGCAGTTATGTCTCTGCTTCTTTTGTTGAGTGTAAGCTAATTATATCTAGAGAAGAAGTTAATCAAGGACGTGTAACAGTAGCTAGTAAATTCCTCTGAAAACTCGTTGACTAACAGAGGTATGTTTGTGTCCCTTAATGTAACTGAGTTTATTTTCATTGTAGCATTAATAAGCCTGTAGGTTCTAGCTGTCTTCTTTGCTACCAAGAACCATGGATTCTGATAAGGACTATTACAGTATTCTAAAACTCCTCTTTTCAGTTAGTCTTTAAGCATTTGAGTGACTGTTAGAATTAATGACTGAGAACATAGAAAATTAGCCTCTTACTAGGCTTGATACTCTATTGTCTTGATCTTAATTAGTAGGCAAACATCTTTGTGTATCTTTGTGTAATTAACCTAGTCAAACGCTATTGCTTCTTTGTAGTTTAGTAGTATTTCAACCAGCATTTCTCTTTCTCAAGCATATAGCTAGTCTCTGATATTGAGCTACTCTATTTGTTCCTTTGTCAATCTTGAGTCCTTCTAAATGTTTGAAATCTAAGGAAGGAGGTGTTCTTTGAATTGTCCTAAATGCTCTTAGTAGTGTTCTCTTGCTTTTGATTTCTCGTACTAGTCAGGTATTCTGCCTAGCGTGTCTCCTGTTCTATTACTTGTGTTGACTAGTTGTACTTTGTTTGCTTTTGATTTATATACTATATTAACTTATGTAATTCTAGAAATATTGTTTCCCCCTCCTTTTCTTCCCTGCCTAATTTGTGCTTTAGATCTTCCCTAGCTTGCTCCCTGTATCCTCTTTCCTGTTGACTCTGTTTTAAAACACAAGGAAATCCTATTAATAATATAAGACAAACGCTAACTAGGAAAAATAAGTAGTATGTCTCTAGGACCTAAATCAACCTCTCTACAAGTCTCTCTTAGTCTCCTCTTGAATTAAAAATCAGAAACTAATAACACAAAATTTAAAATATATAGAACAGTCTTTATCCTGCTACTAGATAAATTTAAAAAACTCTCTCTAACTCTCAAGTTCCTTTCTCTGTGGCTAGCACTTAGCTTAGGAAAAATGCCAGCCCTTCGTTATTCTTCTTCTCCTTCTTCTATAAAGGCCTGTTTGTTTCGCGATAGTCTCTGTATAGGTGGGATAACAGTAACTATACAACTAGAGCCTGACTCTAGGTCTATTATTATAGCTTCTGTAGATCCATCTAATAGATACTCGAAGGTTAACTACATCTTCTGATTAAACAGCTGTCCTAACAGAACAATTAGTAAGTTCTCAATCAAGAAGAAGACTGTATTACAGGATATGCCTTTAGTGACTTTAACCTGTATATGACATATACTAGAGAATCTTAAAACTTGTCCAGAGACTGTCTTTAGCTTCAGGTGTTTGATACTTATTACTAGACAACTAAGACGTTTTGCTAGGCTCAGAGGTGCTACGTTGCACTCTGCTCTAGTATCAAGTATTACAAAACTGTCCTCTGAGTTCTTAGATCCTTGTATAGTAACAGTCATTTTTAGAGTAGCAACAATCCAACCTTGATTAGCGTATTAGTCAAGTGCTGTACTCAAGGTGCCTACTCTAACAGTTCTTTTGTCTGGTTTAACTCTACTAAAGCTAGACAAGAATTCAGCCTGTAATTCCCTTGTAGTTTAGAAGTACTCTACTCAATGAGCAGTGTCTACCTAGAGTTGTGTGTACAAAGAGAGTTCTAGGTTTGTGGATCTAATAGCATCTAGGATTTCTTTCATCCCTTTTGTTATTACTGGCCAAGCGTCCACAGTTCTTAGTGTCTTTTTCTAAGTAGTCTCCTTTACTAGTTTAAGTATTTGAGCGTTTGGGCTAGTAACTGTCTTGTCGACTTCTATGTCTGTAGTAGGCTTAGATAATTCCTGTAGTATATATATCAAAGGCCTCTTTGTCTTTGGTCTTAGTAGTTTTTGTTCTAACACTACACGTTGATCTAGTGTTTCCTTGGCACTGTTCTAAACTAATTCTCTTCTCTTTTTAGGTGCTCTAACACTATAAACATTTACCTCCTGCGACAGTTCCTCTACTAGGTTATCGATGCTCCTTCCTTCTTTGTCTTCAATCATCCCTAGCTGAACTCTAATAGTTAATGTTTCTAGTTTCTAAAGAATAGCAACACTCTCTTGGGTCGTTGGTTTTCTTCTAAGTTAAGCTTCTCTAGCCTCTAACTTCTAAGTCTCTAAATGTTGTCTGTTCTCTTGCTGTCTTAAGACATTAGAGTCCTACTCTGTGCCTACAGTATATAAGATAATCTGAGAAACCTAAGGAGTATTGCTTTAGAGTATCAGTAGTAATACATTTAGCTAATAGAGCCTAATGTATAGTTGCTTTGCGTTGTTCTAGTAACAGATGTTTTTTACTATAAGTTTACACAGAAGAGAACATTGACCTGAGTATGTGTGTAGATATAAGCTGTCTTAGTTACTGTTTTAGTCTCTTCTATAACACATATAGCAAATCTGTTGTTAGTTATATAAGTTGTAACTATATGCTACATTTATTTCCACGTTTCTAGGGTTAGCTGGGATAGGATTGTTTCTGCCACTATTTTCGAGTTAGCGAGGGTATGTCTCTCTATTGTTGTATTCAAATCCTCTGCCACAGCTATGTCTAGAAAAGTCTCCTCTTTTACTAGAGAAGGAAGGTTACATCTAAGCTACTTATACTTACGCTTAGAAAGCTTAAGCTTGTGCCTCGTATATTCAGATAGTTTCAGCCTAATAGATTAAGAGCTTATCAAAGATATTTGTTAATTGATTAATGGATTTTACTGTAGGATCTGTCTGTGTAGTAATAGTAGATGGTGTGTTAAGACAAGAAGTAGTAGTAGTATTTGAAAGGTACTTAGCGTTGTAAGGTCCTCTAGTAGTTACTCCTTTGATAATATCTTTAAAACTTTCTATTTTGGCCTTGTAAGCATTTAGATCCCTATCCTCTTAAAAGTGTTTAATACTCACGTCTATTTCGTGTTCTTTTGTAGTAGTATCATAGAATTTCATGTAATTAAGAGTTGCTCTATTACCTTAATCTACCTTATGTTCCTTAACAATCCTTTTTACAATCCTACTAGGCAGCTCATTTATAAACATATTCAACTATTTGAGATTCTTAATTAGTCCTTGATTGTTAAGTTTAGACAATACTCAATGGAAAAGAGAGATAAAGGTCTTTGTATTAATAGAACCTTCCCTAGCCTAGTATACAAGAGCTTAAAGGAAATTGCAGCTGTTCTTGAGGTACTTGTTGTCACTGTCTTGATATTTCTTTCTAATCACAGTATAAAAGGCTAGTTTATCGTATGGCGTCTGTGTGTATTCCTTTATTGCCTCTACTTCGTGTCAATAAGCTAGATCTATGTATCAAAGGATTCTCTTCCTTTTTGCTTTGCCTTCTATAGTATAGTCTTCTGTAAGGTTGTTCTATGTTTCCAAGAACTTAGTAATGTTCTAACCAATGAAAAATAGTACTCTAGGAGAGACAGCGCTTGGCATTACTGTTTGTATAACGTTCAGACTACCTGTGTTGTTTATGTTAGTAGCTAAAGTGTTGTGTTAAATGTTGTTTCAGGGTATGAATTAAGGGTTCTCTTGGGACTTGTTGTAAGAGCTCTCTGGATCTGGTCGCATAGGTGAAGTAATATTGTCTAGTGTTGAAGGTCTCTCTGAGGGTGTTGAATCCAAACTCGAATCTTGTTGTCCTCCTTCCTTCATTCCTGTCTTCAATCTCTTTTTTCTTGTCCTTCTTTCTTCTTTAGTTCTGTCCTCTGCCTGTTTTTCTGCTGTCTTCTAATCTTTCTCTCTTTTTTTTCTTTCTCTTTTTTCCTTGATTCTCTGTATCCCCTTTTCTAGGGTATCTCTTGTTCTCCTTAATATCAAAATCCAAAACAATAGACTGATCTCATTTAAGAGACTCCACACCTTACTCTATCTGATGATTTTTTTTGATATTGTATTGTTGTCCTAGGTCTATGCCCTTGTTGCTACTCGTCTGTTTCTTAGTAGTGCTAAGATCTTCTTATTTCTGGTCCCTATTCTTCTCCTTCCTTGGTTCGCGCTTATTCAGGCCATAGGGTCTTGGTACTCCTTTCTTTTTCTCTTAACATTCCTTCCTTTACTTGAGAGTGTGAATAGCTTCACTTGACTGCGTTCCTCCCTGCGTTGGTCACCATTTGTAGAGGGGCAGAAAAGCGAGTATAGCACGTCCTGATAGCGCTGGGCACGAAACTCAAGTAAAAGAATGAATAAAAACAAAAGGCAAAAGAGAATAACAAACAAAATTAAATTGAAAACTACTTCCTCACTAAACTCCCAAAAAATGTGTGTCTCTGTTGGTATGACTTGGTAGTCATAAAGTGTGATGCAATAAGTGGTTGTATTCCTATATCTTTATTGCATGAAGAGTAAAGGTAAAGAGGGGTCGGATCCTGTGAGCTTAAGTATGTGAGTGGCAAGC